>BSBK01000270.1:490000-1090000 GCA_027943335.1 Chamaecyparis obtusa | reverse complement strand
CTCCTCTTCCTTTCCCCTTAGTGCATCATAACAGATACCATCCCACCAGAGAAGATAATCTCTATCTGCAAGTAATTGTAGGTAATTTTTTTTCATTATTCCAATTGCTTCACAAAGTGCATGAAACTCTGCAAGGGAGAGACCACTATCACCACGCTCATCCAACATAGGAGTACCCCAACCACATATGGCTAACATCTGAAGGGCAACATCATAGTGCTCAATGGTTGTAGAAATCTGACTATCACTCACCTTCAATTGCCCGATCAAATGATGTTTCTAAACTCCTTGACTCCCATGTAAGCTCTCTGACCCACAATCCACAGCGTGATAGGAAGTTATACCCGCAACGCTCATCTCATGATCAACAACATCATGTGTGCTATCATCTCCACGCACATCAACAACCGAGGTACTGCTTCTAGGCACCTCAACAAATGGCTTGTCTGGTAAAGTGGAAGTTGTCGCTACAAAAGTCTCCTCACACACTCCCACTTCCCATGTAACTGTAAGTCCCCGTAAACCACGATGTTGGGACCTCTCATCATACAATGAGTCCTCCGAACTATTTTCTGAAGTCTGATATGAAACATCAGACTCGCAGAAGCACTGGTCATCCTCATAAATAACATCATTAGTACGCAAATCTCGAGTACCAACATCGTCTACATGTGAAATCTCTGTTGTTTCAGGCTGATGCAAACACAACTCACTGCTGTCATGAAAATCAGAATTGTTATAGCTCATATTTTCTAGGCAATCTTCATATTTAACACTTCCAACTTGCGTGTCAATACTCAAGGGGACACCCACAACATCCTCCGCACTTGCCCTGAAATCAACACCATTATTATGATCAAGAAAGGGACTGCTATCATAAAAATCAGAACTTGTATGACTAACATTTCCATTATTACCAACTGATGTAAGGCTCCCATCAATGGTGGCTATAATGTCATCAACATTTTCTCGGTCACTAGCTCCTGTCTCATGTAAATGTTGGGACTCGATGCAACTGTCCTCAAGCAAGTATGTCATAACCACATGCTCTTGAGAAGAGCCTCCAACATCACACATATAAGAACTAGTAGCTGCCCCACTGAGAAAAAGCTCCACTACTTGAAGGTTGTTGGTTGCTAAAGCTACACCTGTACAATCCTCCTGATTCTCTTCTCTTCTTTGTGAGGAAGACTTTTTAAAAATGGAAACCGCATATTTTTCCGCATTGTCTATGGTTGACGGATTTGAAAGCAAAACATTCATCCTTTCTTGAGTTTGTCTAAGCTTTTCCATTATTTCCATCATGGCATTTGTTTGCTTCCTGAGATTAGCTGTGCTATTCAACTGATTTCCTGGTTTACTAGTTTTCCTATATTTATCCATAACTGAAATAAAGCTAGAGTGCTGATCACTCATACATCAAACATGGGAACTCAAGATTTCCAACTCCGCACAATGGCAGGAAACTGCTCTGATACCACTATAAGAACCCTTCAAAACTCTAACTTTTAGTTTTTAATTGTTTTCCAGATTTTTTTTTGCGTTTTTGAGATGGTTTGACATAAAAAGCAATACATATGCTGAAATAAAACTTCTGAAAATTAACACTAACAATACTTGGGGAATAGAAGACAATCTTTATTACTTTTCCTTCAATACATAGCACTACAATGTTTTACATTAAAAAGCATACCCGTTTTCATTGTAGAAATTACTCTGAAACCCTTGTTGGCTGAAAGAGCAAGCATACAACAGCTCGTATCTCCTATCAGCAACCAATATCCAAACTGATGATATCAATCACTGTGGTTCAGCTAGGCATCCCTTTTAAGAATTTTTAATGATTTTTTTGGTGCCTCTTTCAACAAAATCGAACTGTATATGGAAGAGTAGGTAGGGCACATGAAGAACCAACAGAAAGCAATGATTTCAAACCACTATAAACAACCAATAGCTTCTCAATCCAATGCCCTCAATCTGCCATAAAATATGCCTTCAATCTATCAATAAATTCTGAAATTTATTTCTCCAATTAGTACAATGTTGACCTTTGTATGAAGCCAACCCAATAAGCAATATCAGGTGAATATTTCACACCCTCTGACTGCTGCTACAAAGAAGCAACGCTCTCCAATGCCGATAAGCTCAGAACTTTGCTGAAACCCTTGGTTTCTCACAAACTCCAATGCTCCAGAGAAAAGATATCAAATTAAGCAATCAACATAATGAATTCGATTTCTCTTGCAACTATTAAATACTTTCAAGAAGTGCAATTTCCCCAAAAAGAATTTTAAATAACATTTTAAATGTTATTTCATTTCAACTTAGGAAATCTTTTAATAATTCATTAAGTTTGGCCTTTATAATTAATTACTCAACTGGTCCCCTTCTAATGATGAATAGATTCTCAACTTAAGTGAAATTATAAAGTTATGTTGTAGCTTTATAATAAACTATTTTTACAATTTAATATCATTTTGGCCACAAAATTATTAAAAACTCTCAAACCGCTTATTATTTCACTCTGTCATCTGAACTGGGAGTTCATCCTGTAATTCCCCATGTGACCAAATACCATTTCTAAAAATAGAAAGGGTCCATCTCTATCACTCCAAAAATTGCTATATATAGCAATAAACTCACTATAAATAGAAATCACTGCATACAGAGTCCTAGAGACCTCGAACGAAAACCAAATCTACAAAACTCTGATCACTAAAGAAGTTGCATCTCACAAGAGACCCTCTATCCAACCTCATTAGCCTACGAGGGTAAATTAATAGGCTAATCCATTGAACTCTGATGCTCACAAAAATGGGGACATTACAAATATGGTCATATAGTAGAATTTATAGATTTATCTCATATCATCTGGGAAGAATTCCTTCACTTCTTTATCTACACATTTCATCATTCATTCTAAACGTTTCCTCTTCCTCATAGTTCCTGTCATCAACTTTTTTGACATCAGAGCTTAAAGTGAATCTTATGATGCTTGACAGAAAACAGAAGGATACCGAAAACAATTTGTGCTCAGCAAATCAAGGTAGTGTAAACAAACATTGACTCTTTAACAAGAATGCTTCCTGCAGGTTTCAGTTATTGTTGAATTCCATTTTGCCTCTACTTTGAAACTGCAATTATTAAAGATGTCATGTGTCAGATGCTTCCTTTCCCCAATCTATTAACTGGTGCACTTTGGTATGTTATTCACTTTCTATCCAAAATCAATTATAGTTATATTAATCTTTTCAATATTTAGATATGTTGTAGAACTTTAGACCATTTATTCCATATACTCTAGAATGAAGCCCTTTATTCCTTTCATACATGTCATTCTAAATTTTAAATTGCCTTCACCTCACAGTTCTTGCCCTAAATTCATCATTCTAATGTTCTCCATACCAATTTTAACCCTATGAATCACTATCATGATGGTGAGTGTAAACCTATGCATCAAAGGCTTCATTTTTATCTATCATGACCACCCTCCATAGCTTCACATACACAGATCGTCAATCTCTTGTTTAAGAGAGGAAACAAGAATTTATTGCATCTAAATGACCTGAGTTCCTTGATTCCTCTATCACTCTCCTAAGACCATTTAGTGTAAACTTCTCTTGAGGGGATTCCTTATATCAAATTTTGAACATATATACATACATATATGAGGCTTCAATTTGATTCTCCTCTCCTAGAATTGTTGCTTTGCACAAAACATTAGAAGAGCTAATAGGTTGTGTACCAGTAAAGCAATAGAAAGTGAGAGGCTTTGAGCAAAGTTCCTCAAATATGGTGTTGACTAATTTGTCTTTCATTTGGCACAACTTTGTAATGAGGCTGGTTTCTTAGGTTTGCCTTTTTCTTGGTCACAAAACATCATCCACCCCATATACAAATTTGAGGATAACTCCAATCCAAAATATTGCATGATCATTATGACTAGGTGTATGTTTTATTAACTTTATGGCAAGGTGTCCCAGTTTTCAGCCCAAGTTCTTAGAAAATAAATAATTTAATTGTAATGAGCTCTATTGGCTCAACCTCTGAACAATCCTGTTATTGTTTGAGTTTTTGATTGTTTTGTAGTGCTCTGGATTTTGAAATTTGCAAATGACAAACAATACATGAAATAAAATCTAAATACTACCAAATGCCTGGTAGAGATTCTTTATTTATTCAATAGATAATAACAATGCGTACATATGCAATCATTTATACTGAAAATGGAATTTAAAGCTAACAAAAGAACCTGAAATCCAGATGCAGCTTATATGTATTCACTAGAATCCTTTCGAAACACCATACAATGCATGTAAATTACTGGCCGCCCAACTTGAGTTGATAAGAAACACCAAACATTGATCAATCTGCCCAAAAGGCTGGACACCTATCTTGGAGACTCACATGGGCATGAAAAAGGGTGTGGCTCCCATGTAAATTGTTGTCCCTAATTTTGACATCACAAAATTGAGGACAACCCTACACAATTTTCTCTTGAATTAGTAGTTATTCCCTCTGAGTTTTGGTACTCTGAATGGTGTGTTATAAAGGTGTATCATTATCCTTGAATTGTCTTAAATTTCACGCTTTTCTATGTACTATTTTTGAAGGTTTCCGTCAAGTCAATCACCTTATTGCCTAGCAAAATGAGTTTTCCTTCTCTGACTGAGGGCACTTGATTTTTAGTGACCTTCAAGTGTTTTTTTCATTTTTCTTGGTTTTGCATTTTGTTTTTAGTTTAGTTTTTGCCCTAGGATTGTGGCATTTTCAATTCCGCTCGTTTCGAGCTATCTTAGGCCTCAATCAGAGTTGTCTATCAAAAGTTATTACGGAATTAAGCATCCTGCAAGTGGGGTTTTCCGGCTTGACTGCATATCCTTGTCCTTAAATTAAAATTTTTCATCAAGTGGCCTTTTTCTTGGCAATTACATGGAATAAAGAGTGCCATTTACATGTAAAATGGATTTAGAACCCCATTTTAAAATTTCACATGATTTGGATGAGATTTGATTATAGTTTTTAATGATTTTCTAATGTAAAGATGCACTTCTTTAAGTTCCATTACATATCTCTCATTAAAACTATAAGTTATGTGTAAAATTGAATACATTGGAGTTTTTGATTGATATCGTATAAACATATGCTTAACTTGGGAATGTGCAAATTGATTCTAAAACTACACCTTTAATGTTTTCAATCCATGACTACATGGTGGCATTTTTTGGAAGCATTACATATATGCTTTATAAACATAATAAAAAATATGTATTTGGCTTCAAACAATCGTCCATAGTGATTGGTGGCATTTTGAGGTTTGCATATGTTTTAAAGATCAAAGTTGCATATGCAAATGATATGTAAAAACGCGTTACTAATATATGGGCATGTATTCACATGTCCAAAACATGTGAATAAGTATCTCATACATGTGTTTAGCTTTCAAAGTCCATTCTCTCCCTAAGGGCAGCGATTTTTAAGTCATTTGCATATGTTTAAACATATGTATGTGACTTCTAAAAACCCGTTATAAGGTATATATACTTACATTTTGATAAGTATATGCGGCGATTTTGGGTAAGTATGCATATATTCAAAGCCTTTAAAAACACACGCAAATGCATATGTGAAATGTTTCATTAAACACCAAGTGCTGCATTTCCAAGGGCGGAGATTCTATAATGTCCCCTGTTGGGACCTTTCTTAATTTATCCTAAATTTCCCAATTAGGGTTTGGATTGTAATGTCCATGATAGGATTAGTCATTTATCTCATTAGATCTAGTTATCTTTAACACTCATATCCAACCTTATTACTATTTTAACTCTATGAAGGGAAGAGTAGACGTTATCCAAGGTGCCTAGAGACCAACTACAATGGGCTCCCTCAAAGTTTACAGGTCCAAGCCCATATCCTATCTTGGGACTTTCCCTCAAGGCTTCTAAGACACTGACCCCTACCCTATCTTGGAACAGATAGCCATTGCTTGGATTTAGACAAACCCCTCATTGGTAACATTACAATCTTCTCTACTTAAGCCAAATAGTAAGAGAGATCTTGTATAATATAGTTGATATAATTCTTATATATATTAAATAAATTAGAATATATAAAGACCTCTGGTTTTGATAGAATGTAAATACAATATTTTGTTATTATCATTGATTCATAAATACTTTCCATAGTCGCAATCTTATTCCATCTTCTCTTTCTTTTGTATCCATTATATTCATTAATTAATTCTTCTATTTCCTAATTCTTTTAATACTAAAATATAATTCAGAATAACTAAAGCTTTGACATTTATTTAATTTAATATATAAATAAAATAGAACTAAATCCCATATATTTCAACTTACTAAGAGGACATACCTTTGTTAACGTTTACTGGTTACTGAGAGGGGGGGGGGGGGGGGGGAGGGCTGAATCAATAAATGCTCTTGTCTTCCTTTAATTCTCTTTTCTTATTCTTATCCTTATAGATAAATATAATATAACAATCATTCACAGGCATAGACAGAATCACGCAGATTAACACAAGTATTTATACGTGGAAACCCTCGGTTGGAAGGAAAAAAACATGGTGAGACAGAGCTCACAACTTCACTAGTATCACATGAAGGTGCCCTATTAGGAGCTTACAAAACACTGGTTAAGGTGCTACCCGATTATGAGATTTTACAAAAGATCGGTTAAGACCTAAACCCTGTTAAGAGTTGTCTGGTTACAGGACTTTGAGTATCAACACAGATGTCACCTTGTTAGAGGATTTTTACAACGAATTGACTAGGTTCACCTTGATAGAGGGATTTCAATATGCTTTTGAAACTTTATGAAAGCAGTGATCTATTGTGACACTGATTGTCTAATTAGATCATACCTGTAGATATCTTCCTCGATTTGCCTGGCTGTTGACTTATCTTTCTTACTTCACCTCTGTGTTTGTAGCACTTCTCAGAAGATATCTCTCCTTTGCTCTGTGTAATTTCCAACTATCAACAACAGCAACAACATATCTTGCGTCCTATGACCTATATTTATACAAGAGTGAACCTCTTGACTCATAGAACTGCCAGGGAATAAACTTAACCATAAATCATGCAACACGTAGAGGCTATGCGTTGTGATCTGGAGTTTACCTTGAGATCATCCGTAGAATTAAAGCTAACTCCACCTCTGAGCGATGGATGTCCCATATAATCAGACTTTTAACTTAAATTGTAACTCAAACTGATCCATAAAGTCCGGATCGGATCTATCTTGCAATTAGACCGGTATACCCTTATACCCGGTTTGTCCTTGTATGCCTCATAAGACCGGTTCTGAGTTCTTGATTCGGTCTACCGGTGTATCTATCGAAATAGTAGACCGGTGCAAACATTTTGTTCTTTATCTACCAGTGTCTTCAAAGTAATGTGAGCGACTGGTGATCCTTTACCGGTGGGAATGGGTTATGTGAAATACACTAATGACAACTCATATTGCTAACAATCTTCCCCTTTGTCATTGGTGGCAAAACTATACACAAAACCATTCATACAAAGGCTGTGAGTTTGTACCCTTCTTTGTTTGTGGACTTTATGTAGAACACTTCCCATGTGTTGGTGCTCTGGAACTTCCCTTGTTTTCTTTTTTGCAGTTTCCTCTTCCCTCTATTCCTTGTGTTCCACTATACATTCATCTTCCCCTTTTTGCCTCTATAGGACAAAGGGTTAAGCGATTCTAATAATCTTACATTTGTAGCTTTGTGAAGATGTCCTTATAGATGTTCTTTGCAGAATGGAGGAAGGGTGCCCATTGACCGGTTACACTTTCAATGTTCTTTTGGGCCGCTTTTAGAGACACAATAATGTTTTCCATATCTTCAACAGTTTTGTAGTCCGGTTCGTTGATCAGAGCATTTGTAGAAATATCTGTTTGATGCATGATATCTGGTGTTGGGGCCAGAAGCATCTGAAAGCCTGTGACATCTTGGATTCTCTTATTCTCTTCGTCAGTTGTCTTTCTCAGGACTAGAGCAAGACTAGTCATTTCTCTGCTAAAGGTTGTCGCAGTTTTATTTTTGATGTCAAATTGTGTTGACAAAGCTCGAATGTTTTCTGAGGTCTGTTGAACTTTTTCAATTAAATCTTGCAAGAATATCTCAAAATTTGATGTTCTGCTCATCAAACCTCCTGCAACTTTTATCCACTATTGAAGAACTTTTAGGTTGTTTGACAGAGTAGCCTTTATACCTGCAACCTGTTTATGAAGAATCTCTACTCTTTTCTTCTGATAGTGTTCAATTGCCACTGTTTCTGGATCAGTTAGATCTTCACCGATTGTTTGAGCTAACACTTCCAGCTGGTCAATAACCGGTTCGTCTTCATCTATGTTGGCATCCGGTACAAAATTGTATAGGATATCTTTTACTTTGATCAGAACCATATCCTGTTTTCTTTTGGTGAGCTCTTTCAGCTGTTTTGTTGACATTTTGTTGATGTCAACTATTGTATCGCTTGTCTTACTTATTTTTGCTTCAGATTCTTCAAAGGATGAGAGCTTTCTTTTAGAGGAGCTACGAAGAGTTTCCTGTTCCTGTGCCTTTGGAGCTTGCTCAGGTTCTCTTTTATCTTGTTTGTTTGGCTTAATTTCCTCTTCCAGTCTATCTTCCGATTAATGTACTTGTATTTTAGGCATCACATCATCTTGATGCGACGGCTCTTCTGGTGGAGCTTGTGCTTGTTGTTGCTCTTCTACTTTATTAAGATCATCTGCAGCGATTCCTTCATCTCCCTTAACTGATCTATCAGTAGGAATGTTGTCAGAAGTTTGTCCCAAGTTAACCGGTTCACCAGAAGTGAACGTTTCTGTGAGAACTTCCTGTTCATCAGTTAGTGGAGTCTCAATTGCAGTAAACTAAACAGGTGGATCAATAATTGTTATGTTGTGATCTTGAGGACCTGTTGCTTCAAGAGTATTGAAGTCATACTGCTGCCAGAAATCTAAAGTCTCCTTGAAGACTTCAGTCTCATACCCGTTGACAATTTTGGCAACTCTGTAATTTGTATCCAGATTCATAGAAGCTTCTTCTAATAGAAGTTTTGCGCTTTTGTCTCTTAGACCAGGTCTAGCCTTTTCTAGTGCTTCGTTATTAATCTTTGAATTTATTTCTAGACCAGTTCTCCATTTTACCTAAAGCTTATTGTTTAACTCAGGAGGAAACTTGCCTCTATAATCCCTAGGAGTCTTGATGAAATGTAGTAGACTTTCAACAAGAGCTTTTTCAATTTCCTGTTTGTCCTCCTCGGCTAGTACACTATACCATTTGGCTACATTGTCTATTTCTCCAAAATTTGTAATTTCTGCTACAATATCATTGACGGTCATAGTGCGAGCCTTACCTTTTTTCGGAATACTAGGAGTGTAGGATTTGTCGGTTCATCGGCTATATCTGTAAAGAACCGAATTGGCTCTGTATTCCGCAATTCTTCCCTTTCGCTGTCACAATCTCCAATTTATGGCTGCCTCCCTATGAAATACAACACATGTCTGCTTCCAGCTTCCAACAGTACATTGACTGGCCCAGACTGAAAGCCGTCTCAAGGAATTGGCCAAACAGCCCTGCCAAGATAACCACGTGACCAAAACCTGCTGTCACAAACCCCCACAAATTCACGTACAATAATCTGGGTTGACGCTGACAGTTATACAGTGAATTCGCTGTCCCATATGACGCCTCCCACTATGTATGTAGCCGCAGCATGAAAGAATACATAGCCATTAATTAAATACGAAAATCCTCCTTTGTTTCAATACTTACGATTTATCAAGAAAGAGATATATCAGCCTCCAACTTGCTATTCCAGATTTTCGATATGATGAATTATCAAACTCAATTCCACAGCAAACTTCAACAATTTCCAAAACCTAAGCAAAAACCAAATTCAGAATCCATGAGAACACATCATTTGCCTGTAAAGTAAATTTCACATAAATCCAATATACATCAGCACTGGATTTAATTCAGAATCAACAGCTGCAAAATTCACCACCAATCTGTGATGACTCAAATTGCCAAAAGAGAAATCAGTCCTCAAAACCCTAGTCGGTTTCTCACAGCCAAGAGACTATAAATTTTATCAAATCAACAATGAATGAATGAAAGTGCTTTTTCGAGTAGAATATATAGCTTTTTTGGAAAAAGCACAATTTCACTTTTTTCGTTAAAAAGGCTTCTAAATGACCTCTTCACTTTATAACATTAAAGTTATAAAGTATTAAAGTTATTAAATTAAAATAATTTAATTTAATAACGATAACTTTAAAAACTAAAAGCCTCTGAATTCTGCTGACTGAAACAAACTCATTTCTGACACCAGAGCCTCAAACACCAACTGCCCTGTCGGAAATAACCCACTGCCAAAAATAGCCAGCTGCTAAAAATAGACTTGCTATAAATAGTAAGTCTCTCAAACTGGAGATTCCCTGAGACTCAATCCTGAAACATCCGACGCTTTGTGCAAACACCCTGCTAATCCAGGCCATACCCAAAATACCACTTACTAAAAATAGTAGGTCGACCAAATTGACCCGAACGAAGAGCAGATATGATAAACTAAACCTCCAGAATGGAGTCCCAACACTGGCTCCACAATCTGACCCCCTCTGAACGCCTGATTAGCTTGCGAGGGTCGCCAAACCAAGCTAATCCCGAAGTCTGAAAAATGGGGACATTATAGTCCTCCCTTCCCAAGAGTGCTTGTCCTCAAGCAATCAGGAAAAACCAAACAACCATCACAAACCACCTGGATCCCAAGGATGGTCATGAATAATGTCTCGATCAACCTCATACGCCTGTGAAGAAGCCAACATCATCAACAGTACCAACATTAGTAACTGAGAATCTGTACTCAACACCCGAATTGATGATGCTGCAACAGGATCGCCATGTGGGAGAAACTCAACTGAGAGTGACTCACACAGGAGTAACTCAACCAACAGACTGGACTTACTCCTAGTCTTCGAACTAACCAAATCATCATACCAGTCATAAAAAAGAAGCGCTGAAGAACTGTGTGACTGATAGATATCCTGAACGTGAGGATCAAATGTAAAGCTATAAGCACTCCTCACCATGTACACCCTTGAAAACTAATCAACTAGGCCTGACTGGCCTCCTGTGTAATCTACCTGATGAATAGGTGCACAAATCGAATCCCAATCATCACCATCATCATGATCGTACAACTCTTGTAAGGGACCATCACCAAGCTCAAATAGTGGATTGTCATAAGTCATAACGACATCCACATCAAATAAGGGGTTGTTCACAAAGTGAACTACTCCCATATGCTGATTTGAGCTGAAAATCTGGGAACTGCAAGAGACATGATGTGTAATCTTCTCTACCTGAATGGACTTGTGTCTCTGAGAATCTTCACTATCTACAATAAGTCCCTGTAAACTATGATCCCGGGACCTATCATCATCCAATATCCGATACAATATACCAAACTTGTTGCAGCATGAATCGTCCTCATACATAACATCAATAGTGTCCACATCATCGATGCCAATATTACCAACCTATAAAACCTCTGATACCTCATGCCGCTGCCAATGGGACTCACTACTGTCATAGAAATCAGAATTAGAAGAACTCGCATTTAGCATGCAATCCTGAAAACTAACACTCACATCATGTGAGTCAAAACTCATAGTGATGTCCACAATATCCTCTACACTAGCCCTATCATCAACGTCATCAATAGGCTCAAACATAGGACCGCTGTCATAAAAATCAGAATCTATATTGTTGGTAACTTCATTGCTACCAGTAGATGTAGGGCTGCCATCACTGGTGGCTATCATGGCCTCAACATTCTCCTGATCAAGAGCCCCTGTCTCATGGATATGATGAGACTCAAAGCAACTGGCCTCAAGGAAGTTTGTCATAGCCCCATCATCCCGATAAGAGCCTCTGGAATGCTCTCTCTTCTATATCACATACCTGCCAAAATTCAAATTCCTCTTAATTGCTTCTGGAAGAGCATTCCACTCTGCAAAGTGTGCCACCATATCATCAATGAATGGTGTCGGCTCTGTCTCTTTACTAACTGCATCCACCTTAGGCCTCAAGAAAGTAGGACAAAGAGGCCTATCATAAATACCTGTACAGTCGGCTCTATAATCACGCTTGTTATTTGCTCGTGACCTATGTGATATAACTGAAACACTCCTCGCGCCTCTGTCTCTAGCATGATCTCCTGGTAATGCGAAGCGTTGTAGAGTGTCTGAAAGTTGTTGCAATGCATTTGCAACATGATGTTGACCTTCTGCTAAATTTCTAAAAGCATATCTGGCTTCCCTGTCAACATCATTGCCAATATTATCTCTGTGCCTGTTGCCTGCACGATCAACCTGTGGGCCTTGTTCATTTCCTTCTGGCGGGGGTGAAGCTCTACCCCTGTGGACATAATGCATGCTAGGCACAAACCTGTATGCCATTGCTAAATCCTCATACCCTCCAGGCTGGCAAGATCAAAGCTCTGATACCACTGTAAAGAACCGAATTGGCTCTGTATCCCGCAATTCTTCCCTTTCGCTATCACGATCTCCAATTTATGGCTGCCTCCCTATGAAATACAACACATGTCTGCTTCCAGCAGTATGTTGACTGGCCCAGACTGAAAGCCGTCTCAAGGAAATGGCCAAACAGCCCTGCCAAGGTAACCATGTGACCAAAAACTGCTCTCACAAACCCCCACAAACTCACGTGCAATAATCTGGGTTGACGCTGACAGTTATACAGTGAATTCACTGTCCCATATGACGCCTCCCACTATGTATGTAGCCGCAGCATGAAAGAATACATAGCCATTAATTAAATACGAAAATCCTCCTTTGTTTCAATACTTATGATTTATCAAGAAATAGATATATCAGCCTCCAACTTGCTATTCCAGATTTCCGATATGATGAATTATCAAACTCAATTCCACAGCAAACTTCAACAATTTCCAAAACCTCAGCAAAAAACAAATTCAGAATCCATGAGAACACATCATTTGCCTGTAAAGTAAATTTCACATAAATCCAATATACATCAGCACTGGATTTAATTCAGAATCAGCAACTACAAAATTCACCACCAATCTATGATGGCTCAAATTGCCAAAAGAGGAATCAGTCCTCAAAACCCTAGCCGGTTTCTCACAGCCAAGAGACTTTATAAATTTTATCAAATCAACAATGAATGAATGAAAGTGCTTTTTCGAGTAGAATATATAGCTTTTTTGGAAAAAGCAAATTTCACTTTTTTCATTAAAAAGGCTTTTAAATGACCTCTTCACTTTATAACATTAAAGTTATAAAGTATTAAAGTTATTAAATTAAAATAATTTAATTTAATAACGATAACTTTAAAAATCAAAAGCTTCTGAATTCTGCTGACTGAAACAAACTCATTTCCAACACTAGAGTCTCAAACACCAACTGCCCTGCCGGAAATAACCCACTGCCAAAAATAGCCAGCTGCTAAAAATAGACTTGCTATAAATAGTAAGTCTCTAAAACTGGAGATTCCCTGAGACTCAATCCTGAAACATTTGACGCTTCGTGCAGACACCCTGATAATCCAGGCCATACCCAAAATACCACTTACTAAAAATAGTAAGTCGACCAAATTGACCCGAACGAAGAGCAGATATGATAAACTAAACCTCCAGAATGGAGTCCCAACACTGGCTCCACAATCTGACCCTCTCTGAACGCCTGATTAGCTTACGAGGGTCGCCAAACCAAGCTAATCCCGAAGTCTGAAAAATGGGGACATTACAATGTCAACAATGACTAGTTTTTCTACTCCAAATACACCTTTTCCTTTCCCGGTGTCACGGATCAGTGGAGCTGTTGCCTTTTGGCGTGCTTCCTCTGCTTGTTGCTTAGTCTGAAGAAGATTGGTCCAGATGGCTACTGCTTCATCATGCACTTTCTCGGTTTCTCCAATCAGCAAGAGACCTATCCTTTTCTTTGTCAGGAAATTTTGTTGATGTAGCTCAACTTGTTGAGTAGCTTCTTCTAGAGTGAGATGATTCTAAACTTCTAACAGAGCTTTTATCCTTAGCTCTTTTTCTCTGTTCATTGAAGCTTTCCTCCTACCTTGAAGGATATCCAAAAGATCCTTAGGCAATACTTTTTGAAGTTCTGTAGGACTCAGATTAAACTTATGTAGGTATTCAACTACCGCATCTTCAATTTTCCTTCGGTCATTGTCGTTTGCCAGATTGTATCTTCTTTCGACAGTAGCCATTCCGCAACGTTCTTTCAATCCTGTCACAAATTCATTGATTGTTGGCTTACTTCTTCTTGGCGGATCCACCTTTGTCGTTTTACTGGTTCTCTTCTTTCTTTCGCTGAGGGGAACTGTGTCCTCAGAATTGGTTTCTTCAGCTTCCTCCTCTTGAGTGCTTTCCTCCGGTTGAGCTTTCTTCTTTTGTGCTTTTGGTGGCACAACTCCTGGTTTCTTCTTTGGTGTGTGCGTTCTTTTCACATAAACATTCTTGATTGGCACTTTCTTTGGATTTTTCTTTATCTCCTCGTAGGTTCCAAATCGTTGAGCGCCGATATCCAGGTGTGCTTTCTCCAGGGCCTCTACATACGCCATTGCAATCTTTGTGGTAATCTCATAACCAAGCTCAGGTGCATACTCGTCTCTTGGTTTTACTGCTTGGATGATGCAGAAGTCAGTTGATATCAGAAAACATACCTCTTCTTTGTATTTATCAACGATAGTTGATGGAATCCTTTGTTTGGCATGCATCTTCAGCTGAAAGGCTTTAAAATGCTCGGTCATAGCCTTATCAAACTGGTCTCCCAATTGATTAGCCATGTCACTGATTTGCATCGTGACCGGTCGATCTGTTGTCCATGTTACTTTTCCTCTCCCAGGGAAGGAATTAGAATAGTAAAAGTAGAGACAAACCAGAAGTGTACCAAATTTTAGTGATTTCTTTTTGACGATGCCTAGATTTTTCATGTTCTCAAAGATCTGTCCTCTTAGCATTTCGCACATGTCATATTGTGCATTGTCGTGTATGATTCTATAAGTTGCACGTATGCCTCCACCCGGTATACTATTTAGGTTACTAGATTGATATACTTTGTAACCTATTACAGAAGATGCGAATTGAACGATTGGATCTTCAATATCAGTCACGGTCATCAATTACTTGTTGGACTTTGATTTTGTTAGATTGGTTACTACTGTATTTGGTATCGTTCTTAGGGTTAGGGCTTCCCCTTGATTGTTGAACCTAGTTACCCTATGGAGATCATTTTTTGTGATCGGAGTGCAGACTCCTTTCGTGACCCAAAACTTGGTTCATGTACTCGACTAACCATCATTCGAATCCATTTTGGTCTGAATATGGTTGGATAAGAGACTCCATTGATAATCCCAGATGATACCAGCTTTGCGTACCCATTGGGATAATTGTCGTCTTTGCATAGCGAGCGATACTTGCTTTGTATGTACGTCTCACCCAGCTCTTCTTGTTTGGCATGGATGAACGCAGTTACATCTTCTATCAGGAGCACTCCTTTAGGTACTGAGGAGAGCACACCAGCCATGTCGATCACCCTGTTCTGATTTGTTGAGATATCATATGGAGGACGATCAGCTTGCTTTGCTGGAACCAGCTTGGCTTCGTATGACGAAGATGCCATTGCTCTTAATCGATTACTCGGAGAGATGATTGATCGGTTTTCACAGATAATCTCGCTTGATGATTATTTCGCAAGAATATTGCTCAAGCATGAAAAAGATAAACATAAAATTGCAAGATGAAAGCAAAAGAGTAATCCTTCTTTGCTTTTAATAGGATTAGGGCATAACAGTAATTACCAAACGATAACTATTGTTAAACGGCTACAACATTAAATGCCTTACCTAACCTTTCTTGCTACTTTTGCTAATTGTTGGTTTGACCCTTTTCTTTTGATTGGGCACGCCCCGGTTGATCATCTCATATCTTTTCGGTCTGACCTGTAGATCAAGTGAGATTAGACTCACCAGTCCTACCAGGGATGGTAGTTGCACTACCGGTTCCCCCTAAGCCTTGAAACCTCAGTTTGCAGAAGAAATATCATCATGTTGTGACAATGATCGTGCCTCAATTTTCTTGTCGGCGGAGTTCTTTGATTCCTTAACAGACCATATTTTCTTTACTTCTTTCTTGGTCTCCTTATCTCTATTGTTCTTATCGGAAGCCAAGGTCTTCATCACCGGTTTGTCCGATTCATTGCCTTTGTTCCTAATCTGGTTCCAGCAGTCCTTAGCTAAGTGACCGACTCTGTTGCAGTAATATCAGATCATACCGGTTGCTTTCCATGGGTTCATCCCTCTTGGGTTAGGGGATTTGCTTCACGATCCACTGTTGCAATGCATTCCTTTGTTTGTATGAATAGTTGCGTTTTGGTTTTTGCTTTTCTTAGAGAATACTGGTCTTGGTGATCTGAATGCCATTGTCTTTGATCTGCATTCTTCAGCCTTGTGTCCGAACTTGTTGCAGGCATAACAATATCCCTTGAAGCTTCCCCTGCTTCCACTGGACACAAATAAGGGGCTTGACCAGCACTCATTGGTCTTGTGGCCATTTTTGCAACAGTTCTTACAGTAACTGCGGTTGGCTTTTACCAGTGTATTTCTGCACTCATTGGTGTTATGACCCAGTTTTCCATAATGATTAGAAGAAGTATTGAAGGTTTTCTTACCTCTTTGCGCTAGTGTCTTCCTCTTGTTCTTCTTGCTCGACTTTGCTTCAGCTAACTCACCGTTCTCTTTGGTGACTGCACCGGTGGATTCAAGATTGGTGTGATCGTTGTGCTTTCTTTGAGCTTTGAGTTGCTCATCAAGCTTGACCGAGCTTTCATTGTATTTTCTCAACATTTCATTCATTTTTTCAAGGACTTTCTTTTCTTCCTTGAGTTGATATATCTCGATCGCCAGCTTCTTGCATGCTTCATCTCTACCCTGCCATGCTTTGTGCATGTTGGCATTTTCTTGGGTGACAATCAGCATGTCTTCCTGGAGTTGCATAATGAGGAGTTCATTTGCCCTTACAGCTTCCTCTGCTCGGTTCATTTCTTTTTCAGAGGATGTTGATGTCTTGACTGCTATGTTTCTTTCACTTTCAGTTTTTCGTTTCTATTCAATTAGTTCAGTCATCCTCAGAGCATTCATCTTTTGCTCCCTTTTGAGATCAACAATTTGACCGGTTAGGATCTGATTCTTTTCCGTAAGCTCAGAGACTGCTTCCTTAGCCTCATCAGATCCACTATGTCCAAAGAGTTCATCGATTGCTTCATTACTCTTGTTTAATTGTAGAGCCAACTCCTTTCTCTTTGCAAGTGACTTCCTTAGTCTATTCTCCAGCGAGGCAATAATGTCGTTGGCTTCCTCTAGTTGTTTCTGATACCGGTAACCCTCCATGATTTTTTTCTCAAGCTGTTAAACTTTGTTATATAGAGAAACTAGGCTTTGATACCAATTGTTAACGCTTACCGGTTACTGAGAGAAGGGGGGGGTGAATCAGTAAGTGCTCTTGTCTTCCTTTAATTCTCTTTTCTTATTCTTATCCTTATAGATAAACATAATATAACAATCATTCACAGGCATAGACAGAATCACGCAGATTAAGAGGTATTTATACGTGGAAACCCTCAGTTGGAAGGAAAAAACCACAGTGAGACAAAGCTCACAACTTCACTAGTATCAAATGAAAGCGCTCTATTAGGAGCTTACAAAGCACTGGTTAAGGTGCTACCCGATTATGGGATTTTACAAAAGATCGGTTAAGACCTAAACGATGTTAAGAGTTGTCTGGTTATAGGACTTTGAACATCAACACAGATGTCACCTTGTTAGAGGATTTTTACAATGAACCGACTAGGTTCACCCTAATAGAGGGATTTCAATATGCTTTTGAAAATTTATGAAAGTAGTGATCTATTATGACACTGATTGTTTGATTAGATCATACCTGTAGATATCTTCCCCGGTTTGCCTGGCTATTGACTTATCTTTCTTACTTCACCTTTGTGTCTGTAGCACTTCTCAGAAGATATCTCTCCTCTACTCTGTGTAATTTCCAACTATCAACAACAGCAACAACATATCTTGTGTCCTATAACCTATATTTATACAAGAGTGAACCTCTTGACTCATAGAACCGCCAAGGAATAAACTTAACCATAAATCATGCAACACAGAGGCTATGCATTGTGATCTGGAGTTTATGTCATGTCCCCTCTTTAGTGACGTCATTTTTCAGAGGATTTGCCTATCATGGACTCTCGTAGGCAGATGGTTTTGGTGAGAGAGTCATTCTGATGATTATTTGGGGATTGGATGGTCTTATTTGCTCTTGGAGAGATGGTGTTTATCATATTTTTATTATAATGTGTTATGTGGGGCCAAAATGTTATAATTTTGAGTTGAGTTGCACTTTTTATTTTATAAAGTTACTTTTTATATAAAAGTGCATTATAAATGGATTTTATAAGAATATTTTATGGATGCTTCTAGAAGTTCTAGTAGCTTCTTAGAAAAGTGAATAAATAGAGTGCTTGGCCTCTCATTTGGGATCCCATGACTTGAGTTTACACTACTTTTCTCTTTGAGCATTTGTGGCGCCATCTTGATCTACAGATTGTCATTTGATCTTTAGGAACGGAGTTTCTTAAGGATTTGCATAACTGAGGAGGTGAAATATCCTTTGAAGGGTTGCACTTTGGAAGTGGTATTCAGCCATTTCAAGTTGAGCTTATTTGGAGTCCTCAAACTTACCTGAGGGTTTGAGTTTTTGATTGCAAGAGGGAAAAAAAACAAAGTGAAAAAGCAGATCCGAAAAAGCAAAGCGAAAAGCAGATACAAAAAAGCAATCCAAAAAAGCAGATCCGAAAAAGCAAAGTGAAAAAGCAGATCCGAAAAAGCAAAGCGAAAAAAGCAGATCCGAAAAAGCAGAGCGAAAAAGCAATCCGAAAAAGTTTTTGCTACAAGTCTAATTCAGTTTTCAGAATTTCAGGATAAGGTTTTGGAACCACATTTTTGCTCATCTTCCTCATTACTCGGCATATCATTCTGGGTATTTTTGCATCGGATTTCTATCGTCGAAGAGATAAAAATAGGTGCATTTTGGAGTCCCAAAATGCCATGATTTATTTTTAAGGAATTTTCAAAATTCCTAGACATTTTCGAAAATCTGCAAGAAATGACATTTTCAGATTTGGGGTGACTTTGGCTTGGGTGTTGGCATCTTTAGCACCGGTAAAAATTATCGCAGCCATCAACAATCAAGTTCCTCACTTCTCATTTGGCATTTGGCATATTTTATGAGAAATGTATGTTTTCAACTAAGTACAAAATATAGCTTCAGCATTTTACTATTTTACATTGTACTTGTCTTTGTTTGCCATTTGGCATTATTGGTATCAAAGGAAGGCTAGGATTTTGCAAGTGAAAGGGCATTGTAATTTTCGGTCTATCTATATTGCAAACCTAAGGTTTGATGATCATATTATTGGCTGAAATATGTATGGCATTTTTGCAAATTGTTGATATATGAATGACATATGGTTTTGAGCAATTTTCTACAACATTGATAGTGTTTTAGATGGTATTTGGTTGCTATCTATTATTCTGAAATTTTGGGACAGCGAACTCATATACTCAAAAATAATTTGCTATCTACATCTTGAGTTGCATTTTTGAGGGTTTATTTAGTGGCCTATTGGTAGGAGTCATTACAGTGGTATCAGAGCGGTTTTCTTGCCATCTTGTTGGGTAAGAGCCGTCTTGTATGAGTGATCAGCACTCTGCTTTATCCAGAATGGACAGGTATAGTGCAGAGTCTCAGAGGACACGATCCTGGACAGCTGATGGACAAAGTAGGAAGATTCAGAGTCGGAACAGTAGAAAGAATGGTTATTTAGACATTCGAGATGAACTTCAGAAAATAAGCCATGACATGTCTGAACAGTTGGTTAAGCGCCATCGTATGATGAATGACATGCTGTCCGACCCAGCTAAGGTGGATAAGTTGACTGGATTTCTATTTGGCAGATCTTCTCACAAGGCAGATGACACAATTACCAGGAACTTGCATGAGGAGTTCGAGAAATTAGCTTGCAGCCAGGCAGAGGTTTCAGTTCCTATTCAGCCACAGGAAGAAGTGGTGAAGGATATTACGCTGATGGATAGTAACTATCAACTTGATACTCAAGTTGAGACAGTTGTATACAGGTTGCCAGAGGGTGATGTCACAGGTACTCAGGATGGTTTGGTTACGACAGGCAGTGACTACAGCGTATAGGGTTCAGATGATTTTGAGGATGTTGTGCACGATGGTGAGATACCTGATAGAGATGAGCAGACATTGAGTATTCATGACTTTGCTGAGAGGGAGTACCAGGCACATTTGGATGCTTCATCACATGAGGTTGAGGCTGGTAGTACTTCGCATGATTTGTCCAGCCAACTGAAGGTGAGCAAAGACAGTATTGTGACTTCATTATCTCATTATGACAGGATGTGGGATATGATAGAGGATCACATCTAGATGATTCAGTTACACGGCAGACATAAGGGAGTTCAGGTAGAGTCTTCTTGTGTTGACTTACAGGCGATTAGGGAAGGAATGGGAACGATGAAGTTGAGTTATTTACATCTTCTATCAGATCGTGACCATCTTTTTAGCCTTGCTAGAGACTATTCAGATGCCTTGAGGAGGAAGGAGGAGGAAGTTGACAGGCTTTCTCGCGAGCTTGAGGACACTCGAGCTTCTTTGGTGAATAGTCCATTGGCATTACAGGACTTGGAGAGACATGGGGATGAGCATGGCGTGGAGTTGAGTTTGGTTTCATCTTGCACACTTGATACTCAGCTTTCTGCGGCAGATAGATCATATGTGGTCATTGATAATTCATCTTGCATCCACATCCAGGATACAGGGACAGTGTCAGACAGGTATGTGGAGTTAGCTGGTATTAGTCATAATACTCAGGTAAGGAGTTTGCTTGAATTACCAGCTGATTCTAGTTTACGGATAAGGACTCGAGATTGTTATATTAGCGTTTGGGATTTAGTTGACTGGAGATCTTTATTACTTTTTGGTAGCAGTGATTGTTTGGGTGCTATCATGGATTTGATTAGCAGATTGCACGGTGTTGTCCTTTCTTGTGCTAGCAGTTTGTCCAATATTAGTATTAGTTTTTATACACCGGTGTTGGGCCTTGTTCATATATCCAGTCGACCATTCTTGCTGGAATGTGTTGACGATCTTTCATATTTGGCAGTGTTTACAAATGAGTCCCAGGATCATATTGGCATTGATGACATCCAGGAGGATGCAGTGGGCAGTTGTGAGGACTTAGTTTCCTCGGCAATTTCTTTTGGTACAGAGGAGTTGGACAGCAGTGCTACAGTTTTTGATACTTCGTATGTTGATATGAGCTTTGGAGTTGATTCCCAGGATATGGATGGTAATACTCTAGAGACCAGTAACCTTGAGGATACTCCTTTGGATAGTACGTCAGAGGAGGATTGTAGGAGACAGTCTAGCCAGTGTCATCATGTGTCTAGTCAGCTGAGAGTTAGTGAGCGAGACATTGCTATCGCTTGCCAGCATTTCGATGCTGCTCGTCAGTTGTTAGCAGTCTATGGATGGGGTTCTCCTACTAGTGATGAGCAGGGAGGCAGTTATCTTTCCTTGACAGAGATCCACTCTTTATGGGAGGCTATCCAGATTCTGAGACAGAATTATATGCAGTTGGTAGCCGACAGAGATTATCTTATGGAGTGGGGGCAATACAGCGTACGATGCATTATTGACCAAGGAAGATGAGGTGAGTGAGCTTACTCAGCAGCTCGAGATGACTTCTGAGATTCTTGAGAGTACACAGTTGGCTTTCGAGGAGTCACAGTTTCATTTGGCTGAGGTGACCATGGAGTTAGAGCGACTGCCGTCTGTACCAGATTCTGTTCAGTCACAGGTTGTGGTGTCTGGTCATCCGAGGATGTCCATGGTCAAGATTGTCAGAGACAGTGGAGATGGGGATGCATCCATCCTCGATACTAGCATTGGCATATCGGGTTCGTTTCCACTAGAGTCAGGTTCAATTGAGTTGGGTGTTGTAGCAGATTGTTGTGGTCTGCCTGACATGGTGGTGGTCTCTACTACTGATGGCATGGAGACTAGTGATGTTGTATCAGAGATCATGTGTGATGTTGGTGAGTCGGCAGTCGGCATGGTTCCTGCTAGTGATACTACTCCCTTGGCGGTGTCTTTGGAGGTAGTAGGCAGTTCCAGCTTGGTTAGTGACCGGTTGCAGTTAGTTTCATCTGGATTGCAGTCTAAGTCACTGACTAAGATTGGCGCATCTTATCAGCATTACATTGTGAGGTATGCTCACCAGTTTACCTTTGATGACCATGTTGATGAGATGATGATACGTAGATGTACTTTGGTCCTTAGTGCTTGTCATCAGTTATGGGATGGTTTGACACCACGGGATGAGAGTTGTGATGGGCACGACATGGCGATAGGTTCTGCGGTTGACAACTTGATAATACATGACTTAGAGCAAGAGTTTGGGAGTGATGCTTCAGCAGTTGTTGTTATTGATTCTACTCCTTTGGCTATGACATCTCCTAACTTAGCTGGTGATCAGTCGCAGTGGGTTGTATCACCTATGCATGGTGAGCTGTTGACTGAGGTTGGTTCTTTTTATCAGCATTACACTGCAGGGAATGTACATCAGTTTGCTTTTGATCCTTGTGTTGGAGTTGATGGCAGGCAGATGTGGTTTGGGTTCTATTTCTTGCTGTTTATCTCGTGATGTCTTTTCGCCATCAGCGGTGCATGAGAGCTATGGTTATGAGACAGTGGCCGGTGATTTGCAGAGTTTTGTTGACTGCAGGAGTTGTACAGTGTGTGGATTCTCCATACTTGGTACAGTTCCATTCGGGAGTGTTCACCATTGTTGCAGAGTTGGATTGTACATTCTGCATAGGCCAGTGGGATGCGTTGATGGTATTTACTGTGTTGGCAGTTTGAGTTGTCCACTTTACTTGGGTTCTGATGTTCTGAGAGTTTGTGTCTCATGGGTTCCTGACTGTGGCAGTTGTGATTTTGGAGTTTGGTTGAGCTGTATTTGTCAGTTTGATTATGGATTCCTCTTGGTTATATTGCAGAGGATATTGCAGGAGCCTGCGTTCATTGACAGCAGTACAGTTCATAACTACATTTGGGATCCAAGTGGATTGATTGACACCAGTTACCACCCGCAGACTGATGGGCAGATTGAGATAGTAAATAAGTGAGTGGAAGGCTACTTGAGGAACTATGTGGCAAGGCAGCAGAAGGCATGGGTTAGGTGGATTTATCTATGTGAGTATTGTTACAATACCACATACCACATGTCTATTCAGATGACTTCTTTCAGGGCACTATATGGTTATGAGGCACCGAGTTTTCTAGATTTACTTATGAGTGATGTTAGAGTTCCTTGTGCTGGAGATTTGCTTCAGGAGAGAAAGGACATTGTTGATGCTCTTAGAGATAATATTGTCAGGGCACAGAATCAGCATAAGCAGTATGCAGATCAGAAGCGGACAGAGAGGATTTTTGAGGTTGGTGATATGGTTTATCTCATGTTGTAGCCCTATAGACAGTCTACTCTTGGGAAGAGTGGGTCGAAGAAGCTTAAGCCTAGGTACTATGATCCTTTCAGGATTATCAGGCGTATTGGAGAGATGGCATATGAGCTTGAGCTTCCAGCAGACAACAGGGTACACAATGTTTTCCATGTGTCACGCCTCAAGAAGGCGTTGGGTCAGCATGTTGTGCCTTCAGCAGTTCTTCCTCCATTGGATGATGAGGGGAAGTTGGTTCTTGTTCCCGAGTACATCATTGACAGCAGAGAGATGCAGCTCCGCAGGAGGACCATCAGGGAGTATTTGGTGAAGTGGAGAAATTTGCCTGAGGAGGATGCCACATGGGAGGGAGAAGATATTTTGTAGCACCCAACTTTGGGATTGCTTGAGGGCAAGCAATTTTAGGAAGGGGCGGACTGTCATGTCCCCTCTTTAGTGACATGTCATTTTTCAGTCGATTTGCCTATCATGGACTCTCGTAGGCAGATGGTTGTGGTGAGAGAGTCATTCTGATGATTATTTGGGGATTGGATGGTCTTATTTGCTCTTGGAGAGATGGTGTTTATCATATTTTTATTATAATGTGTTATGTGGGGCCAAAATGTTATAATTTTGAGTTGAGTTGCACTTTTTATTTTATAAAGTTACTTTTTATATAAAAGTGCATTATAAAGGGATTTTATAAGAATATTTTATGGATACTTCTAGAAGTTCTAGTGGCTTCTTAGAAAAGTAAATAAATAGAGTGCTTGGCCTCTCATTTGGACATCCCATGACTTGAGTTTACACTACTTTTCTCTTTGAGCATTTGTGGCGCCATCTTGGTCTACAGATTGTCATTTGATCTTTAGGAACGGAGTTTCTTAAGGATTTGCATAACTGAGGAGGTGAAATATCTTTTGAAGGGTTGCACTTTGGAAGTGGTATTCAGCCATTTCAAGTTGAGCTTATTTGGAGTCCTCAGACTTACCTGAGGGTTTGAATTTTTGATTACAAGAGGGAAAAAAAAGCAAAACGAAAAATCAGTCCGACAAAGCAAATCCAAAAAAGCAAAGCGAAAAAAGCAGATCCAAAAAAGCAGAGCGAAAAAGCAATCCAAAATTTTTTTTGCTACAAGTCTAATTCAGTTTTCAGAATTTCAGGATAGGGTTTTGGAACCACATTTTTGCTCATATCTTCCTCATTACTCGGCATATCATTCTGGGTATTTTTGCATCGGATTTCTATCGTTGAGGAGATAAAGATAGGTGCATTTTGGAGTCCCAAAATGCCATGATTTATTTTTAAGGAATTTTCAAAATTCCTAGACATTTTCAAAAATTTGCAAGAAAGTACATTTTCAGATTTGGGATGACTTTGGCTTGGGTGTTGGCATCTTCAGCACCGGTAAAAATTATCGCAGCCATCTACAATCAGGTTCCTCACTTCTCATTTGGCATTTGGCATATTTTCTGAGAAATGTATGTTTTCAGCTGAGTACAAAATATAGCTTCAGCACTTTACTATTTTACATTGTATTTGTCTTTGTTTGCCATTTGACATTATTGGTATCAAAGGAAGGCTAGGATTTTGCAAGTGAAAGGGCATTGTAATTTTCAGTCTATCTATATTGCAAACCTAGGGTTTGATGATCATATTATTGGCTGAAATATGTATGGCATTGTTGCAAATTGTTGATATATGAATAGCATATGGTTTTGAGCAATTTCCTACATCATTGATAGTGTTTTAGATGGTATTTGGTTGCTATCTATTATTCTGAAATTTTGGGACAGCGAACTCATATACTCAAAAATAATTTTCTATCTACATCTTGAGTTGCATTTTTGAGGGTTTATTTAGTCGCCTATTGGTAGGGGTCATTACAGTTTACCTTGAGATCATCTGTAGAATTAAAGCTAACTTCAGTTGAAAAGCTAACTCCACCTCTGAGTGATGGATGTCCCATATCATCAGGCTTTTAACTTAAACTGTAACTCAAACTGATCCATAAAGTCCGGATCGAATCTATCTTGCAATTAGACCGGTATACCCTTATACCTGGTTTGTCTTTATATGCCTCATAAGACTGGTTCTGAGTTCTTGATTCAGTCTACCGGTGTATCTATCGAAATAGTCAACCGGTGCAAACATTCTGTTCTTTATCTACCGGTGTCTTCAAAGTAATGTGAGCGACCGGTGATCCTTTACCGGTGGGAATGGGTTTTGTGAAATACACTAATGACAACTCATATTGCTAACAACCTTTATTTTTTAATGTTGGTTTTCTATTCCCTAACACTTTCTTGTTCCTATGTAATGAATGAAATAAGTTTATTACTTTTGTTAATGTTGGTTTGATCTTGCAAGTAATAGTTTATACTTTATTTTTATATTTTCCTTTGGTGGTCCCAATGTAAGGTCTTAATATTTTCTTACTTTCCTTTTATATTTTTTTCATCCCTTGAGTTCCTCGTACATGTCCTCCTTTATTTTCTCCTTCATTTTCTCCTATATTATTTTCTCCCATGTTTTCCATATTATTTCTTAGTGTTTCTTCCTTTTCCCTCCATGATATAATGTCTTTGCCCACTCTCTCTCTCTCTCTATATATATATATATAAAGATGACCAGTCACGTCATTTGGATTATAGTATTAGTATTAATAATTTGTATTTATTTATTATAAAACTCTTTATTGGTGGAATTAGTATTAATTATAATTCTTCATCTGTGATATTTGTAGATTATAACTTTCTCCTTATTTACAATGTGGGAGACTTTAATATTAGTTATTTATTAATTAGGAAACTATATCAATAATTAATATAGGGAATCTAATCATTTATTAATACACTTAATATTAATAGGAGATAATACATATAGATTATTGATTGATTTATTTAATTAGTCTAATAATATATTATATCGTTATTTCTAACAATTATATTAATTGTATATTGATTAATATTGATGGCACCTATTTAAGATGACATTTGCATCAATTATACATACATAATAGAAAATAATATATTTGTACATACATTGATTATGGCTCATGACAGTCCGCCCCTCCCAAATTTGCTTGTCCTCAAGCAACAATATATTTTCTACTTAGCACTTAATAATTGAACTTTTAAAATAATATTTCTAGACAGAGTATATTCTTGAAGACATATGCATGAATATGTGAAGACAGGAAGTAGACACAGAGTATACACACTAATGTTTAATTTCAAATGCTATCTATATTTCTTATTGCTAAGTCTTGATCCGATATCACTTTGTTCTAAGGAGAGAGGATGTCTGAATACAATCCAAGGCGCCTAGAGACCACTTGATAGATTCCCTCAAAATTTACAGATCCAAGCCCTTATCCTATCTTGGGACTATGCCCGCAAGGTGCTCAAGGTCGCTGATCCCTACCCTATTTTGGGAACTATCCTTTTTGGATTTAGATTGCCATTCCTTGAACTGTTTCAATCTTCCTTCTTAATTACTAAGGCAATATAAAGATCTTAGCCATACTTTTATTTTATATATATATTTACTTATATATTTTTTTGAATCACTTATTTGATCATGTTTTCAGGCTTCAACACTACCTGTATATAACAGTCTAATCTCTTTTGTTGACTAAAATTATTCATTAATTTGTATTTACCCTGCAAGATGACAGGATCATAGCTCTGATACCATTTGTATTGTCCCCTGTTGGGACCTTTCTTAATTTATCCTAAATTTCTCAATTAGGATTTGGATTGTAATGTCCATTATAGGATTAGTCATTTATCTCATTAGATTTAGTTATCTTTAACACTCATATCCAACCTTATTACTATTTTGACTCCATGAAGGGAAGAGTAGACATTATCCAAGGTGCCTAGAGACCAACTACAATGGGCTCCCTCAAAGTTTACAGGTCCAAGCCCATATCCTATCTCGGGACTTTCCCTCAAGGATTTTGGGACGCTGACCCCTACCCTATCTTGGGACAGATAGTCATTGCTTGGATTTAGACAAGCCCCTCCATGGTAACATTACAACCTTCTCTACTTAAGCCTAATAGTAAAAGAGATCTTGTATAATATAATTGATATAATTCCTATATATATTAAATAAATTAGAATATATAAAGACCTCTGGTCTTGATAGAATGTAAATATAATATTTTGTTATTACCATTGTCTCATAAATACTTTCCATAGTTGCGATCTTATTCCATCTCCTCTTCCTTTTGAAGAGTATCCATTATATTCCTTAATTAATTCTTCTATTTCCTAATTCTTTTAATACTAAAATATAATTCAGAATAACTAAAGCTTTGACATATATTTAATTTTAAATATAAATGAAATAAAACTAAATCCCATATATTTCGTCTTACTAAGAGGACATACCTATTGTCCTCAATTTTAAGATCACAAAATTGTGGCAACCCTATGCAATTTTCTTGTCAATTCGTAGAAGTATCCTCTATGATTTGAACGTTTTGGATAAAGTGTTATAAGGACAATTCGTTATCCCTAAAAAGCTCTTTGTAACACACGTTTCATGCGTTCTTTAAGTTCTTCCCTTTGTTTTTAATCTTGATTTTCCCTTGAGTCAATAGCCCTTTTAAATACGCTCATTTCGAGCTAACTTAGACATCAAACGGAGTTGTATGACTCAAGTTATGATGTAAAAGGTGGGGTTTTTCAAGCTGACTACATATTTTTTAAAAATCCTTAAAAAATGGAGTTTTCAAAATCAATTGCACGAGTTCGAATTATATTTGATATATTAAATGGATTTCAAAATTCATTTTCAAATTTCAACTTATTTCGAGTTGATTTGACTATAGTTTTAAATGTTTTCGTGAAATTAGCTTTAAATCTTCTAATTTCATATTACTTTATTGAAACACTATAGTTATATATTAAATTAATTCAAAATTAAAGACTTATGTATAAAAAGTGTGGTTTTCATTCTTCACTGCATATCATCAATGTGCAAAACACTTTTTAAATCTCACCTCTAAGTCTTTTTCATATTAAATACGTTGTTTTTAATAGTAACTGCATGTATATTTTGTATTTTGAACATATGCAGTCGAACCTTTAAAGAGCGTATTTAATCCTTATAAGTGTTGTTTTTGTGCGATTGCATATTTAAAACAACGTTTGTAAACTCTCCAGGTGGCTTTTTCTTTATGAAAGTCATGTTTTAGAAGATATGTATATGCATTTCAAAAATGGGTATTCACTTCTTTATTCAATATCTTTCCCTATGGTGTTAATTTTTAAGAGCATTGCATATTTTAAAATATATGTGAAAGCTTTTAAAAATAACATTTTTAATGGTCTATTCTAGACGTCGATTTTTAATGAGATTGCATATGTAAACTCATTCCAAAAAGAACGTTTTTAATAGTCTATTCAAAGTGTCAAATTTCTAGGGGTTTGCATATACATCTTCATATGTAAACATGTTTTAAAAGTGCGTTTTACCTTCTTTACTCACTATCTTCCCTCAAGATGTCGAATTTAGAGGCTCTTGCATATACGTTTTCATATGCAAATGCATTTTAAAACAACATTTTTAATACCTAAGCTAAGGGCATCGATTTTTAAAGTGATTGCATATGTTAAAACAATATGTAAAGGCATTCTTAAATGGCGTTTTTAATCACTCATTCAAGGCGTCGTTTTTGGGAGTGCTTACATATATGCATTTGCGCTTGAACTTGTGTTTCCAGCCTTAAATCTTTGGCGTTGATTTATGGAGGAGTTACATATGTTGAAAAGCATATGTAATAGCTTTTCAAAACAACGTTTTTAATGCTAAGTTCAAAGCGTCGAATTTGAAGAGTTTCGCATACATGTATTTGCATTAGAATGTGTTTCCAGCATTAAAAGATCTTGGACGTCGATTTTCTATTGCATTGCATATGCTGTTGGTAATACACAGCATATGTAATGTGATCAAAACAGTGCGCCCTTGACCATTTCTTCTTCAAGAACGGAGGATTTGGGTGTCTTAAAACATTTTCTCAGCCTATGAACTGATTTTGGTAAGTTATTTGTTCTTTTTATGGATTTATTTTGCCATTTTTTATTGGATTTATGCCCTAGACGCCGTTTTTCTTCCCCATTGCATATACAAGAGAAATAGTCAAACGGTTGCTATTTCTTGGCATTTTATTTCTCATTCTTCCCCACTTGGCTGTATATGCTTATTGACTATCCAAAATAAAGGGAAAGAGAGTAGGAATATGATCTATATATACTCTATCAATCCAATCTTTCCTAAATCCGAAAATCTATTGGATTTATTTCAGATTTGGCTTAAGATTTTGAGAGATTTCATCTTGAGGATTGAGGTAATTTCTTCCTTAGTCTTTTTCTTGTTTTTCTTCCCAAGTTATTTAACTTACATGTAAAGATTTCATTTTTTATTTACATGTAATTAAATTTATGTTTCTTCTACTTCTATCTTCTATTCTCAAGATGCATATGCAAGAGCTTCATCTTTCTTGCATATGCAGTCGGCATTAAAAACTCCGTTCTATGGTGAAGGAGACAAATCAAATGCAAGTTTATACATGTGCTATTTTCCAAGTCCACTTGCATAAGTTGCTGTCCCTACCACTGCCATATGACATAAAACTCATATTGGTGGTCAATTCAAGACTTCATTTGACATCCCTCCATTCACTTATTATCCTATCCTACATGATTCTCACTGTCCCCATATGTAATTACCCATAAGAAACTTGTCCTTGAGTTTTCTTTAAGCTGAAACCAATTTATTTCCCCAAAAATCAGTCATCTCCATACACCTTTCATCATTCTAAGAGACTCTATGTTGAATCCCTCTCAAGAAGACGTTCTCATCTTGTGGAATTTTTATGTCACAGCTACTCGGTCGCATAAAGATGCTATGTCTGAAGGGATCACACTTGCCAAGGAAAAAGAGAAGAAGAAGATGAAATACCAGTATGACTCGTATTACAATTCTGTCCCGCCTTCACAAATGATTTCTTATTGTGATGAAGTTAAAGATACAAATATCTCACACATGAACTTTGAAGACTTCCTTCAAAGGGTTGATGCTGTGGTTACAGAGGACATGCTTTCCGTCAAATAGAGCAGCATTCATCTTGTTTCCACATTTCCATTGGCTGCCCTTGAGCCAGAGTTCGTACTTGCATGTGCGAAGAACTTTGATCCTACATCCAGAACCATCAAGGACCAAGATGGTAAGACTATTATTAGTCTTGATTGAAAAACTGTTGACAAAATCTTCCAGGTGCCATTGAGTCCTGTCACTATTACTATCACAAAACAGAAAGCTCTTGACAGGTGGAATGAGGACACTCCATGTACAAAATTTATCAATGAAAATTGGCTGCTCAATAAAAGGCCAAATATTGCAAGATGGCCAAAAGGAATCCGACGCACTGAATTCAAGGAGGAGATTAGTGATCTCATCACCTTATTCAGTCACCTTGCAGGGTTAAAGACATCAAACATCTTTGAGCCCTGGATGTACAAATACATTTCTCTTATTGTCCGGTCTAAGAAAAAGATATTCTGGGGAGAAATGATCAGTGATATGTTGTGTGAGCAGCTTTCTCAAGTTGTCAACACTTGTACTTTTTACATGAATTCGTACCTTGTGTATATTGCTGCTTCTCTTGGTTCTTTCTCTGGATTATCCACTAAAGGGGATAGATCATTGGTTCCTGTATGGGAATATTTTCCTCAACTCGTGTTAAAGGCTAGTCGCTCTCATTACCGCAAAGTACAGGATGCTTTCTATGGGCATTTCATGTGCTTGTTTGATAAAAGTCTCCCTAACAAGTGTGTGTCAGATGAGGCATGGGTTAAGGTAAATGAGTATGGCTGCCTGTTTCTTCAATTCCCTAGTTTCACTTACATGCGGGTGGGCTACTTCAAAGGTGAACCACATACACTCCCGAGATATCTTACAGATAAGATCATACTCATGGAGTTGGCTAGGCAACTCATGGTTGTCCAAATGCACCAGAATACATTACACAGACCAGGTGTGGGAATTTCTTCACGAAATCCACTAAAGATTAGAGGATACTCCATAGATACAGTCCTGAAAGCCAAAAACATGGAATATGAGCTTCAAAGGATCACCTTTAAGAAGTTCATGGCTAGGAGTCATTTCGACTGGCGAGGGCTCAATGACAAGATGAGAAGGCAGTTTGTACATGTATATAGGGTAGAGGACATATGGATTGATCTCTGCACTGAGGCAGATATACGGAGGATAGATTATTGCCGCCTGTCTATCAAACAGATTATTGACTTCAATCTTGCGGACATTCCTTCAGAGGTTGAAGATGATGGCAACATTCTTGATCTCGACAATACTCACAATCATGTTGAGGATTTGTCTGTTTTGTCTCCTTCTTGGTCAGGAAAAGAGAATGTTTCTGTATGGGATCATTTTCAGTCTATTCTTGCAAATACTAACATTTGGCTGAAAAGAAGGGGATTGAAAAGTATCAAGATAAGAGCGGGAAAAGACTTTGATCATGGTGGCCCAGTTGGTAAGAGATCAGAAATCAAAGGAAGGACTAAAGATGGCACATCTTCTTCAGCAGCTGATCCTATCATTCCCGTCATATCTACTCTTCCTAAGCTTAGATATGGCAAGGACACTGGAAGACTTCTTGAGGTCAAAAGCATAGAACCTGAAAGGGTTCAAGTAGTATCCAATGATGATGAGATGCCTGACTCACCTAAGGTATCTTCACCTGATGTACCTCCTCCTGTGAACATTTCAGTCACCACAGTGATTCCTGATTTTGCACCAGCATCAGACGAGTCCCCTGATTCACCTTTGGGTACTGTTGCAGATGTTTTTTCTACGAAGTAGATTCCTCCTATAGATTCAGTCTTGGTAACATCTGCCTTGCCTATCTCATCAGCTGGCCCTATTGTCATACAGGAGGATTCTTATCACAGTTTTGAGAAAGTGTTTGATGCATACTCTATGACCATTCCTTCTATGGCCATCTCTTCCATGACAGTGCTAGACACCACTTCAGTTTAGATGGAGCAGTTTATGTCTGAGGTTACTCATGGCAGTCCCACTCCTATGGCGATCTTAATAGAGGCTCCTCCTCTTGTGGCTACAATTGCACAGGCGGATCCGGTTACTACTCTGGCCATTACATCTGCAGAAGCAACGTCTTCTTTTTCTTTGGCTTCTTGGCTCAGTGCCATAACACAGAAGAGAAAGAAAGAAGAGATTCCTTTGGAGGGCTTTGATTTCAAACAAGTTTCTAAGCCGAGAGCTCCAAAGAACAAGAAGGCTAAGACGGTGTCAAGGATCGTGGTGGAAGACAAAGCCAAGTACGCTGAAATTGCTGAGCCTTTGCTTGATAGATCTACAGAAGATGGGCAGCTCTCTGATTATAAAATCTCAAGGGAGGAACTTGGTAAGCAGACACGTTTGAGTTGTCAACAAGATGCTCAGGATGCTGTTGCTCAGCTTACATAGAGGAATGACAAGCTATGGGAGAAGAAGAACAAGCTGAAAGAGGAGAATGCACGCCTTCTTGAAGTTATAGACATGATGAATAATTCCTAGAATACTGCTCCTATTTCAGTGTCATGCCCCAAAGGTTATGAGAATTGTCGCAAAAAGGCAAAAACAGTTGATGAGTGGTGTGCACAAATAGAGACACAAGGCATGCAAGTGATTGGAGACTCATATAAGGTCTTGAGGCATATACGCATGACTGTTAATGAAATAAGGGAACTTATTTCATCTTTTCATCAATAGCTGAAAGTTCTGAATGAGGATCTGAATGTGTGGAGGACTATGCAGGACTTTGATCTCAAGAGGTTGTGCCAGTTTGAGATCATCTCTTCTGTTGACACATATCTCGAGTCTCTTGATTTGATGATCAATAAGGAGAGAGTCTTGGGTAAATTGGTCACAGAATTGCAATTAGCTCTGGACTCAAGGAATGAACAAGAGCGTCAAATGACAAATGAGTTCAGTAAATTATCTTGTGAAGTTTCCTCAGAAGATGGTGAGCTGATTGAAAAAAGAATTGTGATGGCAAGGTTCTCGGAAATGCTTCACCTTCACCTGAATGCAGATGTTTTCAGTCCCACTATTCTTGAGCGGTTCATCGAATGTAAAATGTCCTTGAATTTTCTTCAGAGTCAAATAACGGGTTATACCAAGTCTCATGTTTTGCGCAAGGTTACTGTGATTGCTAAGCATACAGATGCGTCTGATCCTGCCATGATACATGAGTCTCTTTGCAAGTTCGAGGCTTATGTGAATACTCTTTGATGCTGTTTTCTAAGTGTCTATGACACTTTTTCTTTGTATTATAGTATATATTTGACAAATTACATGTAATGCATGTGATGATTGTAAATACAAGAAAACATATTCTTGTATACCAAAGTTATGTAATCATGTTGCAAGTGCTTTAAGCCTTGAAACATTGAATAAGTCAAAATAGTTTATAGCTTGTTGAATAAGTCAAAGTGGTTAAGGGTTTCCCCTTTTCTCTCCACTTTTCTCTCTTCTGTTTTCCTATATAAAGGAGAGAGCTCATTGTAAATAGTTTCATCTTTTGTTTAAGCAAGCAAGGCTATACTTGAGAACTTGGGTGATGAAAACTTTGTGTTTCATTGTATGAATTATCAAAAGTGAATAAAAGTAACAAGATTCTTCAGACTTTGTGTTGCAAATCTTGGGATTGAATGGTGTATTCTTACGTTGCATTGTTTAATCTTTCTTGAATTCATTTCTTAAGCTAAACTTGCGTAAATCATTGGAGGTTTCAATTCACCTTTTGAGAGACTTTGAGCTACACGAGGAGAATTGTTATAGTAGAAGTGGTTGTGGATACTGAGAGTTGAAGACTTTGAGCTTCAAGTTTGAGTATTTTTCTTTTAATTTCAGAATATTAGTGAGAGACTTTGAGCCTCACTATTGATTCTCATTATCTCAAAATAGGATTAATTGCAAGAGACTTTGGGCCCTTGTTTTAATTCACCAAATATATTTATAACTGCTGCCTTAGGAGTTGTTCTTACGTCAATTACTAAGTCACCGGTATTATCGTAGCAATAGGTAATCTTCGTAGAGATAATAAGTTGTATTTACCTGTGGATCTTTTCTTGAAAAAAGAGGAAAAGATTAGAAGTATCACCCTTATTTCATTCCAGTTGAAATCCTGCTGAAGCCACCTACGGTAAGAAGCGAGCCTCCCCTATTGTTGAGAGGAGAGATTTATCTCATTATACCGTTGTCTAAAGTTACAATTTTTTAAGGTGTAGTCTTAGTAGCTTACAAAATTTTTAGCCAACAATACCTTTATTTTTGTGTGTTGGTTTTCTATTCCCTAACACCTCCTTGTTCCTACGTAATGAATGAAATAAGTTTATTACTTTTGTTAATGTTGGTTTGATCTTGTAAGTAATAATTTATACTTTATTTTTATATTTTCCTTGGGTGGTCCCAATGTAAGGTCTTAATATTCTTACTTCCATTTTATATTTTTTTCCTCCCTTGAGTTCCTCCTACATTTCGTCCTTTATTTTCTCCTATCTTTTCTCGTTCATTTTCTCCCAAGTTTTCCATATTATTTCTTAGCGTTTCTTCCTTTTCCCTCCGTGATATAATGTCTTTGCCCACCCAATATATATATATATATAAAGATGACCAGTCACGTCATTTGAATTTTGGATTATAGTATTAGTATTAATAATTTGTATTTAATTATTATAAAACTCTTTATTGGTGGTATTAGTATTAATTATAATTCTTCGTGTGATATTTGTAGATTATAACTTTCTCCTTATTTACAATGTAGGAGACTTTAATATTAATTATTTATTAACTAGAAAACTATATCAATAATTAATATAGGGAATCTAATCATTTATTAATACACTTAATATTAATAGGAGATAATATAAGAGACACATTCATTTATTAATACACTTAATGTTAATAGGAGATAATATAAGAGACACATTTAATTATTAATTTAATATTAAATAATTATCATTATTTTAATACATATAGATTATTGATTGATTTATTTAATTAGTCTAATAATACATTATATCGTTATTTCTAACAATTATATTAATTGTTTATCGATTAATATTGATGACACCTATTTAAGATGACATTTGCATCAATTATACATACATATTAGAAAATAATATATTTGTACATACATTGATTATGGCTCATGACAGATTCTCCTTACCATTACATGTTTTGAATACATGCAAATGCATATCTAAAATGCATTTATACTCCTTATGCTGTGTTTCTTATCAAAACCTAAGGGCACCGATTTCCAGTGCTTTGACATGTCCAAACATGTGGAAGTGATTTATAAAAACGTGTTTGTAGAGATCAAAGCCTTGCATTTTGATTCAAACACAAGAGGTGTTGATTTTTCTCTTAGTTACATGCTTCCTCAAGCATTTTATACCTGCATTTTCTCTCTAACAGCCCGTCTAGGACATTCCAATTCTCCAAGATTTCAAGTATCAAACACCTGCATTTTGGATCAAGAAGCCCGTCTAGGGCAAAAAAGGCTCTTTCTTGCTTATGTTTGGCTTCAACAAAACACATTATTCCCTGTAGGTGTCAATTTTGTTCTCATTTGCATATTGGTTTTGATGGAATCACGATTTGCAGGTTTGAAACATTCAATCGTGTTGCTAGAATCATGCATTTTGTTTCTCCATCATCTACATTTGTCAAGAATTCAATCTTGACTTGAATGTGCATTAATTTCTCAAAAAGATTGAGTCAAAATCTTGGTCTATTTAACATCTTTTTGGGGATCTTTCTCTAAATCAGAAAATCATTTGGATTTGTTCTCAGATTTTCTTGAAGATTTTGGGAAGAACCTTTCTCTTGTTTTCTCAAGGAAAGAGGTAAGTTTTTCTTGTGCAATTCTAGGGCCTTGTTTTATATGTTTTGTGTATATTTTTAAGAAGGCAAGTTTTCCATTTGTTTTTCAGGTTTGCATGTTTTTGTATATTTATTGAATCCTTCTTCCGTCTTAATTTCACTCTAAGATGCATATGCAAGGATTTCATCTCACTTGCATATGTAGTTGGGATTAATAACCTCATCCTAAGAAATTGAACTACTCCAAAGAAGCAAGTTATTTGTCCAACATGCAAACGCAATTTAAAAACCCACTTTCAAGCGCATTGCATACCTTTTTTTTATGCTTTTCCCAAGGCTGCAAAGGGACTTAAAATTCCCATTTATAGTTTCAAATGATTGCCAGTTGACTTGTAGTGGGATACAAAAACCCTGCCTATAAGAGAAATAACTTTCCTCATGTATATATAGCCATTCATTCTTCATTTTCCTCACGAAAAGCTTGCGGTCCATATATGCACTGCTCCTAGAAAACCTGTTTTTGGATTTTTTGTCCATTTGAAGAGCTAATTTCACTCGAAATCAATTACTCTTTGCTGCTCCAAAAATTTCCAGTTGTATTCCTCACTTGCGCGCTTCCAAATCTATATCTTTTGCATCAAAATAAGCTTTCTATGGATCCATCTTATGAAGATGTACTTACATTTCTGGGATTTTCATGTAACAATTGCTCACGTACACAAGCTTGTCATGTCAGGTGAAGCTACTCCATCTAAAGGAAAAGAAAAGAAAAAGATAAGTATCAGTATGAAAAAATTCAAAACTCTATTCCTCCTTCGTAGATTACTTCATACTATGATGAGATCCGAGATACTGAGCTTGCTCATTTAGATATGGAAGACTTTCTAAAAAGGTTTGTTAGCATGATACACAAGATGTAGTTGCCTTGCTCACGCAGAGGAATGACAGGCTATGGGAGAAGAAGAACAGGTTGAAAGAAGAAAATGCATGTCTTCTTGAGACCATTGAAATGATGAACAACTCTTCTCACAAAGTTGATCCTATTTCTACATCTTTTCCTAAGCATACTAAGTGGATGACACAGAAGGTCAAAGCTATTGATGACTAGTGTAGCCGCATAGAATCACAAGGTGTGCAAGTGATTCGGGATGCTTACAGGATGTTGAAGCAATGAAAGGGAGATGATAGCCAAGTTGAATGAGCTCCTTCATTCAACCAACAACTTGAGATTCTTGATGGGGATCTAGGTGTTTGGAGGAGCATGATAGAAATTGATTGGATATTCTGTACATGTGAGATACCTATTCTACAGGAATGTAGTATGACTATTTGCATTTGATGGTCAATAAGGAACAACTTATGCAAGGGCCCGTGGCTGAAATCAAGGCGACAACAGATCGTCTTAATGATCAAGAGCTCATGATCAGTGAACACTTTCAAGAACTAACATGCAAAGTTATTGCTGTAAATGGTGAATTAATCGAAGATGTTTTGACAGAATTCACAGGAGTTATTTGTCTACAGCTTGAGGCGGACAATTTTGATTTCAGCATGATTGATACATTGACAAGCTACAAAACTTCATTGAGTTGTCTACAGAGAAAATTGACAGAGTATAACATGGTTATCTCTGAAGGTGCAAGCACAATCCGGAAAGTAACTGTCATCGCCCAACATACAGGTGAACTAGATCTAGCAGTTGTATGTGAGTCTCTGCAAAAGTTCGAGAATTTCATTCGTACACTTTAAAGACACTTCTGAAGTGTCTTGGACACTTCTTCTTTCCTCATGCTTTGATAGGATAGATGAAGTTTTTATGGCAGATTGCATGTAGAGCATAAGCACTTCGTAAATATAGGAAAACATGTACCTATATAGCCGCTTGATGCAATTAGGTTGCAAGTGTTTTAGGCCTTGCAACATTGAATAAGTCAAAGTTAGTTTGTTTTTTACTAAGTCAAGGTGGTTAAGGGTTTCCTCTTTTCTCTCCACCTTTTTCTCTCCTCTTTTCCTATATAAAGGAGTGAGGCCCATTTTATTTTTCATCTTTTGTTTATGCAAGGAGACAATGCTAAGATTCTTGTAGATTGAAAACTTTGTGTTTCAAGTACAAAAGTTTCCAAAGTGAAAAGAAGATGCAAGTTATCTCAAACTTGTGTTGTGGTGCTTGAGATTGTTTTATGCATTCTTATGTTGCATTAATCAATCTATCTTTGATTCACTTATTGGTTTTCCTTTCGTAAATTCTTGAGCGTTCAATTTAGTTTCTTGAAGACTTTGAGCTTCAAGAAAGGAGATTGCTATAGTTGAATAGTGGTTGCAGATTGCTAAGAGCTACAGACCTTGAGCTTTAGTTTGAAGTATTTTATTTAAAGTTAGAAAGCAATTAGTAAGAGACTTTGTGCCTTTCAAATTGTTTTACTTAATCATAAATTCGGGTTAATCGTAGGAGACTTTGGTTTCGTATTGTTATTCCACCAAAGTATTATTAACTGTTGTCTTAGGAGTTGTACTTACATCAACCACCGAGCCACCGGTATTATCTTAGCAATAGATACTTTTTGTTAAGTTGAAAATTGTAGTTGTGTATGAATCATTTCTGAAAAAAGAGGAAATGATTAAGAACTGTCCTTTTGTTAATTTCAGTTAGGTCTTTGTTGAAGCTACCTACGGTAAGAAGGGAGCCTCCCCTATTGTTGACTGGAGAGAGAAATCTCATGAGAGGTTGCCTAAAATCACAATTTCGTAAGTTGTAGTTTTAGTAAATTACAAAATTTTTAGCCAACATTTTTTAGCGACTCTGTTGGGGATCGAACCCATTCAGAAGCCTCACGCTTTCATTTGAAATTAGTGTATTGTCCATTTTTCTATATTTTGTTTTGTACATTGTTGTGAATCTACTTTAAAGTCGCAACTAGGTTGTTCACACTAGAGGATCTTTGTTATTACAAGCGACGTTCTAAAGGAGAATGTTCAAGAGGTTCTGCCCTAAGTTGGTTTCAAAAAGCCAAGCTTGATCTCCTTACCAATAAAACCCCTCTTGAACGAACTACCAATTACCCACCATCCAAAAAGAAGAATTTTGTTCCAGGTGAAAGTTTTTTTTTTTTTTTTCCAGACGCTATTAGTTTCATTCATTTTTCCTAAGATGGTTGTTCTAGTTGCTACGGGCCCATGGGGGATGGCTTTTGGTCCTTTGAATCTTGCTCCGCCGTTGCACCCATTACCACAAGGTTCGCGTAAGAATTTTTCCAAGTTCTACAGAGATGGGAAACAACACCCCAATGAGCATATCAAAGCATTCTACATTGCATGTGGCGTGTTTAGTGTGGAATATCAGGATGTTTCAGTAAGGCTCTTCATAGAAACCTTGCAAGGTATTGCTGCAGATTGGTTTTATAACTTGGTTACAAAGGCTATCACTGATTGGGATTCCCTGAAAACTAAGTTTGAGGAGTGCTTCAAGCCTGCAAAAGATGAGCATGCATTTCTTTTTCAACTCAGTCAAATGAAGGAGGATGCACAGGAGGGCATGCGGGAGTTCATTGCCAAATTCAACAAGTTGGCAAACCGCATTCCAACTTCTTCGCAACCCACTACTGCAAATTTCAAATGCTTCTTCATTAACACTTAGCTTCCAGAAGTTAGTTTCTTACTAAGAAGAGCTATTCCCGCAAGTCTTGAAAATGCTCAAACTTTGGCGACAGAGATTGAAGATGATCTTATCATGGCTAGTAAGATACAAAGGGACCACTCTAAAGGAAATTCTAATGATGCTTCCACTTCACGAAGTACAGACCATATGGTTAAGAAATTGGTCAATGAGTTACTTGCTTTAAAAAAGAAAATTTCTCAAGGTTCTTTCAATGCCCCATACAAAGATGTTCCCCAGAGGACATATCCTAATGCTGCTCATAATTATGTAGAAAAGAATCGGGCAAAGCTTCGTCCTCTGGAGAGGTTTTCACTTGAAGCCCCACTTGGCAACCAAGCCACAAGATACTTTGAAAATGATCAATCTGGTACTTTACCAAAAGATTATCAAACAGAGGATGATGCTGCCCTGTACATTGAAAATGACGGAGTAGCTAGCGACTCTAACATAGAGTATGTTTACAATGAAGATCAAGACCTAGAAGAAAGTTTTGGTCATGCCTATGCGGTTATGACGCATTCCCAGACATTGCTAGTTAAACAGAAGGATGAAGCTGCTAAAGCAAACGTCAATGTACAAACACCCGTCATGCTTGCGAAGAGAGGAACACCGCTACCTACCCTTCCTAAGGATGTAGCTAAGAACCAAGTAAGTACAACCACTTCTCCTGATGTTTCTTCTAGTATACCGAAACCCAATGAGCCTAATCCAAAGCCTCAAGCTGAAAACTTTACCTCTTGTTTAGCTAGTTCCTTTCAAGCATTTGATATCATAGATCATGCTAAGAAGACCAAGATTTAGATGTTTGAGATTGAATACCTACAAGCATATTAACATGTCAGCTAGAAAGGCTTAACAAATTTGTCAAGGAATCACAACCTACCCAAACTCTGACTGCTGCCCCGAAACCTAAAATTCTACCAAACAATCTAGTTACTATCTCATCCACTATTCGTGGAAAGATAGAACCTTTCTATATTTCTCTTCTTATCAATGGATTCAAGTTAAGTAACTGTGTCATAGACTCGAAGACATCTGATAATGTCATGCCTGCTAAAGTGGCTGATGCCTTGGGTCTTACCTTGACAGAGACTTTTGGAAACTGCTATTCCATGGAGAATAAGCAAGTGCCTCTTCGGGGGAAAATCAAGGATGCTCAATTTGCATTCGCATCTTTACCTAAAAAAAAAAATCACGATGACTATTTTGGTCGCTAATGTTCCTACTTCCTACGGTATGTTACTTGGTCGAAACTTCTATAACCATATGGGTGGAGAACTTAACATGGACATGTCTAAAGCTCGAATACCTATTAAGGGCAATATGCAAAAGCTGCTTCCTGAAAGGGACACCAAGTATGTAGTTGTTAGATCTAACAACCCTCATGCACAAATTATTTTCGAGTCAGCCAGAATGGGAAATAATCATCTCCATATTGATGAAGTTTCAAAATTCGCTGAAGATTGGTCTTTTGATGCATCTATGTTATCATGTGTTACTGATAGTGATAGATTTGCTGATGCAACCGAGGGTTAAGCGGCTGATGCTGTCTCTACAACATCTTCTATGATTGTTGAGAAGCTATGGAGGTTAATGATGTTATGAGTTCCTCCCAAATGTCTGATGATGCAAGTACTTCAAGTTCAAATGATGTATGGATGTTAGAATTTGATGACAGCTGTGCATTAACTAGTTCTAGTGTCGGGGTTGTTTTGACTTCTTGTAAAGAGCCCAGCTAGCTCTCATTTACAATCTAGCTCTTTCCTCAAATTAAATTGCACTTCTAAATTTCTTTCAGAATATATAAAAATTAATGAACATCAAATATGAATTTCAATGATACTTCTCAGATTTTTAACCTCTTGATAAATAACTACAACCATTAATTCACCACTAAATACTTACCAAACATCAGAATTACAATAACTATCAAATTAATTCTCTATTACAAGCATTCACAAATAAATTTGGGCACCTTTGATTACATGTGACTGCTGGAAAAGAAATGCAGCCCAAGGGAATTGGAGCACAGCTGCAAATGAAAAATGCAGCCTCCCAGATTATTAATGCAGCCATCATTTGAACAACCATAGCCTTCAATGAGTGATTGCAGCCCCCTGAATAAATAACGCATCCTCCTGTGAGTAAAACGCAGCCACAAGATGAAGTACGCACAGGCTGGGAAAGGTGATGCTAGCTTCCAAATGAATTCGCAGCTCCTAAACAGTGAAGTCTACAGCACTTATTTACCATACGCTGCTAGCAAATAGATCGCAGCTCCTGTAGAAATAGAACAATCTTCTACCAAACAATAGCCACCAGGAAGAAAATCGAATCACCAATTGTAATTCAGAATTTATTCAAATATCCTCGAATTTGATATACTTCAGCATTAAATTTGAATACACGGGACCAGAATTGTATTCTCAGAATTCAGTAGCAAAATTCACCATCAATCAGTGATAATTCAAATTACCAAAAGAGAAGAATCAGTCCTTAAACCCTAGCCATCTTCTTCACAACCAAATTTATCAAAAGATCAATAGATATATTAGAATGAGCTCTCAAGTCCCTTTTTATTCTTTCTTGTGAGAGCTCAAACACAATTCTTACCAATGTGGGATAAATAAATATACTTTTCCTTTTAATAATTCATTTACTCCAATACTTTAAAATAATACCTTGGCTTAGGCTTCCACAAATTAATTAAATAAATGGCCCCTTCCCATGATGACTCAACCCTCAACTTCAGTGAAATTATAAAGTTAAATTATAACTTTATAATAAGCCATTTAATGATTTAATAATAATTTGGCCACCAAAATAATAATAACTCCCAAAAAACTGATCATTTTAATATGCCGTCTGAAACAGGAGTCACATCTATTATTTCCCCATGTGACCAAATGCACTTTCCAAAAATAGAAAGGGTCCTTCTCGAACAACATCAAGCTTACTATAAATAGTAAACGTGGCAAAACTATAGCAAATGAAGTCCAAATGACGCCAAACGAAAGCCAAACCAAAACATACTGAATCCTGAAGTAGATGCCCACTGAAAGAGACCCTCTATCCATCCTCATTAGCCTACGAGGGTCACATGATAGGCTAATCCCAAGAGCCTGAAAAACGGGGACATTACAGTCCTCCCTTCCCAAGATTGCTTGTCCTCAAGCAATTAGAAAAAACAAGCAACATCACAGACCACCTGGATCCCAAGGATGGTCATAAGTAATGTCCCGATCCTCACCATACTCCTGTGAAGAAAATCCCAACATCAACAGTATAAACACCTGCAACTGAAAAACCGCCCTCAACACCCAAATAACTGACATCATTGAAAACATCATCTGAAGGCCGACTGTAGATGCCAATGCAAAAAACAACCCAGCGGAACTCAACCCAACTGAAACATCAAATCTGTCAAAACTCAAGTTCCTATCTAACCGACACTCACACCCAACTGCACTGAGAAGAAGACAATGACCAAATGTGTCTGAATCACTGTTACCAACTCTAACCTCTGATAAACTGTCCTGGGTGTGTGGATATTGCAAGTAGTCTAACTTGCGACTGCCAATTCCATCTGCAAAAGATGGTGCTAATCCGTCCCATAATGGATGATAAGAAACTGGAGCCAGTCTACACCTGCGTGAGATCAAATCTTCTACCTGTGGGTCAAAAGAAAAATGATGAGCATACCCTGTGGGTCGGTAGAAAGCCCCAATCTCTGTCAATGGCTCATCATTACCCACTGGGAATCATGAGATGGCTCCTATCTCTGACTCCACACAACCACAGGCTGGTTAGGATCTTGAGTAGCCCTCTCAGCAAACCCAACCTTGAAATCCCTGTGGGGAAGCATAGTAGATAGAGTCTCCACAATCTTCCTTACCAACCTCCGAATAGCACAAGAGCCTCAGATGAGAGTACCCTTAGACACTCTATATGAATCCTCTCGCACATCTGCACTCTCAAGTAAATGCTACATGAATGACTCGGTGTAGTAGAAATTATACGTGGAAGCATCAACTTGCTCCCCCGCAACCCACAACCGATCCCTCTGAAAATGTGGCACTGCCAACTGTCCCATGCTATCAGCTATATGAGATAAAGAAATAGATTCACTTCCAGCAAAAGGAAGCAAATCAACATGAGAGCTTGATTCCACTGGTACTCCTACCTCATCCGTACCTAGTGCACCCACATCCCGAATAGATGTGTCTTCCACATCATCATGTCATGCATCCCCAATCGTAGAAGCCAACTCACCACCAACCACCTCAATGTGCAACTGAACTAGGTCTAGGGCTGGTGTGGACCGAATATGCTCCAACTCCACGGTTACCTCCTCCAACTGAAATTGCGACTCCTAAAGAGCCCACTGAGTGCCCTCTAAAGCCTCAGAAGATGTTGTGAGCTCCCGAGTAAGCTCACTCACCTCCTCCTCTCTGTCCATCAATGCCTCATATGCTGTACTCCCCCACTCAACTAGGTGATCTCTGTCGGCTACCATCTGTAAATAATTTTGTCTCAAAATCCTGACAGCCTCACGCAAAGAATGAATCTCTGTCAAGGAAAGGTAACCACCCCTGTGCTCATCTGTCATAGGATCACCCCAATCATAAACAGCCAACAGCTGACAAGTGGCATCAAAATGCTCAAGAGTAGTAGTAATATCTCTCTCACCAACTCTCAACTGGCTAGTCACATGATGACTCTATACAACGAGCCTCCTATGTACAATCTCAACTGCACTGTCCACACTATGGAAGGAAGCTACATCCAACAAACTCCCCTCAAGATCACCTTAACTCTGTGTACTTTCATCCGAGTACACACCTACAAACTGAGTATAGGCATCAGACTCGTCCTCATCTAACCCCGAGGAAGCTGCTGCTGAATCCGACTCAACACAATCTCCAGCTACCTCATCCTCTGCAACAGCCTGACAATCCAGATCCTGGGAAAAGCAATTATTGCCCATTTTGGCCACCGCCCCAATGAAGAGAAGCAAGTAGGCAACGAAGGTGTGACAACAAACACTTTAGCATGCAGCGATATGACAAGATCAGCACTCACTCATAGCGATAATAACTCAACTCCGAGTCTTCCACATCAAAACAAATAGCAATCAAGCTCAACCCAGGCTTCCTTAAGTTTAGTTTCTTGGAATTGCAGAGGTTATCCGTGGAGGCGTGGGCCTGGGTTAGGACCTATTGCAGAAGGCAAAGACATTATTTGTCTCATAGAGACGCATGAACATGAGGGATGTAAGACCCCATTGGTTGAAGGCTACTAGAAGTTGGCAGTGTGGAATGAGGCAGCGGGAAATGGTAAAGGTCATGGAGGCATAATGGTTCTAGTAAAAGAAAGGGAAGGTCGTGTCATTCAGTTGGAAAAGGGAGATTCTAATTAACAATTTATATGGCTCAAAATTGTGGAAAATAACAGTCTTCTCAGGATCACAGCCTGTTACTTTGCCCCACAGGTATCTAAAACTTATAAAAAGTGTGGATTAGATCACAATGACCCCTATGTTGCATTAAAGAAAGATGTTTTTTCGCAGCGTGGGGATGTTCTTCTTGTTGGAGATTTCAATGCTAGGACAGCAAATTGGCAAGCAAGTATTTTCAGCTCCAAAGAAAATGATAACCCTATTTGGCTCATAGAAGAGAGAAAACATCAATGGGAAAGAATACCCGATGATGCTAAAGGCTGCAATCATTTTGGGGAAGAATTGATCACTCTATGTGGCACATTTGATCTAATAATTTGTAATGGTTTGGCTAAATGGGCTAAGTCGGGCAATTTCACTTGCAACACATACAACGGGGCAAGTGTGGAGGATTATGTAATTTGTTTGCAGAATTTGTATGAGAAAATTGAATAAGTTGAAATTGGGGAGCACATATGGGATCTCAAATCAGATCATAGACCGCTGTACATAAATTTGTATTGGGCAAAGGATTGGCAGCTTGGGGCAAAAAACCAAGGCCCTCAACATCCTCCTTCTCAGGGCAAAATTCTGTTGACTTCAGAAAATGGTAACATTTTCAGAGCTACTCTTGAGAGGCTTTGTATGGGACATCCTATGTATAAGCATGTTGTTAATAGTCATGCTTTATCAAGTCTAATTCATGAGGCTCTCTCAAAATGCAAGAGAGCAAAAAATAGAAAATCGGAAGCTGATTGTTTTCCAGCCAATGCATGGTTTGATAAGGAATGCAAGAGGGCTAGGAGAAACCTAAGGGAGTCAAATAAAACTAACCTTGACATTAAGGCCTACAAACAGATCCTAAAGAAGAAGAAAACCGATTTTATGTTCACAAGGAGAGAGGAGCTAATTTTCTTGGGCAGAAATAACCCCAAACTTTTTTGGAAAGAACTCCAACCAAGGAAGAAGCAAACTGAAAACAATATTACTGCCACCCAATAGTTTGAATATGCTAAGAAACTTTATGAACAAGAAGGTGGAGTGGGCTAGCCACCCTTGGTCAACAATACTGCAAATCTTTTCACTGTGCAGGAGATAGAGATGGGGATTAAGAGGTTGGGTGTGGGTAAAGCAAAAGACCTTGTTAAGCTTCAAGCAGAATATCTGAAGTGGGGTATGAAAACTCTTGCACCGCACATCACATAAATCTTCAACAAAATCTGCCAAGAGGGGTTTCCTAAAGATTGGACAATCAGCCTTGCAATACCACTTTTTAAGAGTGGTGATGTCAACAACCCCTCCAACTACAGGACTATAATGATCAATCCCCTCTTTGCTAAACTTTTTGGCAACATGATAGAAACTAGGATCAGCAAATGGGCAAAAGAAAACCATAAACATGCAAAAGGGCAAGCTGGTTTTAGGCCAAAGCACTCGACGGTTGATCACTGTGTCACTCTGAGACACATTATTGAAAAAGAGTGGAAGAAAAAGGAAGAGGTTTTTTGTTGCTTTGTTGACTTTAAAAAGGCTTTTGACACTGTCCCTAGAGACAAGCTTTGGCTCAGGATGGAAGAATTGGGGATTCCTATGCATCTCAGAGCTGCTGTTCATAGGATGTATGAAGAGGTGAAAGTCAAAATCAAAACATCAGATGGCATTTCAGAATGTTTGAGGAGCAATATCGGGGTCAAACAAGGTTTCCCTTAATCTCCTATTTTGTTTGGTTTATATATCGATAAACTTGAAGAGTGGTTAAACATGCAAAAGGGTGAAGGTATTTAGCTAGGTGAATTTGTTATAAAGTTGCTACTCTATGCGGACAATCTCATTTTGATTGCCAAATCTGTTTGTGGTTTGCAAGAACATCTATCTTCTCTTGAGAGCTTTTGCAGAATGGTGGGGATGCAGGTCAATATCAGCAAGACTAAGGTTATGGTTTTCTCTAATAATAAAAAACAGCATCAACATGAGTTTTACTTCAATGGAAGTGTTCTTGAAGAAGTTGCGGAGTATAAATACCTCGACATTGATTTCAACAAAAAACTAAGCTGGTCTGGCTGCAGGAATAAAAGGACATTAGGTGGGTGGAAGGCTTTTTATGCTCTTCAGAACAGGTGCCATGAAGCGGAGCTTTGGGATTGGAAAACTATTCAAACCTTGTTTGGTCTTCTTGTGCTGCCGATTGTCTTTACGGGTGTGAATTATGGCCCAGTAACACTACAATAGCACAATGGAAACAAATTGAAGAAATCCAAAAGCGTTTGATCACAAGCAAATTTAAAATCAAAAGCACCGTTCCATATGATATCATGCTAAGTGAAATAGGGGCTGCACCTATCGAGGCACTTGCTATGGTTCGCCTTATAAGCTACCTAAAAAGAATCGAAAAAATGGAAGAAGATAGATGGCCTAAAGTTGTCTTTAATGATACATTGTGTAAACGAAAAAGGACATGGATGCAACAAAACATCAAATGGATGAGTAAATGGAATATTCAATTCAATATGTGCCCCACAAATAACAAAGAAATAAAGGTCTTTGTTATCAAGAAATTCTACAAGAGAAATTGGGGAAATGAGATCGGGAGGAAGAAAATATATTATATAAATGAGTTCAACCCCACATGTGATCAACTCCAAAAAGTGTACATAGGAGCCAACATTTCTTGGAGGGCTAAAATTCTTATTGCTCAGTTGAGAACCAACTCTCATCAACTTTGTTGTGAGACCGGGCGTTGGAAGAGGCCCAAGGAGGCTTGGGAAGAGAGAATTTGCAGGTTTTGCAATTCTGGGAAAGTTGAAACTGAACAGCACTTTATTTTAGAATGTGAGGCCTACAAGGACAGCAGAGATAAATTTGCGGATACTATATGTGATAGCTCTTGGCATAACCTATTCAGCGAAGAGTACATTGAGCAGCTAGGTGGACTCATCATCAACTTGCACAAGAAACGCACGGAATTACTTAAGTCTGCTTAAGTTGTCTTGCTGTCCCATAGGCTATTTTTAGCCTCGCGGACGTTAAAAATTTATCTATCTATCTATCGTCACTCACTAACAACTCAGAGTCATCCCCCAAGGTTTGATAAATCAGAGATGTCTTGCTGCAGGAAGAATCATCCTCATGAGTCACCGAAGAAGTAACCCCCTCTCTAAAAGTGGAAGCCCTGGCTGTAACAAACTCTTGCCACTCATATGCTTCCCCATCCTCATCCGTGAGTCCCTGTAACAAAGAATCCTGGAACCCACCACCACCATATGACAACACTAAGTCCACACCCAAAGTCAGATATAAAAAGCCAGAAACACTGCAGCACCCATCATCCTCACTGTCAATATCAGAGATATTTGTGATGCTAGTGTCCACATCGTCTATCCGCGACTCCACTAACTCTGGCTGCATACATGACTCAATGTCATCATGTGAATCATCTACACTGTGGCATGAATCTATGTCACCCAACTCAACTGCAACACTCCTATCACGAGTGTCATCACTAAATAGCTCCATGCTCACATCCTCAATACAGTAAAAAACCATCGTCTCCTGCATTGATTCCACACTGCGACTGCTATCATAAACCTCAGAGCTGTCAGAGCTCATACACTTCTCGCAGTCATCACCCAACATCTCACAAGGGGTGTCATCCCCAATGTGGCTCACAACATCCTCAAAAGCATCATCAGATGTGTCTATACTATCTGCATCCACACCTCCTACTAAAGCCTCAACTGCTGACACCTAACTCTGCACACATGATTCAACGTCAAGCTGTGCACCAATAATGTTGGAGCATGAACCGTCATCAACTAATTCCGCTGTAACGCCCAAATCACCAACATCATAGCTAGGAGACTTCATACATGCATCGGTCCCATATGAGGAAGCAGCTACCTTCTGCACTGGAGCAACACTACTATTGCTGACATAAAAATCTCCAATAACAACTCCCTCCACGGAAGAGTCTAAACACTCAGTGATAACTACAGCATCAACTGCCTCTGTACAATCCATAGTAACTACTCTAGGAGCCTCAACCTGTTGATGCTCAGCGCTGCTGTCAACTAATGGTACTGAAACATCCACATGTTCCTGTGAAATAAATCCATCATCACCACTGCAAATAGGACTAGCAGGTGCCATACTAAATATGGGTACATCTGCATCAAGGCAACCTGTCGGGGAAAACTCAAGCTTTCTTCCCTACAATCTCGATGTCGGTCTCCTAAAAGCAGAGACCATATACCTTGCTGCCTTGTCTACTGTCACTGGATCCGACAAACTCTCTGTCAATCTCTACTGATGCAGCCTAAGTCTTTCCATACTTTCCACTAAGGCATTTATTTCCTCTCTTTTTCCCATACTGCTACACCGACTTCCAGAACTAGGCCTCCTGTATTTGTCCATAGCTAGGAAAAGAGAGAATGTTGACCACTTTTAAAATATAATCAGAATATAAAATAATTCATTCCCCACAGGATGGCAAGAAACATGCTCTGATACCACTGTAAAGAGCCCAGCTGGCTCTCATTTACAATCTAGCTCTTTCCTCAAATTAAATTGCACTTCTAAATTTCTTTCAAAATATATAGAAATTAATGAACATCAAATATGAATTTCAATGATACTTCTCAGATTTTTAACCTCTTGATAAATAACTACAACCATTAATTCACCACTGAATGCTTACAAAAAATCAGAATTACAATAACTATCAAATTAATTCCCTATTACAAGCATTCACAAATAAATTTCGGCACCTTTAATTACATGTGACTGCTGGAAAAGAAACGCAGCCCAAGGGAATTGAAGCACAACTGCAAATGAAGAATGCAACCTCCCAGATTATTAACGCAACCATCATTTGAACAACCACAACCTCCAATGAGTGATTGCAGCCTGCTGTGAGTAAAATGCAGCCACAAGGTGAAGTACGCACAGGCTGGGAAAGGTGATGCCAGCTTCTAAATGAATTCGTAGCTCCTAAACAGTGAAGTCTGTAGCACTTATTTACCATACGCTGCCAGTAGATAGATCGCAGCTCCTATAGAAATAGAACAATCTTCTACCAAACAATAGCCACCAGGAAGAAAATCGAATCACCAATTGTAATTCAGAATTTATTCAAATATCCTCGAATTTGATATACTTCAGCATCAAATTCGAATACACAGGACCAAAATTGTATTCTTAGAATTCAGTAGCAAAATTCACCATCAATCAGTGTAGATTCAAATTGCCAAAAGAGAGGAATCAGACCTCAAACCCTAGCCAGCTTCTTCACAACCAAATTTATCAAAAGATCAATAGATATATTAGAATGAGCTCTCAAGTCCCTTTTTATTCTTTCTTGTGAGAACTCAAACGTAATTCTTACCAATGTGGGATAAATAAATATACTTTTCTTTTTAATAATTCATTTACTCCAATACTTTAAAATAATATCTTGGCTTAGGCTTCCATGAATTAATTAAATAAATGGCCCCTTCCCATAATTACTCAACCCTCAACTTAAGTGATTATAAAGTTAAATTATAACTTTATAGTAAGCCATTTAATGATTTAATAATAATTTGGCCACTAAAATAATAACTCCCAAAAAACTAATCATTTTAATATGCCGTCTGAAACAGGAGTCATCTATTATTTCCCCATGTGACGAAATGCACTTTCCAAAAATAGAAAGGGTCCTTCTTGAACAACATCAAGCTTAGTATAAATAGTAAACATGGCAAAACTATAGCAAATGAAGTCCGAATGATGCCAAACGAAAGCCAAACCAAAGCATACTAAATCCTGAAGTAGATGCCCACTGAAAGAGACCCTCTGTCCATCCTCATTAGCCTATGAGGGTCACATGATAGGCTAATCCCAAGAGCCTGAAAAACAGAGACATTACATTTCCCCACAAGGCAAGATGTTTCAATCTGCAGTTTGATAACACCAACAATACTACTGAATATGAAAACTTGATATTGGGTATTGATGCTGCACAAAATAGAGGAATTCAAAACTTGCATGCTCAAGGAGATGTTGAGCTCATAGTGTGTCAAGTCCGGAATCAGTGCCAAACAAGGACAAGGAACGAAAGACTTAAGCTGTAATGTTTCCGTTATTAAATAAAATAAAATATTTGTATTTGGGGTCCTGATCGATTTATCTTGGGCCCATCTTTTATTTTTATTTTCGTCGAGTAGCGTGTAGCCATGCCAACACTTTTTTGTACTCCTTCAGGAAGTTTCCCCGAAGCCATATTTATGGCCAGCTATAGGATGTAGTTGGTATGTGACTTGAATTATTTTATTGTATTGAAAATTGCAGTTGGAGTTCTGCTTTGTTTCGCCATTTAGGAAGTGAAAGATCTTCCCTATTTGGAAAGCGCAGTTTCGGTGGGATTCATCCCTCACCCTACTCTGCTTTGCTTTGCTTTGTTTCGGATCTAGAAAATTTGAAGCACCATCTTTGTATGCATCTGAGAATCTATTTAGGATTCTGGCATTAATACAACTTTATGACATCGTTCGGTACTTGGCAATCATCTCTCTGTTGTCTATGAAATATCATTGTTAATTCTATATTTTGTCATTGTTGTAGGACACACTGAATTCTAAGGGTTTCGTACATTCCATATTCACCTCCGTACGACCTTGCTGCTCTTCGTTCGACGTCCTCCATCCATGAGTATATAACCAACCATATGGATAGGACAAACACCCCAGCGTACACTCCAGTCACCGACCGTACGCTGCCTCCTCTTAACTGTACAACCTCCACCGTACGCCTAGACTCCTCCATACAACAAATTTCTCCAAACCACCGTACGCCATCTATTCTAGCTGTACGCTCTATCCTTAACCATACAAATATATAGTTGCTACCATACAGACTTATCTGTACAGTTGCATACAAATGTAATTTTTGTTGCCAAATTGTAAGGTGAAGGTACTGGCTTGGTTTCCATATAGAAGTCGTGACATTACGGTGACAGCTCTTCATCCAGGTACATTACAGTGGTATCAAAGCCGGTGATCTTGCCCGCATGCCAGGTGGTGATTGCAGAAGGAGCTTTTGGTGTACACCAAAAGGAGATACCATTCTCTTGACAGAATGGGTGAACAATAGGATCCGGCCACTGAAGTTATGGCACTATTAAGAGAGTTAACCAGAAACCAGGCACAAATCAATGAAACCATGATCCGAGGGAAAGAATGACTCATGGAGGAGACGTTGCAAAAGTTGGCTAAAGGAAGGGCGAATACAGAACAAAATGAGCATGGTGGCGATAATTTTGTCATAGGGAGAGAAAACCCTCATTCATGCTCTCAACCGTTGATGCCAACATTTCCGCCAGACCAAAGAGAGCGAGAGCCCACCTTCCAAGAAATGCGGGAACAACTAATGCAAGATTGGAGGAACACGAATCTCGAAGGAGACCTATCCTTCAGAGATTATGCTGAGTTGTGAATGAGATACTCAGGAGGCAGCGGTCGTGGCTATTACAACAATGATCTCAAGCAAAAGATAGGCAAGGTAAATCTATCAGCTTTTGATGGAGCTGGATCAACTACTATGCGGGCATGGGTACAAAAGGCAGACACATAATTTCAACTTAACCCAATGCCAGAGGATGAGGCAATCAAGTTTGCAGCACTCCACCTGGAAGGGATCACACATGAATGGTGGCATCATGGAATGGTGACCCTCGGCCATGATCAAATAACGTCGTATCCCGAGTTCATGGAAAGGATGATAGACAGCTTCGACGGAAAAGATCTAGAACTTAATTTCAAGGAGTTGGCTCAGCTGAAGCAATCTGGGTTAGTTGACCATTACATTATAGAGTTCAAGAGGCTATTTGTGTTGGTGACAGATATCTCAAAGAGGTGATTGATTGTGTCCTTCGTAGACAGGCTGATGGAACTTCTCAGAGGTTGGGTGAAAGCATTCAACCCCATCATGCTCACAAAAGCAATTAAAAAGGAACGTGACATGGTGGCCTCTTCCTCTTCCTCCAGGAGTTATCCACACCCCAAGCCACCACTTGCTCCAAAGGAAAGAGACAACAGATCACCGCCAAGGAAGTCATCATTGGATGAGGCCTCCAGACAGGAGCTGAGGAGAAAAAAACTTTATTTCAGCTGTAAAGAGACATAGGATCCAGGACACCAATGCTTGGGCAAACGAAAGATCCACTACATTGAGGTGATGTCCGATGGAGAGGAGGATCGTGAGGAACTTGAAGCCGAAGGAGATGGATAGTCAGTGCCAAAGGAGGTTGATCGTGCGGAGAGGATTGCCACCCTGGTACGGAGAGGGGCGCCATCACAACTCTGGCGGGTACACTGAGGTGCACTGTGTTCCGAGTACGGGGTACACTCAAGGGGCAGCAGGTTGTGGTCATGCTTGACAGTGGGGCCACACCCAACTTCATCAAATCGTCACTGGTGAAATGAAGAGGTTTGCATACGGAGGCACATGAAGGGTTCGAAGTCAAGGTGGTAGGAGGAAACTTCTTGTCGTATACCCATCTGGCTCCACGACTAAGCATCACCATGGGAAACTACATAGTAACAGACAACTTTTTTGTAGTAGATTTGGATGACATGGAGGTCATACTGGGCATTTAGTGGATGGAGACTCGATGAATACACACAATTTTTTAAGAGGATGGAGTTCTCCTTCGAGGTTGACGGAAAAAATGTTGTGCTTAAAGGAATGTCCAACGAAGGTCTGAAGGAAATCTCGGCACGACGGATGGAGGCTATTTTCAGATATGACGATGTTGTCTGGGCCGCACACTATCTGGTTTAGGCAGAGCCTATGAAGGGTCAACAAGCATACTACCATGATGACGAACTCCAGACTATGTTGGACAAGCACAGCTTGGTCTTCGCTAACATTCCACCAGCCATACCGCTGCACCGTGGCTTTGAGCATATCATCGAGCTAGAGGAAGGTACCAAGCCTGTCATTACCACGCCCTACCGTCATCCCAAGAAATTCAAGGATTAGATAGAGAAGACAATCTAGGAACTCCTTGACAAAGGATGGATCAGACCTACTTCCAGCCCCTTCGCATCCTCTGTGGTGTTGGTAAAGAAGGATGGGTCCCTACGGATGTGCGTGGACTACCATCCGCTAAACAAGAAGACCATCAAGAACAACTACCCCATTCTCAAGATTGACGAACTATTGGATGAATTGCACAATGCCGTTTATTTTTCTAAGATAGACCTCCGCTCAAGCTACCACCAGATTTTCATGAGGGAACAAGATGTGGAGAAGATAGCTTTGCGCTACCACTATGGACACTATGAGTTATTGGTCATGCCGTTTGGGTTGACCAACGCTCCAGCCACCTTCTAGTCCTGCATGAACCACATCTTCAACAAGCAACTGCGCAAGTTCCTATTGGTGTTCTTCAATGACATACTTATCTATAGCAAGACGTGGGAGGAACATCTGAGGCATTTGGACGAAGTGCTGGGAACCATGAAATTGAAATCATTGTTCACCAAGAGATCCAAATGTGATTTTGGGATGAAGCAGATACTCTATTTGGGACACATTGTAAGTGGTTGAGGGGTTCGGTGCATCAGGAGAAGATCCAAGCCATTCTGGACTGGCCACCCCCAAGGACTCTCTCAGAGTTGTGCGAATTCTTTGGACTATGCAGTTACTATAGGAGGTTTGTAAAGGGTTTCTCACAGCTTGTCGCACCTCTAACAGACCTGATGAAGAAAGGATCGTTCTAGTGGAGTGAGTAAGCACAACATACGTTCGACAAGCTGAAGGAAGCCATGAGTTCCTACCCGATCCTCACATTGCCAGACTTCACTCAACCCTTCATCTTAGAGTGCGACACATCCGGGGAAGGCATTGGAGAGGTACTAATGCAGGAGAGTCACCCTATTGCATTCGAGAGTTGGAAGCTCTCAGGAGTGGAGCGATTGTATCCCGTCTACGACAAAGAAATGTTTCCATTATGTATGTCCTAATGAAGTTTCGACAGTACCTCGTCGAAGCCAAGTTCATCATCCATACCAACCACAGTAGCCTGAGGTACTTCTTGGAGAAGAGGGAGCTAAACGAACGACTATAGAAGTGGGTAAGAAAAATACAGGCATTTGACTTTGATATTGAGTACGTGAAGGGGAAAAATAATGTGGTGGCCGACGCATTATCAAGGGCGCCTGCCATATGCTCCTTGTCATAGATTTTGGCAGATTGGAAGGCACACCTGTTGGTCGAATACTCTAAAAACCCTCTTGTGTGCCAGCTGATGGATGACAAAGTGCATGTCGACAGACACAAAGTGGTTGACGACATCATTTACTACAAGGACATAATTTATTTGGTACCCGAGTCCAGGATGGAGAAAATTTTAAGGAAGATGCACGACTCACCCTTGGTCGGGCATCTAAGGTAACTGAAGACCTACAGACAAATTAGGGAAAGGTTTTCATGGAAGGGTCTCAAGAACAACGTCCTATAGTATGTTCGAGAATGTGCTACCTGTCAGCAGAACAAATCTGGGCACACACTACCAGCTAGTCTACTTCAGCCATTGTCGATTCCTGGATGAAAGTGCGACAGCATCTCAATGGATTTCATTTTCGGGCTTCCCAAGGTGCAAGGAAAGGACTGTATCTTCGTGGTGTTTGATCGACTGACCAAGTATGTGCACTTCTTCGCTATTTCCGTTGGGTATCAGGACACACAAGTGGCAGAGTTGTTCTTCTGTGAAGTATTCCGCCTGCATGGTCTCCCTCAAAACATAGTTAGCGATAGAGATAACCACTTCCTCAGCAATTTTTGGACAGAATTGTTTCGTCTCGTACGAACAGAGTTGTCGCCAAGCACCAGCTATCACCTGCAAACTGATGGCCAGACAATGATGGTGAACAAGTGGATGGAAAGTTATCTCAAGAACTACGTTTTGGCACAATAGAAGGCATGGGTTAATTGGTTGTATTTGGGTGAACACTGTTACAATATCACGTACCACATGTTGATTGGGATGGCGACATTCAAAGCACTAGACGGTTACAAACCTCCATCCTTCACTGATATGGCTCTGGGTGAAACCATGTGCCAAAGGCCAAGGATTGGATATAGGAGGGGTTGGACATTTTGAGATCTCTTAGAGAAAATCTTTAGAGGGCCCAGAACCAACAAAAGATGTATGCTGACAGGGAGCGAATCAAGAGAAGTCTTGAAGTTATTGATTTGGTGTACCTCCGACTTCAACCCTATAGGCAATCTTCTCTGAAGGCATGTGGCAAAGAAAAGCTGAGGCTGCATTTTTTTGGGCCCTAACATGTAGTTCGGAGGGTAGGAAAAGTCGCCTATGAATTGGAGCTGGCAGAAGGGAATCGAATCCATAACATATTTGTAATGTCCCCACTTTAGCAATTGTCCAGCTGTGTAACCGTTAGCCTATTTCTGTGTGGTCCCGGAGGCTAACGAAGAGGTCAGTGGGATCCTGAGATGTTTTGGCCTAGTCATTTCCAGTTTGGGCTAGAACTGAGTTGATTTATATGGTTTCGGGCAAACTTACTATTTTTAGTAAGTCAGCAGGGCATGGGTGATGTCAGAGTTAGTGATTGGATTTGATGCTCCTCGATGAGAGCTTTCCGACAAGCTATCACTCATATTATTCCGAGCCCAATTACTATTTTATTTTAATGCCTAAAGTTTATTAAAGTAACATTTAAATTAAATGTTAAAATAATAGTGTTACTTTAATATTATTCATGTTGGGTTGTGTGTTTGAGAAGGGAGCCCAAGGGAGACATAAGGTGTTATTTTATTTTATTTTATTTTTAAAACACTTTATCCCACATTGCTTGTGAAAAGTGGGTCGACCCTATGAAGTGGAAATAAAAGGAGAGCTTGTTGCCCTTCTTCAGCATGTTGAATATGAGAAGAAATTGGTGTGTGAGTTGCAGATCCGTTCTTGGCATTAGAGGACGTCTATCCTCTCTTGTGACATTCTAGACGTCATTCCCTTGGGGTTTGGCCTTTGGAATCCATTGCTATCAGCTTCATTATTAGGCAGATTGGATGCGTTTCTAGCTACAGGCAGATTTGGTGTTTGCTCATATCTTATCCATTACATATCCGACGCTTATGCTACTTTGAGGGAATGATTTTACGAAGGTATTGGACTGTTTGAAGGGCAAAGTACTATAGCAACACTGTTCATGTGGGTACTGTAGCAGCACTGTTCATGCAGCACTATTCACGCAGCATTGTTCACGCGAGTACTGTTCATGCAGCACTATTCATGTCACTGTAGCAGCAGGTTTAAATAACATTTGCAGGAGCATTATGTCAATAATATCAAAGCAATTAGTGAGTTGATAATCTGCCATGTATTTGATTTTCTTAAATTCTGAAAATAACATCTTATCAGTAGTAATACAATTTCAAATTTGCATATCATTGTACTTTCTTTTGGTTCATGTTGAGCATTTTTCGATTCCAAGCAAGCAAACAATATAAATGTCTCATTTCCGAAGTCATAAGGGTTAAATTAGTAAACAAAGGAATGAGTTGGATGCAAACTGTTTGACAAAATTCCTACCGGCAATTGTTTAGTTTTCCTTTTTGGCATTTAGGGGTGTCCATTACAATGGTATCAAAGCTATAAGTCCTGCCATCCTATGGAGGTCTTACAGGGAATTTGGAACAACTGAATAGAAGGAAAAGTGTTTGACGAAATGCCAAACCACTAAAATCAGAAATTAAAAAAAAAAATAGGCTAAGCATTTATGTTTGAGCATGCGACAGGGGCCTTATAACTTTTGCCATACCAGAGCAAGACAAAATAGAAATTTGAACTCATAGAGTGAGCAGTCTAGTTCATCCGTGCAGGTGGACATAGAATTCAGTCATACAGACACAGAGGAGATATTCTTTGATCAGGACAGCAGCATGGGTGACCAAGATGACAAGAATATAGGACTCGGTGGAGGCAGGACTACCGGTCCAGATCAGGGGGAGGTAATGTTCAGACAGTTACTGGATATGTTAGAGCAGGGACAGCGTATGCAACAGGAGCAGAATAGGCGAATGGACATGATGTTGCAGCTTATGGCTAGACAGTTGGGCGCCAATATTAATCTAGGTGATGCCAACAATGGAAACAATAACAATGGGGGCAATGATCATAATGGAGGCCGAGGCAACAACAATGGTCCTGAGAATAACATTAATGGTAATAATAATGGACATGTCAAAAATGGGAATGAGGCTGATAACTTTAGACACGTTGCACACCCAGCTTGGACAGCGAGCTCGAGACCTCTTCTCCCCACCTTCCCACCCAGAGAGCCGGTTCAACCAGTAAACAAACTGCAAATTACCGAGTTACAGGATCAGTTCAAGAGGGACTAGGAGGCTAGTGGACCGGAGTTTCAGGCGGATATTTCCCTCAGAGATTATATGGACTTGAGGATGAGACACATGCCTAGAGCAGGAGGGAGGAATCAAAACTTTGAGCTGAGAAAGAAAGTTGGAAAACTTTCTTTACCTAATTATGATGCTTCAGGGAAGATGACTGCATGAGCTTGGGTGCAGAAGGTAGATACATACTTGCAGCTGAATCCTATGCCTGAGGAGGAGGCTATCAAGTATGCGGCTATTCATTTGGATGACCCAACGCATGAGTGGTGGCACCATGGCATGGTAACCTTGAGGCATAATCAGATCACATCTTACGAGGAGTTCACTGAGAGGCTCATAGAGAGATTTGATACCAGGGATCCCGAGTTACAGTTTAAGGAGTTGGCACAACTCAAGCAATGGGGATCAGTTGAGACGTCTATCAGTGAATTTCAGAGGTTAGCTGTGGTTGTCACAGATATTTCAGAGAGGAGATTAGTAGTGTTGTTTATGGATGGACTCTCAGATCCCTTGAGAGGTTGGGTCAAGGGGCATGACCCAGCTACATTACAGGAGGCCACTAAGAAGGCTCGTGACTTAGCACCTTCTTTTAGGAGCAGATTTCAGCCTGGGGATTCACATACGAAGAAGGATAAGGAGGACAAAAAACATTTTCACAAGGATGTTCAACCAAAAAGGAATAATAAGTTGGATAATGACACCCTGAATGAGTTGAGGAGAAAGAAGCTATTTTTTCATTGCAGAGAGCCTTGGGACTTATCTCATAAGTGTCCTCTCAAGGCTAAGGCAAATCAAATGGAGTATTTCTCAACAGAGGAGTCACAGTCAGAGAGGGAGGATCAGCACTCTGATTTAGATGAGGGTAGCACTACAGAGGAGAGCAGCAATCCTGAGGATGAGAAGTCGTTGGCACATTTAACGGGGGCTCAGAAGGCAATCACATTTAAGGTCAGGGGTACTATCCAAGGGCAGAAAGTGATCTCACTCATTGACACTGGGACTACACATAATTTCATAGATGCACAATTGGTAGCCAAGAGAGGTTTACAGACTGAGGAACATGCTAGGTTTAGAGTCATGGTGGCTAATGGTGACAAATTATTATGCACTCGAAAGATATCTAATCTTCACATTAGGTTTGGAGATGGCTATGAGTTGGAGGATGAGTTCTATGTAGTAGACATCGGAGATTATGATGTCATCCTTGGCATGACATGGATGGCCTCGCTAGTTGAGTTCACACTCAACCTAGCAAAATCGGAGATGAGGTTCCAGCATGAGGGCAAAACTGTCATACTTAGAGGACTTTTGGATGGGGGCCACATGATGACGTAGAGTGGGCGGCAGAATGTTTCGCTATGCCAGCCTTACGAGAGCCACAGGTGAAAAGTCATCCACTAGATATCCAGGAGATACTTGACAGGCATGCGAAAGTTTATGGCGAGATTCCGCATGGGGTTCCTCCTAACAGGGGGATAGAGCATGTTATTGAGCTCGAGGAGGGAGCCAAACCAGTTATGATTACTCCCTATCGTCATCCTAAGAAACACAAGGATGAGATAGAGAACGCGATTAAGGATTTGTTGGAGATGGGGCATATCAGGCCTAGTAAGAGCCCCTTTGCTTCAACAGTAGTATTGGTAAAGAAGAAGGATGGGACGATGCGCATGTGCATCGATTACAAGGCATTAAATAAGAAGACCATTAAGAACAGATATCCCATCCCGTGGATAGATGAGCTGATTGATGAGCTACATGTTGCATGCTTCTTTATGAAGATTGATTTACGGTCAGGGTATCATCAGATCAGGATGAGGGTGGAGGACATTGAGAAGACAACCTTTCGGTGTCACTATGGCCACTTCGAGTTTTTGGTTATGCCATTTGGGCTAACCAATGCCCCTACTACTTTCCAGAGTTGCATGAATCAGGTATTCAGGGGGCAACTTAGGAGATTTGTCCTGATTTTCTTTGATGACATTTTGGTCTTCAATAAGACTTGGGAGGAGCATTTACAACATCTTGAGATGGTGTTGTCCATTTTGGAGAAAGAGTCACTATATGCCAAGGAATCTAAGTGCGAGTTTGGGTTGACTGAGTTACTATACCTTGGGCATATCATCAGCGCAGATGTAGTTCGGGTAGATCCCGAAAAGATTAGAGCGATTGTTGATTGGCCTACTCCTACGAACCTCACATAGCTTAAGGGGTTCTTTGGTTTCTACGGGTTTTATAGGAGATTTGTTAAGGGATTTTCACAGACCGCTGCACCCTTGATAGACCTTACTAGGAAAGGGGCCTTCGTACGGACAGGGGCAGCTCAAAGATGCGTCGATCATTTCAAGAAGGTGATGTCATCATGTCTAGTATTACCTTTATCGGACTTCACGAAGCCATTTGAGCTTCATTGTGATGCGTCGGGTGATGCGATTGGGGTAGTCTTGATGCAGGAGAGGCATCCCATTGCTTTTGAGAGTAGGAAGCTCCGTGGAGTGGAGAGGAGCTATTCCATCTATGACCGGGAGATGTTGGCCATTATGCATGCATTGGCCAAGTTTTGGTCCTACTTGGTTGGAGGGAGGTTTGTTATCAAGATTGATCACAACAGCATCCAATACTTCATGAGCCAGCGTGACTTGAATGATAGACAACGGAAGTGGATTACGAAGTTGCAAGCTTAAAACTTTGACATTGAGTTTGTCAAAGGTAAGAAGAATGTGGTGGCAGATGCTTTATCCAGGAGACCTCATATTTGTGCTCTAGCTGAGATTACAAGAGATTGGAGAAATAAGATTACAATAGAGTATGCAAGGGACACTTGGGCTTCTGGGGTGATTGCAGGCACCATACACGATGATCGTTATGTGGTGATGGACGGATTGATCAAGTTGCGGGGTAGGATATATTTGATTCCTTCATCACAGTTTAGGGAGGTAATACTGAAGGCATTTCATGATGCACCTACAACTGGACATCTAGGGGTCTTTAAGACCTACAGGAAGATCCGTGAGCGGTTCACATGGAGAGGGCTCAAGGATGATGTTCAGAAGCATGTCAGGGAGTGTGCAGTTTGTCAACAGAATAAGGGAGAGCACACATATCCTAGAGGGTTGTTACAACCTTTGCCCATTTCGGATAGGAAATGGGAAAGTATTTCCATGGACTTCATCACAGGGTTACCACGAGTACAGGGGAGAGATTGCATCTATGTGGTAGTTGACCGGTTGACGAAGTTTGCTCACTTCTTTACTATTCCATCCACCTACACAGCAGCACAAGTGGCTGATCTTTTCTTCAGAGAGATATTCAGGTTACATGGGCTACCTAGTTTCATTGTCAGTGACTGGAATAGTAAATTTACGAGTGCTTTTTGGCAGGAATTGTTTGGGTTGTGTGGCACAGATCTTACACCTAGCACTAGTTATCTTACACCTAGCACTAGTTATCATCCACAGACAAATGGGCAGACGGAGATTGTGAATAAATGGGTGGAAGGATATCTGAGGAACTATGTGACTACACAACAAAGAGCTTGGGTCAGATGGCTACATATGGGAGAGTACTGTTATAACACCACTTATCATATGTCCATCAAGATGACTCCATTCATGGCACTGTATGGTTATGAAGCACCTAGCTTCATGGATCTGGTTTTGAGGGACAGCAAAGTGCCCAAAGCTAAAGACTTCTTGCAAGATAGTCAGGATATCTTGAGGGTGCTCAGGGAGAATATACAGCAGGCTAGATTCAACAGAAATTGTATGCTGATCAGCACTGGATAGAGTGCAGCTTTGAGGTTGGGGATATGGTTTACTTGAGGCTACAACCATACAAACAGTCATTGCTCAAGAAGAGTGGAGCAGAGAAGTTGAAGCCTAGATTTTATGGTCCAAACAGAGTGATTCGCAAGGTGGGCGAGGTTGCCTACGAGATTGAGCTTCCAAAGGGCAGTCGGGTGCATAATGTGTTTCATGTGTCGAAGCTTAAGAAAGCCATTGGTCAGAGAGTTGTGCCTTCTGCAGATTTGCCACCATTGGATGAGGAGGGAAAGCTCGTAGTGGTTCCTGAGGCTATTCTAGACACTAGGGAGAGGACTTTGCGGAACAGGGTGGTTAAAGAATATTTAGTCAGATGGAGAGACCTGCCAGAGGAGGATGCTACTTGGGAGAGCGAGCAGGTGTTACAACAGACAGGACTGAGATTGCTTGAGGACAAGCAATTTCAAGGGGGACAGACTGTAATGTCCCCACTTTAGCAGTTGTCCAACTGTGTGACCGTTAGCCTATTTCTGTGTGGTCCCGGAGGCTAACGAAGAGGTCAATGGGAAGACTGAGAGGGGGGGGTGAATCAGTGTTCACTGTATTTTAAATTTTCACTTTAATCTTTATACTAAACTTAAATGCTTAAGTACTGAATTAAACATGAAATCAACACATGACACCAATACGGTTACGGGGAAACCCAAATAGGTAAAAACACCGGTGGGAATTGACACCCACTAATATTTTGCACTAGTGTTTTGTGATCCTTGTTAGAAGATCCTTAACCCTATTAGGAGTTGTTTTACAATGCTTTTAAGTACAGTAGACCTTGTTAAGGGTCAGACCCTGTTAGGAGTCTTTTATAATAGTCCCTGTTAGGGGAGAGGACGCATTGTCCAAGAGCTCACTCCTCAAGTGGTGAAGGCTACAACCTTCTAATCTTAGATACACACTATATCTGCAGGATGAACTGTCACTGTGACACTGCTTGTCAGATCAGTTCCTTTGATGCGCTGATGCTTTGACCTCTTACAAAGCTCTAATACATCTTATATTGTCTTCGCACACTTCTGCTCTGCTTATCACAACTCTATCTTGACTTCCATACCGAATACAATGGGCGCATCTTATATTTATACGCTCATACAAAATAAACTAGGTCGGCCCTTAAACCTATTACATACAATGCTTCCAAATGAATTGGCTTAAGCGTGTTTACAATCAAACATATATACATGTCGGCAACCTAATTACAATGGGTGCATAGCCTTTACAATATTACAATATAGTCGCAACTCAAAATGATAACTGTCGGCTGCTTACTCTGTTCTTCACTGGCACACACTGGTTGTGCAACTTCAACTGACTGTATCTTTCTCATCCTTGCACATCTGATCATGCGCTCATAGACTAAACATGAATATAGTCTAACCAACTTAACTTCCAGGGCGCATACCATAATTCTGTCATACGCATGTGCGTTGATGCTCTGAGCTGCAGAAACTCTGTACACTGTCCAGTCTTCAACACATAAATTGATTTATGATCTTCTCATCAAGTGCGTTGACTCCAAACTGCTATATGACTTTGTTGCCATAATGACAACACTATATCAAGTCATATACATCAGTATAACCAGCTTGCCAACATTTATGTGTGGTCCCGGAGGCTAACGAAGAGGTCAGTGGGATCCTGAGATGTTTTGGCCTAGTCATTTCCAGTTTGGGCCAGAACCGAGTTGATTTATATGGTTTCGGGCAAACTTACTATTTTTAGTAAGTCAACAGGGCATGGGCGATGTCAGAGTTAGTGATTGGATTTGATGCTCCTCGATGAGAGCTTTCCGACGAGCTATCACTCATATTATTCCGAGCCCAATTACTATTTTATTTTAATGCCTGAAGTTTATTAAAGTAACATATAAATTAAATGTTAAAATAATAAAGTGTTACTTTAATATTATTCATGTTGGGTTGTGTGTTTGAGAAGGGAGCCCAAGGGAGACATAAGGTGTTATTTTATTTTAAAAACACTTTATCCCACATTGCTTGTGAAAAGTGGGTCGACCCTATGAAGTGGAAATAAAAGGAGAGCTTGTTGCCCTTCTTCAGCATGTTGAATATGAGAAGAAATTGGTGTGTGAGTTGCAAATCCGTTCTTGGCATTAGAGGACGTCTATCCTCTCTTGTGACATTCTAGACGTCATTCCCTTGGGGTTTGGCCTTTGGAATCCATTGCTATCAGCTTCATTATCAGGCAGATGGGACGTGTTTCTAGCTACAAGCAGATTTGGTGTTTGCTCATATCTTATTCATTACACATCCGACGCTTATGCTACTTTGAGGGAATGATTTTACGAAGGTATTGGATTGTTTGAAGGGCAAAAAACTGTAGCAGCATTGTTCACGCGGGTAATGTAGCAGCACTGTTCATGCGGCACTATTCATGCAACACTGTTCACGCGGGTACTGTTCATGCAGCACTATTCATGTCACTGTAGCAGCAGGTTTAAATAACATTTGCGGGAGCATTATGTCAATAATATCAGAGCAATTAGTGAGTTGATAATCTGCCATGTATTTGATTTTCTTAAATTCTGAAAATAACATCTTATCAGTAGTAATACAATTTCAAATCTGCATATCATTGTAATTTCTTTTGGTTCATGTTGAGCATTTTTCGATTCCAAGCAAGCAAACAATATAAACGTCTCATTTCCGAAGTCATAAGGGTTAAATTAGTAAACAAAGGAATAAGGAGTTGGATGCAAACTGTTTGACAAAATTCCTACCAGCAGTTGTTTAGTTTTCCTTTTTGGCATTTAGGGGTGTCCGTTACAATATTCCACATGTCTTGTTTGAAGGTCGTAGGACAATGCGTCACTATGTCAAAGGATCTACCGCCCATTGACGAAGAAGGAAAGTTAGTGTTGGAGCCGTTCGGGATCATTGACACTCGGGAGAAAAAGACGAAGACCCGCATCGTCAAAGAGTTTCTTGTATGCTAGAAGGATCTGTTGATAGAAGACGCCACCAAGGTAGGCAAACAGATTTTGGAACACCCTAGTTTGCGATTGCTTGAGGACAAGCAATTTTCCAAATGACAGGACTGCAATGTTCTCGTTATTAAATAAAATAAAATATTTGTATCTAGGGTCTCGATCGATTTATCTTGGGCCCATCGTTTATTTTTATTGTCATCAAGTAGCATGTAGCCGTGTCGACAACTTTTTGTACTCCTTCAGGAAGTTTTACCGAAGCCATATTTATGGCCGGCTATAGGATGTAGTTGGTATGCGACTTGAAATATTTTATTGTATTGTGAATTCCAATTGGGGTTCTTTGTTTCACCATTTCGAAAGTGAAAGATCTTCCCTATTTGGCAGTTTCGGTGGGGTTAATCCCTCACCCTACTTTGCTCTTCTTTGCTTTGTTTCGGATCTGGCAAATCTGAAGCACCATCTTCGTATGCATCTGAGAATCTGTTTAGGATTCGGGTATTAATACAACTTTATGACATCGTTCGGTACTTGGCAATCATCTCTCTATTGTCTGTGCGATATCATTGTTAATTCTGTATTTCGTCATTGCCGTAGGACACACTAAATTCTGAGCTAAAAGTAAATGCAATTTCCAAGCTTTTATTTTAATAATGTATTCATATGCAGGAAATATACAAAGCTCATGTATTCTAATTTCTTTAATATAAGAACCTGGTAATTACATAGTGATCCAATGTTGGCTAGAAAAGGTCTTATTTCATTCACCAGGCTACCACCAATTTCTGAACAGCAATAACAAGTCTCTGTATTTGTTGACGCAGCTAGAGAGACTCATGCTGCCTTTAAATACAAATTGCAGGTCCCATATGGAGATTTGCAACTACTATGAATGTATGCCGCCACCCTTGGTTTTCACGTGGGTAATAAATGCAAAGTGACTGCCAAGTCGATGCCCCTTCACACAAATTAAATGGTTTTCCTAGCCGTTTCTAAGCAATTAATCATTCCAGCCTTGCCGCCAATCTTCCTTCATGGATGTTTTTGTTTCCTCAGTCCAAATTCGCAGCAACTAAAGACACCATTCATTGGTAAGTTAAACCAACTCAAAGCGCTAGCAATTTCACACTTCCTCCAACAACAAACCCTTAACTCAATTTCATCAACACAAATTCAGAATAATGAACAATTTTGGTATACAACGGCACTAAAATTGTAACCAACATAATCAGATTACTTTCCTGATGTTCAGAGCACAATTCACCACTTCAATCAGTGATTCAAAGTGCAAAAGGTTAGGAATCAGTCCTCCAAACCCTTGTTGAGGACTCTTCAACAATAATCACCATGAAATAAAAGTCAAGCCAAGAATGTGGTTCGAATTCTCATAAGGCTGTATATATAATATTTAATTCAATAGCTTCTCAATGACACTTTTCACTTAAAAGCCACTTGCTTTATGGTTGCACATTCGAAATATAAGAAACTATTATATTTCCCTCCACTTTAATGATGAAAATGACCCTTCCATTAAAATAATGTTATTCTGACACATAGGGTCCCTGTTTTATATTCTCAAGATTTAAAACTTCTCAACCTGGTTCAAACGAGCTATAACACCAAGGTGCCCAAAATACAATTCCAATAAAAATAGCAACCTTAGCCAATTTAATTAAATAATAAACATAATTCACCCGTCTTGCGAAAATGACTAAAGAAGCATCAGAATCCAAATTTGACAACATAGGCATGATCTTGATGATGAAAGACGATGAATGAACTAGGAGTGACTTTCTAAAAATAGATGCTCCCTCCAAGAATCTTGGAGCCCAAACTAGAGGCCAAAAATAAACACTGAGAGCATCATTTAATTCCTCTAATTCGTTTGAGCTCATCGGAACCAACCGTTGACTTACTATAAATAGTAAGTCCCTCAAAACAGGCCAAAACCCACATCAGAACCCTCTAATCACCAGTATTACCCTACACGGACCTAGTGATAGGGTAAATCTAATAACTTAGATGCTCGCTCAGAATGGGGACATTACAAAACTACTAACAAGAAAGGTAAAAACAAAGAATAAACCTGAAAAATTGCCAAAAATCAAGTGCTTGCAATCAGAGAAGAAAAAATCATTCTGACAAGCATTTACGGGGATTAACTTGACAAAAACCTTCAAAAAGAACACACAAACAAGATTACATGAAGTATAATTCAAGGATGACAAACTGCCTTTAAGACACCTTATCAATGCGTTGAATCCTAGAGGATACACCTACGAATCCATGAGAAAATTGCGTAGAGTTGCCTCAATTTTGTGATGTCAAAATTGAGGACAACAACTGGCTCTAACTGGGGAATGTAAACAATGAGGAATGTAGAATCCAGACCTCTAAGTGCCTTCATCTACTCCATTGGGCTATAGAGTCAAACAACCAAAAACAAAGACTTAAAAAGGATGACGCGACTAACGCAAAGAAAAAATAATTGAAAACAAAGAAAAAAACCTACCTAATTAAAACTAGCCGACAATGCAACTTTTCAAATGAAACCATTTACTGGTTCAACAAAATAGCTACCTTTTTTCAGCAGCTTGTAGTATCTTGCATGTCCATAGAAAACTTTGTATAGATGGAGCATGAACAACTAGAGAAATGATGTCAATGCCTGATGTAACACCTCCTGGAAGAGATGAAGAAATTCATCTTTTTGAGATGAATCATATGTACAGCTGCTCCAAGATAGGTCCATGAATTTAAATTGCTCCCGCTGAATCGAAGATGCTTCTTTGTCTTCTTCAGTTGTATCTTCATGTTCAGGTACATGTGAAATGTCTAGCTTTTCATTGGCCTCTAACCAAGCTATATGTCTTATTGGACATCCCCTTAATCATATGAAGATTGAACTTTTCTTGCATGTTGTAACTTGCTTGACTAGTTCATCAATTATGTCATCCTCAAGCTGATTAGGACAAGTTACCTCATTTCTTCTTGTTGGGTGGATATTTTGCAACTGACAGTTTTGGGAAAAAATCCAATTACAAAATAGTGATACCATCCACAGCATATGAGACAATGTCTCTCCTACCTTAAAGGGAAGGCTCCCCCTTCTCACCGTTCCTTGGATCAACTCAAGGTAAGCAAGAAGTTAGAGATTATCAAATAGGGTGTTACAAATATTCCTTCTTATCTTTCAAGAAGGAATCCACTTACCTAAAGAACGAGTAATGGGCAAAGCTTTAATCTCTAAACTACACTTCTATCTAAAAGCTAGAAACAGTGATACCGATAAACCAACACCAACTCACAGGCTGATTGAAAAGCGTACCAGCTTGGCTCTATGACCTATTTATCTAGATTCTATAAGAAACACCTCTACTATTGGGGCACACAGACTTCCAGAAGTAGAGATTTTCTAATTATTCTAACAAGGTGTATGAAAATGAGATGATAATATAACCTACATTCATAGCTTCTAGTTTTATATTACCACAATCGCTCCCAGTCATAGCTTTGGTTCCGATTGTTTCTAATTCTCAATTTGCTCTTTAACAAAACACAAGAATCACATAAACAAAAAGATAGTAAAACCAAATTGGAATCACAGCTTCCAATTTGATTCACCATAATTGCACTCAGTCACAGCTTCAGCTCCAATTGTTTCTTTCTATTTATTTTTTTCCAAAATAGTACTACACAATCACAGTTATGCTTGCACAAGTTTGGCAGAGCTCTCTTGCATAAAATAAATATGGTCTTTTACAATGAGAGAAGCATTCCTTTTATAGGAAAAGAAATGATAAAAAGAGGGAGGAAAAAGTGGGAGAAACTCAACCACTTTGACCCGGTCTAACTAGGGAGAAGAATTATTGGATTACATATCATAAGGACATGTAATCGAATTTACATGTAAATGCATTGCATGCAATTCATCTTCTCCAATCTACAAAGCATGAAAACTAAAAAAGAAAAATGAAGAAAGGAGAATTAATCCTTGAAATTATCAAGAAAAGCCTTATATTTGGCAATATAATCATGAATAAGAGGAAGATCTGAAATCTTCATGGTCTCTGAAATAGCTTCAATTCTGATTGCACCCGTATGTGCTGAGTTCACAATTTTGTAATCATTTTCTCTTTAGTGAAAAGGTTATCATCTCTGGTAGGAACCTTCTGAGATTGCTGATGATGTCCACTTCTACTGCTTGATAGCTCTCCAAATCCCCTTGTAGCTTTGCCAAAAGTTTTTCCATTCCCTGAACTTTGTTGAGTCTTTGCAAGAAATCGACCATGTCAACATACCCAATCTCTGTATCTCAAATTTAATCAAGAGTTGATGAAACAAGTGAGGTTGTGGTATGAGTCAGCTCTTTGTCATATTTTTCCTTTGACTTTTGATGGTGCTGACATATCCTATGCTGCAACATGGAAATTCCAAAGGGTAGATACATCATCTGAGGAGATTAGATCCATGAAAGGGTTAGGCTTTGGTTTGTAATGATAGATCTATGAAGAACAAGGTATTCAGAGTATTGATTAGATACTCATAGAACACACATGTTGGCTGGAAATGAAAATAATGGCACATGTATATGGACAAAAAGGACCAAAATCGGACTTGTGAAGGTGGATTGCATGTGGACTTTGTTTGTATGGACAAGAATGCAAGTTGGAAGCACATGGAGATATGTAAATGGTATTTTTGGTATTAAAAGAGTGACCTTTTTACCAAAAAAGGACTCTTGAAGGATGATTACATGTAATGAAGGATGACATGTTTTCACATGTAATGGACTTGAGGAATATAACTACATGTGTTGGAAAGTGAAGGATGAATTAGCATGGATGGATGCACTTGCATTCTTGAGGAAATGACTTCATCTTTCTTCAAAAACAAACAACAAACAAGCAAGCAAACAAGAAAGAAAAACACAAAAACATACCTCTTGCTATTGACCCAAACATGTTAAAAATACTTGAAATCAATCTCCACATGCAATTTTGTTTTTGAGTAAAAGATGATTTTATGCATTGAAAAATGAAGGATTTTAACTTATTTAAACACAAAAATGCATAATACATGGGCTGAATTTGAACAAATGGAAACAAATGAGCCATAAAATGCAACATTGTAGGAAAAATAAGAGAAAAACAAAAACAAAAACAAATACATATACTTACTTGGAAGCCAATGAGACAAAAATGGGAGAAAGAGAAGTTGAAACGTCTTTGTCTTCTCCAAAAATGGATTCTAGAGATGTATTTGCATCCAACCACTCAAAGATCTTTGACCATTTCCAAGATTCAAACTTGCTGGGCGTTTTTGGTGAAAATACACACAAATGATGCACTTGCATCAATCATTTTGGGCTAAGAATGCAAGAAATTTGTTTTTGGATAAAGAACACATGCATTTGGATGCAAAACGGGTTCTCTGGATGCAAATGCATGGATTCTTTTCCATAGAAAAACTTAGAAATGCATCCTAGAGTAAAAACGCAGCCTCTAGATGCATTTGCATTCAAAGTTTTGGAAGTTTTTGCACATGAACGAGGATTTCCAGCCAAAACAGGTTCTCTATGTGCATGTACATGTATCATTTTGAATGGAAAACATGTAAAGTTCATTCCCATCCAAAAACGGGTTCTCTAGATGCAATGACATAAGTTATTTTTTATGTTTTTGCATTGAAAGTTCATTCCCAGCCAAAAACAGGCTCTCCTCATGCATTCGCATGTCATGTTTTTGGTCTAAAACTCACCTTCCAAGGAAAAACGGGTTCTCTACATCCAAACACATTTTATTTTTCAATGCATTTGCAAGGATAAGTCTTTTACATGCAAAGTGGACTCTTGGGAGGCCATTACATGTATTCAAAACTTGAACAAAGCTCACTCTAGAGATGCATATACATGTTTTATTTTTCAACTTTTAAAACACTTAAATGCATCCCAAGAGTAAAAACGCACTCTCTAGAGGCATTTGCATGTAGAGTAAAACATGTTGAAGCCATTTACATGTAAAGTGGAGTCTCTAGATGTAATTGCATGTTTTATTTTTCAAACTTTATATGCAAAGTGGAGTCTCTAGATGCATTTGCATAAAAAGTAGGAATTTGATAACATGTTGTTGCTATACACAACTTAAGTGATTATTTAAGCACATGTCTATTTAAAATGTTAAGTGAAATATTACTTTAAGGGTCCAAAATAACTATTAACACAAAATATAAAGCATATAATGTGCAAATGTTATTTTATAAAGTAATATTTAACTTATATGTTATTTAAAACATAAAGTAAAACTCAACATTTAAATAAAATGATAAAGTAATATAGTCACTTAAGTGAAAAATTAAAAAACAACTCAATGTAAAAATATATCATAAAGTGCACTTTAATCACTTAAGTTAAAAATTTAAGTGATAAAGTAACTCAAAAACATAACATAAAGTGATTAAATGTTATATTTTTCAAAAAGTACAACTCAACTATAGAAAATAACATCTATTTTTTAAATATGCAGTTGAGCTTGGAGAGTCCACTTTTTGGGCACTTAAATGACCATATTTTTTGATTGAAAGGTCCAATTAACCCCTACGATAGATCGGATCGAAGGGAAAACCGAAAGCAAGAGATTGGACGAAACAAAAAGACCAAAAGCAAACAAAAACGCACTAGAAAACACACCAAAGGACGCTGAAGGATTCAAAAATCAAGTATGGGAAGAAAAACTGAAAAAAACAAAAACGACTTAACTAAAACCTTCAGCATAAAGATTCACTAATCAAATTGAGATCAACTGATCGATCATTATTGGCTAACCAAATAGTGAAACAAACATAGAGAAACATGAAACTGAGTTCAAAAGTTTTGTACTGTTACTTACATTTTGTAGTGACAAAATGCAGGACAACACTTCTTTCTGCATCGTCCTGGTTACAAATTTCAAACATAAGAGAATTGTCTTCAATATTTGAACAAAATTCCCCTATGATGTTCATGATAAGATCCTCATCAAGTTCTGGGGTAAATCTTTCATGCAATACTTGATCAAGCTCATGAGCAGAAATTCTCAATTTACTACATCGGATAACAATATTATTAAGGATTGGGAGGGCCTTTCTATTCCACCTTTTTCTCACTGCAAATAGGTATGGAAATGAATCAGTTGACAGAGCATCTATTAAGTGGCAGTCGTCGTCTCTTGGATTTGTGAAGGTTAATTTTGATGGCTCATCGAGAGGTAATCCGGGTGAGTCAGGAATTGGTGTTAGCATTAGAGATCATTTGGGTGTGTTAAAGGCTTTTATAGTGTAATGTCCCCAATTTAGCCAGCATTGGTGTTTCAAGGATTAGCCTATTATTTTGATCCCTTTAGGCTAATTATTGTGGATAGAGGGTCTTCTGAGGCTGTGGCTTGGCTTGAGAGGGTCTTGTCTTCTCCACAATTCAGTAAGCTATAGGTTGGTCTTCGTTTGGCTCACTTTGGACTTCATTTGGGCTTAGATTTGTTTACTTACTATTTGTGGTAAGTTGGGTGTTGATTGAGATGGACCCTTTCTATTTTTGGAAAGTGCATTTGGCCACATGGAGAAATAATAGGTATAACTCCTACTTCAGACGACATATTTAAATGATGAGTATTTTGGGAGTTATATTTTTAGTGGCCAAATTATTATTAAATTATTAAATGGCTTATTATAAAGTTATAATCTAACTTTATAATTTCACTTAAGTTGAGGGTTAAGTCATCATTGGAAGGGGCCATTATTTAATTAATTATTAAACCCAAGTCGCATTATTATAATGATATCTTATTATAATAATGTTTTAAAGGAAGTTGTTAAAAGGGAGTTGTGTTGAGTGGAGATCATTTGGGAAACTTTCACAATTTCAAAAGTTGAGTTCTTTTGGAAAGTTTTATCAACAAAACATTATAAATATGAGTTCATTTCATTGGAGAAAGCACAATTGAATATTGATTTGCTTTTGTTGCCTTTGTGGTTTTTTCTGAGGTTCTGAAGTTTGTGCCCTTGCTGAAGTATAAGGGTCTGTTCTGAGGATTTGTTATCCACTGCTAAAGTATAGTGGAAGGTGGTCTGAATTTGATAGTGCAAATTGTTGCTGAAGTATAGCAATTTGTTTTGTTTTAGAGCTGGAGTGAAATTGATAGTTGTATTTGCAGATTTGTATTGGCTATGAATGTGAGACAACAGCATTAAGTCTAGGTTGTTGCTGTATGGAGTAATTAATGCCGTACTTCTTTATCTCAAGAGCTGCGTTGGGAGAATTAGACTATCGTACATTATTAGTAGTGGGTTGCGGGCTGCACAAGGAGTGTATATTGTGACTTAGAAGCTACGTCTACAATCTGGGAAGCTGCGTATATAATTCTAGAAGTGGTGTTTCAGAAAATTGATGATAATCAGACTTAATTCGAAGCACTGCTTTGGCATTAAGGGTTTGCATTGTATTCGGTGGCTGGAGATTACTCAGTTGGGGCTGCGTTCAATACCTAGGACTGCTGCATTAATTTTTGGGAAGTGTAGCAGCGAATTGGTAGTTGTTTTTCACTATGGGAATGCAAGGGTAGAGGCGCATCAAGGATTTACAGTTAATTCCCTTCACTGCAAGGCTGTGTTCATCCTTTTCACTATAAGGTGCCATTGTAGTTAATATTTATGTTAAAATATTATTGGTGAATGAGATGTTATATGTGAAATCATTATTTTGGCCATTGTCAATGCTGGTGGACTTAGAGTTTGTTCTTTGATGCTGTTATGATTTTTACAAGTCTGAAAAATTTATCAAAAAAAATTGTATATGTTTGAAAATTCAAAAAAACAATTGCAAATTTAATTAGAAAATCCAATTTGCAATAGAGAGCTAGTTGGGCTCTTTACAGTGGTATCAAAGCATGTTTCTTGCCATCCTGTGGGGTATGAATTTTGTTTTATTCTGATGTCATATTAAGAGTGATCAGCACTCTTGCTTTCCTAGCTATAGACAAATATAGGAAGCCTAGTTCTAGGAGTCGTTGTAGCAGTGTGGACAAAAAAGAGGAAATAAATGCCTTGAAGGAAAGTGTGGAAAGACTTAGGCTTTATCAACAGAGATTGGCGAAAAAACTATCGAATCTAGAGACAGATGATAGGGCAAAGAAGTACATGGTTTCCGCCTTCCATAGGCCTGCATCGAGGTTGCAGGGAAGGAGGCTTGAGTTTTCCCTACTAGGTGTCTATGATGCAGATGTACCAGTATTTAGTACGGCACCTGCTAGTCCTATCCGCAGTGCTGATGTTGGACTTATTTCACAAGGAAATGTGGATGTATCAGTACCATTGGTGGACAGCAACACTGAGCTTCAACAGGTTGAGGCTCCCAGAGTAGTCGCTACGATTACTTCAGAGGCAGCTGATGCTGTAGTTGTCACTGAGTGTTCAGACTCTTTCGTGGAGGGAGTTGTTATTGGAGACTTTTATGTCAGCTATCGTAGTGTTGCTCCAATGCAGGAGGCAGTTGCTTCCTCATATGGGACCGATGCATGTATGGAGTCACCTAGTTGTGATGTTGGTGATTTGGGCGTTATAGCGGAGTCGATAGATGGTGCTTCATGTTCCAACATTATTGGTGCACAGCCTGACATTGAGTCATGTGTGCAAAGTCAGGTGTCAGCATTTGAGGCTTTAGTAGGAGATGTGGATGCAGATAGTATGGACGCATCTGATGATACATTTGAGGATGCTATGAGTCGCATTGGGTATGACACCCCCTGTGGGATGTTGGGTGATGACTCTGAGGAGATTTTGGATGAATCCCAAGATCATAGTTTACAGGGACTTATTGCAGATAGTGAGGATTCTCAGAGACATGAGTCCATTCAGGTAGAGCAGATTACACATCATGTCTCTTACAGCTCACAGATATCGTATTTAGATCTGCAGGCAGGAGTTGTTCACTTTGTGAACAATCCTTTATTTGATATGGATGTTACTATGTCATATGACAATCCATTATTTGAGTTCAGCGATGATCCCTTTCAGGTGATGAGTGAGGATGATGATGATGATGATTGGGATTCTTTCAGTGCACCCGATGATCACACAGTTTTTACAGGATGCCAGTCAGATTTTGTTGAGCAGTTTACAAAGGTGTACACAGTGAGGAGTGCTTACAGTTTTACATTTGATCCTCACATGAAGGATATCTATTAGTTACAGAGTCCATCGATGCATCTCTTTGATGACTGGTATGATTGTTTAGTTGGCACACAGACTAGGGGCAAGTCCAATTTTTTGATTGAGTTGCTTCCGTGCAAGTTACTCACAGTTGAGTTACTCCCATGTGATGTTCCTATCTCAGTATCATCAATTCGAGTGTTGAGTTCAGTTTCTCAGACGTTGCAGTTGGTGCTGTTGATGTTGGAATTATTTTTACTGGAGTATGGTGATGATAGGGACATTGCTCCATTCTATCCTTGGGATCCAGGTGGACTATGATGTTCATTTTTCTCCAGATTGCTTGGGGACAAGCAATCTTAGGGAGGGAGGACTATAATGTCCCCAATTTAGCCAACATTGGTGTTTCAAGGATTAGCCTATTATTTTGATCCCTTTAGGCTAATTATTGTGGATAGAGGGTCTTCTGAGGCTTTGTTATCCACTACTGAAGTATAGTGGAAGGTTGTCTGAATTTGATAGTGCAAATTGCTGCTGAAGTATAGCAATTTGTTTTGTTTTAGAGCTGGAGTGAAATTGATAGTTGTATTTGCAGATTTGTATTGACTATGAATGTGAGACAACAGTGTTAAGTCTAGGTTGTTGTTGTATAGAGTAATTAATGCCGTACTTCTTTATCTCAGGAGCTGCATTGGGAGAATTAGACTGTCGTACATTATTAGCAGTGGGTTGCGGGCTGCACAAGGAGTGTATATTGTGACTTAGAAGCTACGTCTACAATCTGGGAAGCTGGGTATATAATTCTGGAAGTGGTGTTTCAGAAAATTGATGATAATCAGACTTAATTCGAAGCACTGCTTTGGCATTAAGGGTCTGCATTGTATTTGGTGGCTAGAGATTACTCAATTGGGGCTGCGTTCAATACCCAGGACTGCTGCGTTAATTTCTGGGAAGTGTAGCAGCGAATTGGTAGTTGTTTTTCACTATGGGAATGCAAGGGTAGAGGCGCATCAAGGATTTACAGCTCATTCCCTTCATTGCAAGGCTGTGTTCATCCTTTTCACTATAAGGTGCCATTGTAGTTAATATTTATGTTAAAATATTATTGGTGAATGAGATGTTATATGTAAAATCATTATTTTGGCCATTGTCAATGCTGGTGGACTTAGAGTTTGTTCTTTGATGCTGTTATGATTTTTATAAGTCTGAAAAATTTATCAAAAAAAATTGTATATGTTTGAAAATACAAAAAAACAATTGCAAATTTAATTAGAAAATCTAGTTTGCAATAGAGAGCCAGCTGGGCTCTTTACATATAGCTTCACCTATTCCCCCAGATACGAATAATGTTGCTGAAGCTCATGCCCTTTTGTGTGGACTTGTTCTAGCAAAAAAATTAAAGTTCACAAAACTACATGTTGAAGGAGATTCATCTGTGATAATGAATGCATGTATTAATAGATCATCTTTCAATTGGAAAATATTGTAAGTTCTCAAGAAAGTATGGGCACTTATAGATTCTTTTGAAGAATGCTTTCTCTCCCATACTTATCGAGAAGGTAACATGATTGCCTAGAAAATATGGGCTATGACAAAGTGACTCTGGACTCGACGTGTCATAATTATAACTTAGCATATTTTTCCAGCTTAGAGGATATTGCCAAATGGGAGATAGTTACAAACACGTTTTTAAAAAATGATAAAGTCTTGTTAATTAATCATGCTTTATATTGGTTTGAAGCATCAGCATGAGTTATCCCAATGAGAACGAACAAGAAAATTAACCAAAGATATCAGTTAAACATACACTGATAAGGAGAATGGCAGAACAATAAGGCAAAAAACTCATTGGCAAAAGTATGGTAAAAGTCATCAATCGGTATAACATATACCAATAACCTCCATCGGCAAAGTGAACACAAGCGGTAAAGAGTTTTATTTGTCTTTCCGATTGCCAATGAGGCTATCGGCAAGACCTACACTGATAGGAAGTCCAAGAAGGAATGGTGTATCGGCATAATCTTCACCAATGAATGTCATCGGTATAGCTTGAATAATCGGGATAGGTATTTCAAAGTTCCCCCGACACTTGATGAAGAGATCGGTATAACCTACAACAATACTAGATACGAAGGCTGTTCAAAAGAAGCATCAAGATAACATATCCCGATGAGATGGAATGAAGACATCGAAGGGAATCTTCCAGATAACATTCATCGGCTATAGTTATTGCAATTTGGATAATGTGTCGATCCTCGATGACTGTCGGGATAGCCTATGTCGATGAAAAAGGGCAACAAGAGTTTTAGAATGATGAAGAAAGATGTTAGGCCGATGGCGCAAAGATGAAATATATTTCAATGAGAATTACACCAATGTCCGAACAAATCTTCCTCTACCATGCGTGATGGAAATTTTGCACTAGGACTGACGATATCGATTTTTTACTTTGCAGCAGTCATTCAAAGTATAGTTTATGCTCTTCGGATATCTCTTCTTTTGTTTCTCAGTGTTCTTCCAAATGATACAGTATCTAGGATTATGACAATGGCTTCGAGGTACATGAAGGAGCTAATTGATAGCTGTTTTGAGCTGTGATGAAAGGCATCTTTCTCACAGTATTTACTCATGTTATTTGGAGCATTGTATTCTTATTTTGTCAAAGCATTTGATGTGTTAATTTAGAGGGATAGTTAAATTGATGTATATGTAAAGGCTATGGGCATTTTATTGGGGCCCACTTTTGATCACCAATTTTATTGTATTAGGGGTAGAACTCGATGTATATGGGAATTATGGGATTTCTAGTCCTATAGGATGGACTCTCTTATGTATTTGTACTCGAGCAAGGATTGAGGGTTTTCTTATTGGTTCTTTCCCTCTTGAGCTCTTGAACCAGATATTTTAATACAAATATATTAGTGGCTTGCCACTTTGGGAGAGAAAAAAAGCACTTAATCACTTAGTATAAAGTATACTTTTAAAACATTTAAAACTCCCTTTTAAATAAAGTCCACTTAATTTATCAATGATATGCACTTAATTAAATGACTTTTAAGTCATTAAGTGGCCCCATTCACATAAAGTGAAAATATAACTTTATAATTGCACTTTATCATTAATTATTAATAAAGTATTACTTTATTAATAATTAAAATAACATAACTCCAGAAATAATCATTATTTCTTGTTTCCGTCTGAACCTGGGAGTTAACCATTGCATCCTCTGTCCATATGACTGCCTTACTAAAAATAGAAAGGGCCCTTCTCGATCAACCTCGGACTTACTATAAATAGTAAGTATATGAAACTGAGCCCAAACAAACTCCAATCTGAGCCAAACGAAGACCAAATTGGGACATACGGAATTTTGAGGAAGATAAGAACCTCCATTAACCAAGCCTCTTCCTCATAAGACCCTCTATCCACAATAATTAGCCTACGAGGGACACAATCATAGGCTAATCCCTCAAACTCCGATGCTCATGAAAATGGGGACATTACATTTGAGCTATTTAGCTATTTATCCTAGGATGAAAACTCTAAGAAAATATTGGTTTTGTGGACGAAAACCAAGTTAACAAATCCTTGGCAAATTTATGCAAGGTTCACAGATGTGTAGTGTGTGGAGCGAAATGATTGATCTTAAAATTAGCAAGTTTACTAGATTATCAAGTACAAATATATTGAAGATTTGTAAACAATGATACGTTTATTTTTGTGGTTTATACACGGGTGAAAAAAGAAAAAAGTATTGTGTTTTGTGTGCAAGTGAATTTGGATAGTGGTTTTGTGTTGTGGGTACATGTGAAGCAAAAATAATAGAACTATATTTAATCAGTTAAAAATATCCAGATGTACCTTTCCCTAATCTCAAGGAGCCCGTAGCCTTACTACATTTCCAACAGAAAGGAAAGGGCTCAATTGCTATTAATAAAGTTTGAAAGACTAGTTTAATGCCAACCCTAACAATATTATGAAGGCTTAACAATTTCTATCGCCCCCTCCTTCAAGGAAGTCACAGCCTTTTTTGGGAGTACTATACAAGTTTTATGAGTGTTGGACCATATTTTGGGAATGATAAAAGATGAAGTGCCTCCTTCAAAATCAAAAGTTGGTCAAGTTTGGTGCCACCCATCCATACAAGAAGCCACAACTCCCTATGTGCTGTCATACCAGAACTTAGAGGCCACTAAATTACTTTATAGGATGTTGTACATATTGTGTTGGGGTGCTACACAAGTTTGAGGAGATATCGAGGGATGATGTTATATTTTCTTTTGTTTGGTTTGCATACTTCATCAACAAAGATCAGCTCTTAAATAAATTGATGTATTCATATTTTGTATGTAAATTCTAAATGCTCAAGTTTGCTACAGCAATATACACATTTGCCAATATTTATTGGTGCATATTTATTTGACAGCAATGTAGCAAAAGAAATTCATAATAGCATCTGGAATTGGAAATATTAATTTTGTATCCAATTGTTTTGTAATACCAACTGTTTGACAGAATTGGTGCTGCCTTATTCATCCTTCTTTGCTTCTACAACTTTTCTAGATTCTTTCTCCTTTATTTCTTTGCCTTGCATAGCACATTCCCCTACATTTGTCTACTATTGGTTTACTTCCTCATTTATTTTTCTTAGGGAGAAATAGGTCAATAGTAAAGTCAACAAAAAATTTCTTAGGTTCTTTCTTACCATCAATATGCACATGTGCAACAATCCCTAAAGCATCATTGTGGTCTTCTATGTCTTTGGCCATTATGGCTTAATTGAAATGTGATTGTGGTAAACATTCAAGTTCTTCTCAATCTATGCTTGGTATTTTCAGTTCTACTACTAGGTCATTATGTATGCTAGAAACATTGGTAGAAGCTCTCAAACAATGTGTTTTTTATCATGGATGTGGTACAAACAAAGGTGGAACATAAGGAGGGATGAATGAAGTTAGGTATGTTGGTCTGAAGAATTTAGTAGGATAATATGTTGGGTAATATATTGTGATTGGAAACCAAAGAAATCTTCAACTTATATTGAAGATAAGATGTTAATGTATGTAAGAATCTAATTTGCAAGAGCTTCTGCCCTCCTACTTTTTTTCCTTGCAACATCTATGGACTTCAAGCCCCTACATGCAATATCTTGCACACTACCTAGCACATCGTTTCCTACACCTAGAAATCATTTTTGGTACTTCGGCTTTTTCTCTTGGTGAGTACCTTATTAATGTTCAGCATTGTTATTCCTTTGTTGGGCACAATTAGACATTCTCTTTACAATAGTCATCCTTTTCTCTTCTAATGCTCCCTCATCATTCTCTTTTTCCCTTTGCTTACGCAAGTCTTGTAGTATGGTGGTTCGCTCCCCATCTAGTTGTTTTTCCTTCTCCCTTATCTACTTTTGAAATTGGTAACCTCTTCCAAGAATTCTCCAGTTGCTAGGTACACCCACTACTTGCACTTATAGCACACAAGAAAATTCAAGGTCATAGCATCTCTTTTATTTGGCCTCTAAGATTCTTTATGGTCATCCTCCTCAGACCTCATAATCATCATCCTAGCATCAAACCAATGTGTTTCATTATAATCTCTTATGATATTTCATCTTAGATTGCATTTGTTCTCTCGGCATCTTCTACCCAAAATTCTCAAGGGATTCTATTATTCTTCATCTTCTTCATCATCTAAGTTTACAAGAAATATCAATACACCAATTTGGTTCCTGCATGTGAATTATATATGGCATGTGCCACATTGTATCCTTGCTGCTTTCTAATTGTAGCATCTATCATGTTGTTTGGCATCGCAGATATTTTAGCCAAGTTTCCTTTTATCCCCTCGAATACGTGTAATATGCATATTGCCTTCCACATATAGCATTCTTTCCCTTCTTCATTTGGGTACATACCTCCCATGTCTTCAAGTATATGCTGCCCCACTTTGGCCTTTTGTGCATCCAACATATAAGAAATCCAATTTTTTAGGAAGATTTAGCAATTTTGAGTTTATTGGAAACTTGTCCAACTCTTCTACTTCTTCCTCTTGCATTTCTACAAATTCTTTCTTTTTCTTTCTGTGATGGGATTTTGGGAGGCGATACTTATAATGAAATCTTTGACTTCTTCTAGGCTTGGGCCCTTCTAGTTCTTCCATATCGCCCAGTGTAACATAGGCACTAGGGGACGTCAGGATGTTGGGACGGGTTCTGGGACGAGGAAAAAAAGGGCTTCAATTTGGGGATAGTGGAGGGGAGGGGGGGTACTATAATATACTATACATATAGTACTTGAAATGCTAGTTATGAATTGATGTATAATAGTATAAGAACTAATAAATTATAATACCAAATACTTAAACATAGAAAAATTGCAACATACCCAATAACTTGGGCATTGAACATTGAACATTGAATATCGAATTACCAATTACTATTAAAATTTTAAAATTAAAATTATCGACAAATAGAAGATTCTGATTTAAAAATATAACAGTATAAGAAGTAAAATAGTAAATACTAAATAGAAAACTTGCAAATGCCAAATACTAAATACTTGAACAATGAAAAATGGAACATTGTATATCAAATTAGAAATTAGAAATTAGAATACTAAAATTATAAAATTGTCAAAACAGAGAATGGAAGATTTCAATTATATCAAAATTATCTGTATCATAAAGATGATTACAATGAGTAGCGTGATAATATGATATCAAAACAAGTATAAAATGTAGTGAAGGGAAGCCTCTAATCATCCCTCTAGGAAAACTCCTCATCACTGGAACTGTTGGACTTCTGTGTGATGAGCCCAACTGGCTCTCATTTACAAACTAGCTCTTTTCTCAAATGAAATTGCACTTTTAAATTGCTTCCAGAATATAAGAACAATAAATATGAAATTCAATGAATTCTTTCAGATTTTCACCATTTATTAAAATGATATCAATAATTACAACACCACTGAATTGCTTGCAAAAAATCAGAAATTGAGCAAATTTTGTAAACTGAATTTCTTACTACAAATTTAACAAAATAGCCTGGCACCTTAAATGGAATTCGGCTGCAAGTGTATGAGACTTACGGCTGGCTGTAGCAAATGTGCCAAACCCTCACGTGACCTTCCCCAGAAGTTAACATTAGTATCACCCTGCGTGAGCAGTGAATGCATACAGTTCCAGCCTTTGAAAGAGTTCCCCCTTCACACATAGTTGGTCTTCAGCCCCAAAAATAAAGAAAACGCCACCCTTGAGCAGTCACGTGGCAGTCCAAGTAATCATGTGACTGGGTTGTAGCAATCGCAGGCCCTGGAAATGTGAAAACAGCCCCCTAAATGAAGCACGTGAGCAAGGTGGTGAGGCGTCACAGCCTTTCTTTACTCCACGCACTCAGCTTGGTATTGACGCAGCTTGAAAAAGAATTGTCTTTGCTGTGTAACAATCTATCTTTCCTCAATTTGACATGCAGCCTGAATTATTTCAATCACCAACTTCTCAATTGTAACACTAGCAGTAGAGTCACAGCAGATTTCCCAATCTAAAATCAAACCTCAGCAAGAAGACAAATCGAACCCTTGGATAACAAATCGATTTGCCTGTAGATTAAAACTTATCATAAATCTAGTATACATCAGCATTGAATTATGATTCAGATTCAGAACAAGCTCTCTCCTAGAAGAAGACCAAGCTCAACAGATGTTGCAGAACTCTCTCCAAAAGCTGAAGACCAAGTTCAAACCCTAGCTTTTCCAAGCCAAGCAGAATTCTCTCACAAACAAAATATCAAATCAACAATGGGTAATGAAAGTGCTTTTTCGAATTGAATATATAGCTTTTTTGGAAAAAGCTTCAACTTAACTTTTTTCACTTAAAAGGCTTTTTAATGACAACTTCATTTTATAACATTAAAGTTATAAAGTAATAAAGTTATTAAATTAAAATAATTTAATTTAATAACGATAACTTTTAAAATAAAAAGCCACTGAACCCCACTGACTGCAACAAACTCATTTCTGACACCAGAGCCTCAAACTTCAACTGCCCTGCTAGAAATAGCCAACTGCCAAAAATAGCCAACTACTCAAAATAGACTTACTATAAATAGTAAGTCTCTCAAACTAGAGATCCCCTGAAACTCGATCCTGAAACATCTGACACTCCATGCAGATGCCCTGCTAATCCTGGCCATACCCAAAATACCACTTACTAAAAATAGTAAGTTGACCAAATTGACCTGAACGAAAAGCAAACCTGATAAACTGAACCTCCAAAATGGAATCCCAACACTGGCTCCGCCAACTGACCCCCTCTGATCGCCTGATTAGCTTGCGAGGGTCACCAAACCAAGCTAATCCCAATAGTCTGAAAAATAGGGACATTACATTCTGTGCGTCCCCCTGCATCCCTACGATGAGATGGTGGCAGGAAGGTGGTGATGGGGGGACTTGGGAATGCCAAGTCCCTGTCCCAAGTGTGTGGAGGTTTAGTGGGGGGAGACACGTCCCCGTGTTACATTGATAACGATATTCTTTCTCTTTTGGTACTTATTCAGGTTCAACAGCTCACAATGGTCATTCAAAACTAAAACTGTACTTTTGTCCTTGCTTCCTTGCCAATTTCCTTAATTGGCAAATCTTTAACCACAAAAAATGATTTTTTTTGTTTTGGAATTACCACTAATTGGTTGGCTTTCATCATTGTGTCATCCTAAAAATAAATATAACTAAATAATACTATAGAGCCAACTTTCTCATAAAATTTAGGGGCACTCTAGGGTTGGCTTTAATTATATCTTTAATTTATAAAAGCAATTCTCCCAACTTGTATTCTTGATCTAGTCTATTCATTCCCCTTTGGTATATCCACTTCAAAATGTTACATGGGGCCACTATGAAAAACCCACTAACTGATTTCTCTCCAAAATTTTCCATTGCATAAATAACAAAAGAATGATGAGAAACTACTGCTAGAATGTTTTATATGACGCAAAGAAATATTTTTTACAAGCTCTAGTTTATGTCATTTGCCCAAAACTTGGGCCAAATGAAATTTTGTGTTGATGAACCGTTTTATATGGTATGTCTTGCATTTTAGGTGTGTACCAATACATCTACAAAATCAATTCTTCTACAAGCCAAACCCATTCGTCATGGATTTGCATAACTAGAATGCCCCTTGAAGATCTCACAATCTTTCATATTCCCTTAATAATTGGGTTGACAGGAGCACAAGTGTCCTTGTACAAACATCACTAATGCCCCTCCATTTGATAGGCACATTGCTTTAGCCAATCCTACCACATCTATATGCATTGTATAGTTTGTAGGTAGAAAAATGTTATCAGGATGCCATCTGCAGAGGACAAGCTGTATCAACATCAGATTGTTAGTTATATATAATAATTATTTTAATTCATTTTAACATTTGTTCAGACATTCTCTTGAAGAGATGAATGACTTCCAGTCATCTGTCTTCTTTTTTTCCCTTGATGCTTATTAGGATTTCAGCACCAAGGGGAACATGCTTTCCAAAAAGCAATTGTGGGTGCTCAAACTCCTGATTGGGATGGTTTCTTTGGTTTGTTGTATATTCTTGTCACAAATCTGATTTTTAATTTAATTTTGTAAGCACTGTTGAAACAGCCACTTGCTTGAATCCCAAATCTTCCATTGTTTGCTTAAAAATAGGAAACTAAGATAAAGACCTAGATTCGGACCCCTAGGCATCCTGTCCAGGACTGTTACCTTGATTATCTGAAATTCTTTATTAGTTCAAGGTATAGGGTTGCATTTATTACTATGTTTTTGTTTTTCTTGGTTTTTATTTAAAAGGAAAGCTTAGATCCCCTTCCCCATTAGGCTTCAAGATTGGTGCATGGGAGAAATGAACCTTTATGGGGAAACAAACCAGATTCATGGGCAAGATGTGATTGGAGGAGTTGCATTTACAAAGCACTTGGATTCCAATGTGATATGTGCACTCCCATTAAACTTAATCATTCTAAGTAATGGAAGCATATTTTACCAAAAAAAGAAAAACTATAAAAGAAATTATAATTTAAGCTTTTAAATTTTTATTAGTAAACATGCATATGTCAAAGGAATTTCGATCTTACTATAATAAAATTCATGGCTCGTACAATTAATGCTAAATAAAAAAAAGATGAGTAGACAATTTTTTGAAATATTTCAATACAAACAAAAGAATGGTGGTTTACAGTTTAACGTACAGATTATCTTGCAATTTTTCTTAGAAAGAAAAGGAAATTGGTCAAGATCTTATCATGCAATTCAACCAGTCTACAAGATGTCTGTCTCACAAGGACTGAGACTGAACAATAACAAGAACTAATGTAAAGGGGCCTGCGGATAAAAAAGAGTGAGATAGAGAACAATAGTTTCTATATTTTGTGAGAAAAAATGAAGATATTAGAGACAATACTCAACTAGAGAACTGCATATCACGTTATGGCTTATAGTTTACCTGAACAGGGAAGTGTTTGACCCATGGGGATAATCTCTAAGATGCTCAATTCCTCAAAACATGCATAGTTCTCAGAGTCAATTAAAAGTAGAATGGATGGATGAAAAATACGTTTGGAAGGAAGGCCATTCAAGAGCAGCCAATGAGACTCAAAAGATGCAGTTTGTACCATGTATGGTCACTAAAATGTAAAATTTAAGTCATTTTACCACGATCAAGATTCCATTTACTAACATTATAAGTGACAAAAGTAGGCAAAAGCTGTGGACTGCAATGTTTGAATGGCTACAAATTTTGAAAATGAACATAAATTATCTATTGTGATAAATACATAATTTATGTATTTATCAAACCAAAGATTACAAGTGGTAAAGAAAATGGAGCACAAAATTTGCATACCTTGAGGAGTTGCCCTGGAGCAGACATCTAGTGATTGTATTGTTGTTCGGGAAAATCCAATATGTAAAGGAAAGCCAATTACATACAGATGTTTGGGTGGTCTAGCTATCACTTGAGTCACAGGCGTCAAATGGGATTGACATCCAAAAACCAAACTTTCTCTGCTTTTGGATAGGCTTATCTCAGTGGACCTTCCCAGAAAGTGTGCTCCTGTACATGCACATCCTTCAAAACAACAAAGAATGGTATAAGGATGTTAGTTTTCTTTTCTGGTGAACAGGATGCATTTTTACTAAATAACACACATTTTAGATTTTCCTGGTCAAGAGATTGCAATACAAAGACTACCAACCTTCACTGCAAGACAAACAAAAACATACAAAACTTTCAAAATTATAGCCATTTTATAAAAAAATTGTGATGACTTCCATTTATAACATAGAATTAATAATATAGTGAACTTTTTATCATAAAATGTTCTATTAGAAGAATCCTATCTTTTTCTGTATGGTAGTTCATCCCAAATTGGGGAAAGATAAGCCCAGTCAACAGCTTTACATCAAAGCATCAATCTAAATGTATAGTGTGTTTGCTGCTCTCAAAAAACTATGCATTCTCTCAAGATACATTCTGGAAGCAGTGGATTTGAGTACAATATGCTTATCTGCAGATCAGGATTGTCACAATATTATTATTATAGTAAGATTTTAATTACTCTTATATATGCAGTTCTTGATAAACCAGGTCAGCTGATCCACCCTCAATAACATCATTACCCAATTGTACACAATACTAAAATTTCATGGATGCTTTTGAGTGTAATGTCCCCAATTTTAATAAATTAAAAAAATTAATTAATGGTCCCAGAATTTAAATAATATTATAAAAGGACCTTTAATTAATTAATAAAAGGGGCCATTTTTATTATTGTTGTCTATAGGTGTTTTCCGTGTCAGCGTTCTTTTGTAAACCCTCAAGAGTTTCTCCGAAGGAGTATTTATGACCAGCATGTAAGAAGTTGTTAGGAGGCGATTTGAATTTTTATTTGTATATTTGCGAATTCCAGTTGGAGTTTTTATCTGCCATTTCGGAGATGAAAGATCCTCCCTATTTGGTTTGCTGCAGTTTCGGTGGTTCACAACTACCCTAGTTTTCTGTTGGAAATATCAATCTGATATTTCACTGTGTGCTTGTGTTGTCTCCGTTTTAGCAGGAGTCAAGAGGATGTTTTGGTCAGTTCATCATTGTGACTCTCGTGAGCTAACAGTTGGATTTGAGGGTTTCTCTGATAGATTTTCTATTTATAGTAAGTCTATTTTGGGATGGTTGCTATTTTGGCAGGGTAGTGCGGGCACAAGGTGCAAAGCGTCAAGGGCATTCAATTAAATCATTTGCATATGAAGTTATTAATTAAGCTTGGCTTAATTAATAACTTATGAGATTTAATGTTTTAATTTGATGGTGTGTTCTTGAAGCCTCTTAAGTGAAATGAGTGAATTTGAAGCTTTGAGGCTTTGTGTGTTGAAGAAGCCATCATTAATGTTTTATTGAAAGGCCTTGAGGATTTTCGAAATCCATTATCTATTATGCATATTGACTTTGGTGAAAAAATCGAATTTGGTGGAGAGTTCAAGGGTTTGATCAATTTCTTGAAGAAACGACAATTTCTTCAAAAAATTTGTACACTTTGAATTGGTTTCTTAATGTCATTGAATTGTGTAGCTGGCTGAATGTATGGTGTTGAATTTATAGCGTCCGTACGGCTTGAAGGAAATCGCACTTCATCTTGTGGGCAGCTTATTCTTTATTCAGTTGTGTTTGGTTTAAGGGAAGGCTACTGTCCCAAATCACCTTCACACATTGCCACGCAAGGAGCTCCAATACAAGGGAGTCCATGAAATTAATTGTTGGTGTCCTATTCTATGGAGGTTGCATCTCATTCTCTGGAGGCTGCGTATTAATCTAGGAGGTTGTGTTTCATTGCATGGGGGTTGCGTTTAATCTCATAGAGCTGCATTAACAAGGTGCCTAATTTACATAATTAAAATTAAATGTATTGCTTCTGAATATTTACAAGTTTCAGAATTGAATAGTTTGGTGAACAATTGAAGTCAAATTAATTTGTTGTTTGATATTAATTTATATATTGAGAAAAATTACAAAAAAAAAACATATATGATCAAAAAAAAAAAGTAAAATTATACAAAAAAATCAGTTTGCAGTTAAGAGCCAGCCAGGCTCTTTACAATGGTATCAGAGCAATAGTCTTGCCAGCCTGCAGGAAATTTGGGTCTAGTTATGGCAGAGAGATTTGTTCCAGGAATGCACTATACCTGGAGGGGTAGAGCATCACCACCACCAGAAGGTAGTGAACAGGGACCTCAGTTTTGGTCATACAGGTGACAGGAATATTAACAATATAGGTAATGTTGGGTGGATATTTTGCAACCGATAGTTTTGGGAAAAAATCTAGTCAGAAAATAGGTATACTAGCCATAGCGTATGTGACAATGTCTGTAATGTCCCCATTTTTCAGACTTTGGGATTAGCTTGTTTTAGCAACCCTCGCAGGCTAATCAGGTGTTCAGAGGGGGTCAGATGGCGGAGCCAGTGTTGGGATTCCATTCTGGAGGTTCAATTTACCAGGTCTTCTCTTCATTCGGGTCAATTTGGTCAACTTACTATTTTTAGTAAGTGGTATTTTGGGTATGGCCAGGATTAGCAGGGTGTCTGCACGGAGTGCTAGATGTGCCCGGATTGAGTTTCAAGGAATCTCTAGTTTGAGAGAATTACTATTTTTAGTAAGTCTATTTTTAGCAGTTGGCTATTCTTGGCAGTGGGTTATTTCTGGCAAGTCAGTTGGCGTTTTAGGCTCTGGTGTCAGAAATGAGATTGTCACAGTCAGTATGATTCAGTGGCTTTGGTTTTAAAGGTTATCGTTATTAAATTAAATTATTTTAATTTAATAACTTTATTACTTTATAACTTTAATGTTATAAAGTGAAGTTATCATTTAAAAGCCTTTTTAATGAAAAAAGTGAAATTGTGCTTTTTCTGAAAAAGCTATATATTCATTTCGAAAAAGCACTTTCATCACCCATTGATGATTTGACAATTTGTTTGTGAGAGAATTCTCCTTGGCTTGGAAAAGCTAGGGTTTGAGCTTGGTCTTCAGCTTTTGGAGAGAGTTCTGCAACATCTGTTGAGATTGGTCTTCTTCCAGGAGAGAGCTCATTTTGTTTCTGAAATCATAATTCAGCCCTGATGTATACTAGAATTGTGATATATTTAATTTAATTTGTTGAAGTATTACAGGAGGAAATCGAAGTTGGAGTAATAAGGATTTGAGTTGTGTCTTTGAGAATGTAATGTACCAATCTCCTAGTCCCACCCAAACCTTTGGTTATCCATTGTACGAAGGCCTATTATGCTGGTGTAGGAAATCACTTGTCCTTACTGGCTGCGGGTGACCGTACAGGTACTGGAAAATGAACGTACGGCCGCAAGGAGTGACCGTACGGTGCCTGGAAGGGGCCGTACGGCAGCAGGGAATGACAGTACGGTGGAAGTTGTATGTGTCGTACAGTGGAGACTATGTGGCCGTATGGTATTTGGGAGTGCCGTACGGTGAAGCAAGTGGGCCGTGTAGAGATGGTAAGAGAGTCGTACGGTGCAACAAGGGGAATGTCGTACGGTTGGGTTGTAGCCGTACGGTGGCTGTGTGTAAACCGTACGGTAGGACAATGGAAGGCCATAGGGAGATTTGATGTTGCAGGCCGTACAGTGTAGCAGAGGTAGCCGTACAGAGAGTTTGTTGGGTCACAGTGGACGATGATGCCTCCGAGGTGATAGTAGGATACTCCTGTTTACTTCGTTGGTAATTAAAAATGACCTTCGCAGACACAGAATAATACGCAAGTCTGAAAATGGTTGCCAGAAATATTGCTATTGAATTTATTGACGAAATCTCGGATTTGCCAAATCCGATACAAGCAGAACCAAGCAGAGTAGGGTGAGGGTTGAATCCCACCGAAACTGCAACAACCAAATAGGGAGGGTCTTTCACCTCCGAAATGGCGAAAAGTAGAATCCCAACAAGAATTCGCAAATACAAATTAAATATAAAAACTCAACATATAAAATCCAACCTACACGCCAAGCATAAATACCCGTCGGGAAAACTCCCGAGAGTGCACAAAAGAGCCGACGGCGACAACTACACCTACACCAACAAATAAAAATGGTCCCAAGATAAACTAAATCGATCGAAACCCAAATACAATAATTTTATTAAAAGTGGGGACATTACAGATCCTCGCCGCCCAAAGATTGCTTGCCCTCAAGCAATTCATCATCAATACTCCAGGATTCCAAACTAGGCGCGGACACTGATAACTGTATCCACTAGAGCCCTCAAGCCACAACAAGACCACGCGCATGCGCCTGGAAGTAAGCGAGAAAAGTAACTCTCCATCAAGCTTCCGCTGCTCCACTCTGATATAATTATTGCCATGCCTAGAGTCACCAGGATCCAAATGAAACCAAACATCAAACTCATCAATGCTCAAATCCCAAGCCAAGTGCAGACGTTGGTAGTAATATCTATTGAAAAGTCTGTGCTGCTGTTGGACCATATGCACATAGTTGGATTTAGTTGGGACGAGTAAACCGTCATCAAGCTTTAACTGCGTCACTCTGGTATAACTATTGCCATGCCCTTCACCAAGATCCCAACAATGCCAACCCTTGAAATCTTTCACACCCTCATGTTCAACAATCTCTTCCAGCATGGGCACAAACACAAATGCTGACGCTGACAACACTGTAATGTTCTAAAGGTGATTTTTGCCCGGAAGTAATTTTGCGAGACGTCCCAAAAGCAATCTCGGCCCGAAGGGAATCTCCATCCAAAGGCAATCTCAGCCTGAAGAGGATCTCGACCCGATGGCAATCTCGACCCGAAGGAGATCTCGATCCGAAAGCAAACTCAGCTCGAAGGGAAACTCAACCAGAAGGTAATCTCGGTCCGAAGGCGATCCCCACCTGAAGGCAAACTCAGCCCGAAGGGAAACTCGATCCGAAGGCAAACTCGGCCTGAAGGGAATCTTGGCCCGAAGGCAATCTCGATCCGAAGGGAATCTCGATCTGAAAGAAATCTCGACGACGAACAAAGCCTCGGCAGAAGATAGAGTTTCTGTGGCAACAATGATGGAGAGAGCCTCGACGACGAACAGAGCCTCAGCGACAGACATAGCCTTGGCGGCAAATAGAGTCTCGGCGACGTACACGATCTCGGCGGCAGACAGCCTTGGTGGACACACCCTCAGCCTCGGCAATGTACGCAGCCTCAATGACGGACACAGCCTCGGCAACGAACACAGCCTCAGCGACGGACATAGCCTCGGTGGCATACAAGGCCTTGGCAACAGCCTCGATGACGAACAGAGCTTCGGCAACAGACACAGCCTCGGCAACAAACACAGCCTTGACAAGGGACTGAGTCTCAGCGGCAACCATGTCGGAGAGAACCTTGGCGGTGGAAAAAGCCTCGGTGGCAGACAGGGCCTCGTGTAAAGCATCACCTTTATCACCGTCATCAACTTTCTCCCACTTGTGCAAATGAGATATTAGTTTTTCTTCACAATGCTTGAATACATTACTCACCAATCTACACGCTGCCATAGATGGAACACATTCTAGATTGCGAACAGCCCACAACATAGATATGATAGGTTGGGATATTTCATCCATCTCTTCAATGCACGAAATCATAAGGCTCTCCATAGCAACCGAAACCTTACTATCATGACATTCTTTGATTGTGACCAAGAAGTGATGAAACATATCATGGATCAAGTCTTGCAACTCCAAATCTAAGAGGAGGTTACTTTGACATTTGCACAATTCTCCAATATTGTAGATCTCCTGCCAAAAGGGTCACCACTAAAGTCATCAAGACTTTGAAAGCTGTCAACGATCAAATGCAATATCTCTATCATGGTGTTGTCATCATACGGTTCTCTAGGAGCCCAGATTCTCAAAATTTCACTAAGACATGTTGCAGCTGCCAACTTCAGTTCCTTGTCATGGTGTCTCACAAGCCTAGGTTGACTTAAGGCATCCTTAATTGGAAAAAGGATCCTCTGTATAAATCTTGAAGGTAATTGGTCAACCTTACACAAACATACTTCCAATATATCCAATGGAAGATCAATACCCTCGCTGACCTCTTTGCTAATCCTTTGCAGTGCCTTCAACCACCACTGTCCATCACTACTAGGCGTCATAGTGTGATCCAAATCCCAAAATCTCTCAATCATCCCAACAGGATGGCAAGATCACCAACTCTGATACCACTATAATGTACCGATCTCCTAGTCCCACCCAAACCTTCTGTTATTCGTTGTACGAAGGCCTGTTATGTTAGCGCAGGAAATCACTTGTCCTTACTGGCTGAGGGTGACCGTATAGGCCCTGGAAAATGAACGTACGACAGCAGGGAATGACCATACGGTGGAAGCTGTATGTGTCATACGGTGGAGACTATGTGGTCGTACAGTATTTGGGAGTGTCGTACGGTGAAGCAGGTGGGCCGTGCGGAGATGGTAAGAGAGTCGTACGGTGCAACAAGGGGAATGTCGTATGGTTGGGTTGTAGCCGTATGGTGGCTGTGTGTACACCGTATGGTAGGACAATGGAAGGCCGTAAGGAGATTTGATGTTGCAGGTCGTACGGTGTAGCAGAGGTAGCCGTACGGAGAGTTTGCTGGGTGCACAGTGGACGATGATGCCTCCAAGGTGATAGTAGGATACTCCTATTTACTTCGTTGGTAATTAAAAATGACCTTCGCAGACACAATAATACGCAAGTCTGAAAATGGTTGCCAGAAATATTGCTATTGAATTTATTGACAAAATCTCAGATTTGCCAGATCCGATACAAGCAGAACCAAGCAGAGTAGGGTGAGGGTTGAATCCCACCGAAACTGCAACAACCAAATAGGGAGGGTCTTTCACCTCCGAAATGGCGAAAAGCAGAATCCCAACAGGAATTCGCAAATACAAATTAAATATAAAAACTCAACATATAAAATCCAACCTACACGCTGAGCATAAATACCCGTCGGGAAAACTCTCGAGAGTGCACAAAAGAGCCGACGGCGACAACTACACATACATCGACAAATAAAAATGGGCCCGAGATAAACTAAATCGATCGGAACCCAAATACAATAATTTTATTAAAAGTGGAGACATTACAGAGAAACTGAGAATTCTTAGAGGATTGCATTTAGAGATTGATTGTTTTGCTAGTGAATCGTACCTACATTATCAGCCAGGGTTTGTAGACTGCAGATCTTTTCCAGCAAGGGCCGTACAGCCTTAAGGAAAGCCATACGAATTCATCTTGGCTGTACAAAGCCAGCTTAGCGTGAGTTTCTTCTAGTGATCGGTTCCCAGTTTTTAATGCCAGCATTCTTCATTTGTTCAGTCAGCAACAACTATTTTCCTTGGCGTCAATAGAGGTTTCTAGCTCACGTGAGGGTTTAGATTTGGTAATCGCATGTGAGGAAATTCTGTTCCAGAATTTTATAGTGCAGCAGCAAATAAAATAAGGTGCATTTATTGATTAAATCTGCTGTGATACAATTCGTATTTAATAGTTCAACAAATCCTAAATTGTAGAATTTCAATATTTTAATATTACTATTGATTGTCCATTGAATGAATTATAAGTTTTTAAAATATCCAAAGAATACAAAAATCAGGAATTATTTTCAAAATTACTTCCAAAAGTTTGAATTACATTAAAGAACTACTTAGATTCTTCACAATGTCTCTCCTACCTTAAAGGGAAGGCTCCCCCTTCTCACCGTTCCTTGGATCAACTCAAGGTAAGCAAGAAGTTAAGAGATTATCAAATAGGATGTTATAAATATTTCTTCTTCTTATCTTTCAAGAAGGAATCCACTTACTCAAGGATCGAGTAATGGGAAAAACTTTAATCTCTAAACTACACTTCTATCTAAAAGCTGGAAATAGTGATACCGATAAACCAACACCAACTCACAGGCTGGTTGAAAAGTGTACCGGCTTGGCTCTAAGAACAGTTTATCTAATCGATAAGAAATACCTCTACCATTGGGGCACACAAACTTCCAAAAGTAGAGACTTTCTAACTATTCTAACAAAGTGCGTGAAAATAAGATGGTAATATAACCTACAGTCACAACTTCTAGTTTTATATTACCACAACCGCTCCCAGTCACAACTTCGGCTCTGATTGTTTCTAATAGTCACTTTGCTCTTAATAAAACACGAATAACATAAATATAAAGACAGTAAAACCAAATTGCAGTCACAGCTTCCAATTTGATTCACCACAATTGCACTCTGTCACAACTTCAGTTCCAATTGTTTCTTTCTATTTACTTTTCTCCAAAATAGCACTACACAATCACAGTTATGCTTGCACAAGTTTGGCAAAGCTTTCTTGCATAAAAATAAAGATGGTTTTTACAATGAGAGGGACATTCCTTTTATAGGAAAAGAAATGAGAAAAAGGAGGAAAACGTGGCAGCAACTCAACCACTTTGACCCGATAAAACTAGGTGAGAAGAATTATTGGATTACATGTCATAAGGACATGCAATTGCATCACATGCAATTCATCTTCTCCAATCTACAGAGCATGAAAACGAAAACAAAAAGGTGAAGAAAAGTGAATCAATCCTTGGAATTGTCAAGGAAGGCCTTATATTTGACAATACAATCATGAACCATAGGAAGATCTGGAACCTTCATTGTCTCTGAAATGGCTTCAACCTTGATTGCATTCTTATGTGCTGATTTCACAATTTTGTAATCATCTGCAAGATAATCCCTTAACTGTTTTGCCACAAATTTATATGCAGCAAATTTGTTAATCGTATGTGCTCCAAATTCTTCAGAATCAAAATCAGCATTAACTCTGTCACTCTATTCTGTAGTCATTTCCTCTTCGGTGAAGAGGTTATCATCTCTAGTAAGAACCTTGCATCCTATTTTCCTGAGATTGCTGGTGATGTCCACTTCTACTGCTTGACAACTCTCCAAATACCCTTGTAGCTTTGCCAAAAGTTTTCCATTCCCTGTACTTTGTCAAACCTTTGCAAGAAATTGGTCATGTCAACATACCCAATCTTTGTATCTGAGATTTGATCAAGAGTTGATGAAACAAGTGAGGCTGTGGTATGAGCCAGCTCTTTGTCATATTGATATTTCATCTTTCCTTTGACTTTTGATGGTGCGGACATATCCTGTGCTGCAACATGAAAATTCCAAAGGGTAGATACATCATCTAAGGAGATTAGATCCATGAGAGGGTTAGGTTTTGGTTTGGAATGATAGATCTATGAAGAACAAGGTGCTCTGAGTATTGATTAGATACTCATAGAACACGTGTTGGCTGGAAGTGAAACAAATAACACATGTATGTGGGCAAAAAGGGGCAAAATTGGACATATAGAGATGGATTGCATGTGGTGCTTTGTTTATATAGTCAAGAATGCAAGTTGGATAAATACAGACATGTGTAAATGATAATTTTGGTATCTAAATGAGTGACCTTTTACCAAAATCGGGTTCTTTAGAGGTGATTACACGTAGTGAAAATGACATGTTTTTACATGTAATGATCTTGGGAGATGCAATCGCATGTGTTGGGGAATGTAATGTCCCCTTTTTCAGGCACATTATTTTTGTTGCGTCATTAGCCATTTCATCATGGTTCGGTGGGCTAACCAACGCTTTATATGGATCAGAGTGATATTTGGCCTAGGTAATTCCAGTTTCAGGCCAGTCAAAGCAGCTTCTGCAGGGTTTCTGGATACTTGCTATTTTTAGTAAGTCGGCAAAGTTCAGTTTTCTTGGCATTTCAGTATTGGACTTGGAGTGTCTCGCCGAGAGCTTTCCGGCAAGCTATCACACGTCATCTTCCGAGTTCGTTTGGTCCGATGTTTTAATGCCAGAAGATTCCATATTTTATTATTATGCCACTTTATGATTTAACGGTTATATTAATTTAAAGTGACTTAAAGTGGGAATATGAAAGGACACAGAAGACAAACTGAAGAGTCACAAGTGCTTTAAAAGAAGGATTGGAGTCTCATTCGAGATATGCTTAGTTTATGAATTTATTTATGTTGGAGAATCCAGGAAGCTTTCAGCTTTCGATTCTGAAACCTAAGGACGCAAACCTTCAGGCTTTCTTGGTGGATTGGGCGGAAACCCAATTCATCTCTGGGGTGGATTCACAACAGATTTCACCATTGTATTTCCAGGTTTATATTATCAGATCTTTTTGTTGCATACTGTATTTCAAATTGGATTGATTGTAATTTCATTTTTATTGTATTGTTGTTGTATAATCCGATAACATTCTCTGAGAGTTTTTTGGAATATATTGTTGGTTATTTTTGTTGAGTCAATATTCAATTGCATGCAAGTATTTGTTTAAATCTTTTGAATTATATTTGAGAAATATTGGGAAAATATCCATCTGGGATATTATAGGGAATGAAGGATGAATTGACATGAATGAAGGAAGTATGTATGCACTTGCATTCTTGAGAGGATAACTTCAACTTTCTTCCAAAAAATGAAAACAAAACAAGCAAGCAAACAAAAATAAAAACAAAAACATACCTCTTGCTATTGACTCAAACATGACAAACTTGAAGATATTCTTCTACATGCAAATCCGTTTTTGGATTTTGGATGATTTTTATGCATTTGCTAAAAGAAGACTTCAACTTATTTAAACATAAAATGTAAAATACATGGGCTGCAATAGTTATCTGATACTTTACAATGCATGACTTTACCTGGTGATCATGGCAAAGATAGGGGCATTAGGAGTGCATCAGTTAGCTCTCACAGGTCTAGAATTGAGGATAGACAGGATTTCAGAGTTGATCCTACAGGCACTCGTGATAGGCCTTTACATCCCACTTTCTTGAGGCCTAAGGCAAATACAACTAGTGTTGAGACAGAGCCAACTCCATTTGTTGATGACATGGTGGCTCATTTTGCAAAGTGGGATGCTTTACCTGAAGCAATCAAAAGAAATTTGAACTTTGACAGGTTCTTGACGCAGAAGAGAGAGCATTCCAGAGGTAGACCTGGTCCTAACATGAGATAGAGGCCCAGACAGAGTGATTTAAAACAAGCAACCAACAAATTGACTTTGACTCACTTTGATGGAAGTGGGAAGATGACAGCTAGAGCTTGGGTTCACAAGCTGGCTATATACTTTTCATTACGTCCTATGTTTGAAGAGGATGCTATACCGTTTGTTGTGTTGCACTTGGATGACATAGCCCATGATTGGTGGTACCATGGGCTAGTTTCATTGTACCATGATTAGATTATGTCCTACCAGGAATTTGTAGATAGATTGGTTGAGAGATTTGGCAGCAAGGACCCAAAGTCCTATTTCCATGAGTTGACACAACTCAAACAGACTGGTAGTTTGGAGGCCTTCATCAGTGAGTTCCAGAAGGTTTCGGTTATGGTGTATGATATTTTAGAGAGGAGGTGTGTGATGTTGTTCGTGGAGGGATTGGTTGAGCCTCTCAGGGGTTGGGTTAAGTCTTTTGACCCTTCATCATTGCAAAAAGCCATGAATAAAGAAAGAGACTTGGAATTTTCAGCTCCACGTGCTAGATTTCCCCCAAAACCATCTAGTTCTTCATATGACAACAAAATTGTCGCTAAAAGAATAGACGGATTAGATTAAAAAAGACCTATGACAAAACTCTAGATCAAAAAACACTTAATAACTTGAGGAGAAAGAGATTATGTTTCTATTGCAGGGGTTCTTATGATGAAAAACATGAGTGTCCTTTGAAGCCTAAGGGGAGAAATAGGCTTATGGAGTGGTTTTATGAGGATGAACATAGTTTTGATTTTGCGGGACAAGCTGATAATAGGGAAGAGAGCTAGGAAGAAGTGGCTAAAGAGGAAAAGGTTGATGATAATCCCAACCTTAAGGTTGTATACCTCTCTAGTTTGCAGAAAGAGGGATCTTTCAGGTTGCGGGGACTCCTAGCAGGGCAATGTGTTATTGCCTTGTTGGATACGGGTGCTACCCATAATTTCATTGACTCACAATTGGTATCCAGGAGAGGCTTACAGACTGAAGGATTTGAAGGCTTTAGAGTCAAGGTGGATGATGGTTACACACTTAAGTGTGACAAGATGATTCTAGACCTCCCCTTGAGGTTATAAAATTATGACTTTAAGTCTGATTTTTATGTGGTTGACATGGGAGGGACATAATTGGTTTTGGGAATGAGCTGGTTACATTCCATTGAAGCCTTTTATCTCATCCTTAAGGATATGGAAATGAAGTTTGAAATAGATGGGAAAAAGCATATTCTCAAGGCAATCAAAGAGGAAAATCTGAAGACTATCTCACTTAGACGTATGCAGCGTCTTACCAATCATGATGCAATTGAGTGAGCATCAAAGTGCAGATTATTACCCACACTTGAGGAGACAAGAAAATCAGCTTATCATCCTGACATAGAGGATCTTAGAACTAAACACTCTAAAGTGTTTAGTGATTTACCTTATGGTAGGCCACCTAACAGAGGCATTGAGCACATCATTGAGTTAGAGGGCACTAAGTCCATCATGATCACTCCCTACCGGCATCCCAAGCGCCTGAAAGATGAGATTGAAAAAACTATTTAGGAGCTGTTATCTATGGGACATATTAGACCGAGTAAGTCTCCCTTTGCTTCATCAGTTGAAGAAAAATGATGGCACACTCACGATGTGCATTGATTACAGGATGCTGAACCAGAAAACAATTAAAAACCGATATCCTATTCCACACATCGATGAGATGATAGATGAGTTGCATGGTGCATCTTTCTTCTCTAAGATAGATTTGAGGTTCGGTTATCACCAGATTAGAGTGCGGGAGGACATAGAGAAGACAACTTTCCAATGCCATTGTGGACACTTTAAGTTTTCAGTCATGCCATTTGGGTTGACTAATGCTCCGGCTATTTTTCAGTCCACCATGAACAGGGTCTTCCACAGCCACTTGAGGAGGTTTGTTTTGGTCTTCTTCGTTGATATACTGGTATATAGTAGGACATGGGAGGACCATTTGGTTCATTTGGATACAATGTTAGATATTCTAGATAGGGCTTCCTTGTATGCCAAGGAGTCCAAGTGTGCTTTGGGGATGACCAAGTTGTTGTACCTTGGTCACATTATCAGTGCAGAAGGAGTGCGCATGGACCCTGATAAGATTCGTGCTATTTTGGATTGGCCTACTCTCGGGAGCTTGACACAGTTTAGAGGATTCATTGGTGTGTGTGCCTTCTACCATAGATTTGTCGTAGGATTCTCTCATCACGTAGCTCCTCTTACAAATTTGACCTGTAAGGGTTCTTTTGAGTTGACCTCTCAATCACAGGAGTGCTTTGAGAAGTTCAAGAAGATTATGACATCATGCCTGGTTCTAGCGATGTCATATTTCTCTAGACCGTTTGATTTGCATTGTGATGCTTCTGGTGAGGGCATTGGTGTTGTACTTTCCCAGGATCGCCATCCCATTGTTTTTGAGAGCTAGAAGCTCAGGGGTCCTATGAAATCTTTTAGTGTTTATGACAAGGAAATGTTAGCCATAATGCATGCTTTGGCTAAGTTCATGTAGTATCTGGTTGGTAGTAAGTTTTGTATAAAAAATGATCACAATAGCCTAAAGTATTTCCTTGGACAGCGTGATCTCAATGAGAGATAGCGGAAATGGGTCAACTTTAGTCATATGACTTTGATATCTCTTATATCAAAGGAACTCAAATTGTGGTTGTTGATGCACTTTCTCGGAGGCCACGTTTGTGTGCTATGACAGAGATATCTGAGGATTGGAGACACTTGATCATTGTTGATTATACCAGAGATCAGTGGGCATCTGATTTTATTGATGGTACTATACAGAATAGCAGGTATACTCTTGTAAATGAGTTGATCATTTACAAGGAGAGGGTATTTTTAGCTCCAGGATCGAGTGTCAGATAGGTGGTGTTGAGAGATTTCCATGATTCTCCCTTAGTTGGACACCTGGGGTTTTTCAAAACCTATAGGTAGGTGCGGGAACATTTCACATGGAAAGGCCTGAAGCATGATGTGCAGCAGTATGTTAGTGTTCTGTTTGCCAACAGAACAAGCAAGAGCACACTTATCCAACTAGGTTACTGCAGCCAGTTCCCATTTCTGAGCGGAAGTGGGAATGCATTTCTATGGATTTCATTGTGGGCTTTCCTAAAGCTCAAGGAAGAGATTGCATCTATGTGGTAGTTGACTGTCTCACGAAATATGATCATTTCTTTCCGATCACTACTACATTTTCAGCAACTCGGGTTGCTGAGTTATTTTTCCAAGAGGTTTTCAAATTGCATGGTTTAACCCGAAATATCGTGAGTGACCAAGATAGTCGTTTTATGAGTCACTTCTGGTAAGAGTTATTCAGGTTATGTGGCACGGAGTTGACTCCTAGTACCAGTTACCACCCACAGACTAATGGTCAAACTGAGATTGTTAATAAATGGGTGGAGGGTTATCTTTGGAATTGTGTCCGCTCAGCAGAGGGCTTGGATGAAGTCAATATACTTATGTGAGTATTGCTACAATTCCACTCACCATATGTCTATTCGTATGACTCCTTTCAGTGCTCTGTATAGCTATGATCCTCCTAGTTTCTTGGATCTGATGCTCAGTGATAGCAAAGTTCCCTGTGCAGGTGATTTTCTATAGGATAGTCAGGATATTATGGGAACATTGCGGGATAATATACAGAGAGCTCACAATCAACAAAAGCAGTATGCTGATCAACAGAGAGTTGCTCACTCTTTCCAGGTAGGGGACATGGTATATTTGATGTTGCATCCCAATAGGCAGTGATCCATTCGAAAAAACGGAGCTGAGAAGCTCAAACCTCAATATTATGGTCCTTTCTGTGTTGTTAGGCAGGTTGGTGAGGTTGCTTATGAGCATGATTTTCCAGAGGACAGCAAGGTGCATAATGTATTTCATGTTTCGCACCTCAAGAAGGCGTTGGGCAGGCATGTTGTCCCATCTTTTGTTTTACCCCCACTGGATGATGAGGGGAAGTTGGAGTTAATTCCTGAGGCTATTCTGGACACTAAGGAGAGACATCTATGCAGGCGAGTTATCAAAGAGTTTTTGGTGAAGTGGCATGGATTACCAGCTGAAGATGCCACTTGGGAGTTAGAGGATATACTTCAGCATCCTGGTTTGCGATTGCTTGAAGACAAGCAATCATTGGGAGGGAGGACTGTGATGTCCCTGTTTTAGCAGGAGTCGGGAGGATGTTTTGGTCAGTTCATCATTGCGACCCTCGTGAGCTGACAGTTGGATTTGAGGGTCTCTCTGATAGATTTGCTATTTATAGTAAGTCTATTTTGGGATGGTTGCTATTTTGGCAAGGCAGTGCAGGCACAGAGTGCAAAGTGTCAGGAGCATTCAATTAAATCATTTGCATATGAAGTTATTAATTAAGCTTGGCTTAATTAATAACTTATGAGATTTAATGTTTTAATTTGATGGTGTGTTGTTGAAGCCTCTTAAGTGAAATGAGTGAACTTGAAGCTTTGAGGGTTTGTGTTGAAGAAGCCATCATTAATGTTTTATTTAAAGGCCTTGAGGATTTTCGAAATCCATTATCTATTATGCATATTGACTTTGGTGAAAAAATTGAATTTGGTGGAGAGTTCAAGGGTTGGATCAATTTCTTGAAGAAACGGCAATTTCTTCAAAAAATTTGTACACTTTGAATTGGTTTCTTAATGCCAATGAATTGTGTTGCTGGCTGAATGTATGGTGTTGAGTTTATAGCATCCGTACGGCTTGAAGGAAATTGCACTTCATCTTGTGGGCAGCTTATTCTTTATTCAGCTGCGTTTGGTTTAAGGGAAGGCTGCCGTCCCAATCGCCTTCACACATTGCCATGCAAGGAGCTCCAATACAAGGGAGTCTATGAAATAATTGCTAACGTCCTATTCTATGGAGGTTGCGTCTCATTCTCTGGAGGCTGCGTATTAATCCAGGAGGCTGTGTTTCATTACATGGGGGTTGTGTTTCATCTCATAGAGCTGCATTAACAAGGTACCTCATTTACATAATTAAAATTAAATGTATTGCTTATGAATATTTACAAGTTTCAGAATTGAATAGTTTGGTGAACAATTGAAGTCAAATTAATTTGATGTTTGATATTAATTTATATATTGAGAAAAATTACAAAAAAAAACATATATGATAAAAAACAAAAAAAAGTAAAACAATTATACAAAAAAATCAGTTTGCAGTTAAGAGCCAACCAGGCTCTTTACAGTGCTCCAAATTTGTGAACTCTTTTGTAGAAGACAAATTTGTAATAAACAATGATATCTAATATTTATCCGAGATTGTGGATCTGTGCGAAATAATATGAAGTCTATAATTGAAGTGCTATCATTATTGAATATTTCCTGTGCAAGTCTCCAGATTTGTGATTTGGTGCATCATTGTTCTGTGTAACTATCCTAATACTGGCGACTGATTGATATCATACCCGAGTGAATTCGATGTTTGTACTCATCACCGAAGGAAGGCAAATCAAGGTCGCACGGTCTTTAGTCCATACGCTGAAGTGAAGGAAGGTAGTGACTGTACGGTCACAAGTATACCGTGCATCCAATTTACCATACGGCAGCAGGCTTGGAATCCGTATGCGGGAGGAATATTTGGTGGTACTGTACGACTGTTGGAACACAGCGTACGGTAGTTGTAATTGGTCGTATAGGCATGGGTGGCTAAGTATCACCATACAGAGACTAGCTACCGTACGGCAACAGTCTATGCATGCATATACACAGTGTAAGGGGAAGGAGTTTGGCGACGTCGTGCGGGCTTGCATGTGCCCACCATACGGATACTGGGGTGCCAGAAAAACAAACTCAACGATTTGTAGGGTGCCTCGTCAAAGGTCTTCGAGTTGTGTGACTTCCATTGACATCGATACACTACACTAAAGGAGCCACAACCTGGCAGATTGAGGGGATAAATGTAATTAGGGTATCAAACATGCAATAGTACATCTTGTTGAGCCACAATTACCACATGTTTTCAAGTTCCTCAAAAAATGAATTAGATTTTTTATTTTTGTAAGGTGGAAAGAGATGCCTTAAAGTTTATAATGCTAATTGGAACACAAAACTTGATACCAAAGGTAAGTTCAAACAAAAAGAACAATTCTATGACGTGCGAAACATAGCAAAGGACAGTGGAGCAACATGTTAGCTCTTACGAGGCTATAGGGGGATCAAACGAGGACCTTTGCCTTCAAAACAAACCATTTGACAAGTATTATTACTTTGGGCACCTAAATACAAAAACCTGTATTTAATATCGATTGGTGGCTATCAATGCTCTTTCAGATTTAATTATTTGCATCATAATTCATGAAACACAACCAATTTTGACTGGCAATCAAGGGCAAGGAGGTCGCTCAAGAAAGAAAACAAAATTAAGGACAAAGACAGAAAAACTTTGCATTCATTGCCAGATTAAAGAGAAACTCTCTCTGACAAGAGTACTTGAAATGGAGGACATTTGACATAATTTGTTAACTAACTTAGGGTGATATGTAAAAGATTTTAATTTAGGATTTAGTGAGAAGGAATGTTGGTGAATCTTTGAAATCTGGTTTCAAAATGGTGAGGTATAGTTGTGATTACTCTCCATGAGAATCTATCACAGATGTGAAAGAGAGTAAGAATCAAAAAGTTCAGATTGTGCAGCAGTACTTCAGGAGCTAAGAGATACAAAACTTTGATTATAAAGTTGGACTAACTTGTTCTCCTCGAGTGAGCTCAAGTTCTCCTTGTGGGCACAATGATTCATAGAAGACCACCATGTTGTAATGAAAGCTCCTGTAGCACCATGCTGACTGTAAACTTACTGTAGAAGAACAATTAAAGACCAAGGTGATGAACTTGGTGATTAAATTATTTATAATGACCTCCCAGCTGTGAATATCTTTAGCTGGAAAAATGCTAGACTATTGAAATATACATTTCTGATATAACGTTTGTCCTGTATTGTCACATTTCTAGAAATTGCAATTAATCAAGAATTACAAGGTAGAACAAGATCATATTGTAATGTGCAGAATAAGCAGAACTGGAATGGCATCAATTTAAATACAATGAATTTTATTTTTTCATTATGAATGTTTGAAAAAGTATTGCCATGTTGTGGTCAACTGCCTTTAGATGCTACAGTTACCACATATTTTGACATATTAGTAAGACCATGTGCGCATCCATGCAGGGTTACTGAGGTAGATTACTAGATTCAATGTTCCGAGGTCTAGAGAGTCGGCACTTCCTCCTCACCCGCATTCCAATAAAGCAGGATAGACGCATATTACCGGCTTCCTTTCTTCTATTGGAGGATTATCTTGGATGATTGGAGAGCTTTCAAAAGACATTATTTGCACCCCCTAGGAGGTCACCTAACCAAAGACCAACTCAATCCTTGACGGTGTTCTCCCATGGATATTAGCAGATCTTGTAACATTGATTGATAGTACAGAGGTTGGTCCTTCATTACATAGTTTAGGTTAGGGATAGATATGCCTCCATCAGCTCTACCATATTTGGCAACGACCCTTATTTTCTCATAGTTATTTGTAGACTTGGAAATACATAGCATTATCATTTTGACGTGTTTAGGATTTAATTACCTTGGGTTCCCTGCCCATTGTTACATAGACTTATTTATTCTTGTGCTTTTAGTTTAAGTTCAATTCTGTAGACTTATTATGGTTGTTTGAAGATATTAATATAATTTCTTTCTTCTTCTCTTCTATGTATTACCTATAATTGATTTTCGAATTTCAATAGTGCAATAGTTTTCTTTTCTCCATTTCCAAGCAATTATGATGAGACAGACACGTGAACTAGCTTACTATATCAATTACTTAGATAGTCACATGAGCTTTTCGTCATTTCTTAAATGTTGTCACTTTATGTGTACATCTTTATTCTCTACAAGTTTCCTTTATCAAAACTAGAAGCATACTTTCTCTAGAATCTTCCATTTGTCTTTCTTCTCTTTGAAGCTTCCCTTTGTCTGGAAGCATTTTTGTATATCATTGTACTCAATAAACACCTAATACAATAAAAGTCAGAATATATACTGTTGCAGCTAACACCTTTATGCTCTTACTCACAATTGTGCTCACACCAAAGTATATCTCATACAAAATTCCGTGTTCCAGTTTTTAAAAAAATTATTTTTGTTCTCAAAATAAAATTATCTTCTCCATCTAAGCTGAAACTGAATTTATAGTAGTGCCTCAGTTTCATTTTCTCCATTTCAAAGCAACTAGATCTCATAAAAAATCAGTTTAAACAGTCTCTTTAAAAGCTTAAATTTCAAAAAACAAAAATATTTTGTGAGCAGTAATAACAAGTTTCAGTCAGGTGCATAGTAATCTTATTGAATGACTGAATGACCAATAGAGGAAGCAACTTGTGGAGAATTGGCATTGTGAGAGAAGTTGGACTTATCAGAAGCTGATGAACCTTTTGCAAGAGGTACTCTTCTTATGGCCCCAAGAAGGTCCTCACTTCAGAGACAAATAGTCAGTCTTCCCAAGGGATGCATCCCAATTAAAAACTGGAGTACCAGGGGACAAGAATTTCTATATATTATTTCCATTCTCTTATGAGTGACAAGACTACTTTTTATGGACAACATATATGATATTTCTTAAGATATTAAATCATTAAGCTTTGCAAATAGGTGATAAATCCCCCCAAATTTAAAGGCCTTCCATTGTATTTCAAAATCTTACTCTCTTGTGATAAGAACTATGTTCCAAACCACAACAGTCATGAAAAAGTTTCAGTCCTCAGCTATAAATCCAACTGAGAAGGAATATATATTCATTTAAAAAGTTTGTTAAGAACCCAGAAAAATAAAAATGTCTTATAAGTTGGAAACTAAGAAGCCCAGTTCGTCCAAACTGGACGCCAGACCAAGCCAAGTTCGAACTGGTCCGTGGTCCGGGTCTAGTCCGTTTGTGGGTTCGGACAGGGTCCGATCCACGGACAGAAAGTTCAAACCAGTCAACATTCATTCCGGACCCGGGCGGACTAGCCGGGAAACATCGCACCCCAGTCGAACTTCGCCAAACTTGGGCCCACAGACAGAGATAAAGTGACTTTTTTTTGCAAATTTTATAATATTTTGACATCCACAACCCTAAAAAGTGGATTTGAAAGGCTTATGTTGACTTCTCATTCTCATTTGTGGTGTGCAAATAGGTTATTTTGTCTTGAGCAAGAGCAAATAGGTGGTTGGGCAAGAGTTCGGTTGTGCAAGGAGGAGTTGGAAGATTGATTTGAAGAGTTCGGTTGTGCCTCATTCCTACACCTTTGCAAGCTTACAATGAGTGGAAGAGGTAAGTTCTTGTTCCATTTGCTTTTGTTTTTGTTTAAGCATTTTTTTTTCATTTATCTTTCATTGTCCATAAGATCTACCAATTTTTAAATTTTTTCCAAAAATTTTTATTCCCTTGTTTTTATATTGAATATGTATACATTTTCTTGCCATAGAAAAAGGAACTACAAAGGCATCTACCTCTTCCTCAGTAGGCAATATTGAAAAAAGAGTAGAACCCCCTTCTAATTCTCCTTTGTGGAAGTATGTTGATATTGTAAGACCTCTTCCAGGAGGTGGTGCATTCCATTGGAAATGTCGGGGTTGTGATGTAGAAAGGAATAGTTCATATTTTCGTGTGGTAGGCCATTTGTGTGGATACCTTGTAAGAGGAGTCAAGAAATGCCTTGGAAAAAAAGGTGCACCTATACCAAATGCAATAGTATTAAAATATATTACAGAGCATGAGGCAGCAAAAGAGAGAGAAGAACGTAGACAAATTACAACCAGTGGCAGTATAAGTAAAAAAAAGAAAAGGGAATGCAACCCCCCTCTACAGATGTTGTGATAGAAGATCACCCTTTTTATACTACCTCAGCTGGCCTTGATAATGAAAGTGAAGCACCCCTTACACACAAAAGAAAGGGACCATTAGAAACTGCATTTCAAAATCAGAGTCAAGAAATTGCCGACATTGATGCAGCAAGATGGTTGTATGCAAATTGACTGCCTTTTAGTGTTGTTCGCTCTCCATATTGGAAGAAGATGTTGAAAAGTGCCAATGAAGCTCCAAGAGGGTATAAGGGCCCTGGTTATGAGAGAGTACAGACCACCTTGTTGGATCAAGAGGTCAAGGGGATTGATGATCAATCGAAGCCCATAAGGGATTCATGGATTGAGACAACGGTGTCAATTGTTGCAGATGGGTGGAAAGAAACTAGAAATTGTCCCTTGATCAATGTATTGGCAGTGTCCTCTAAAGGGGCAATGCTTTTGAAATCTATGGATTGTGAGGGGCAAGTAAAAGATGGGCCATTTATTGCTAATATTCTCATATCTGCCATTGAACAAGTGGGTGCTAGAAACATTGTCCAAGTCATAATGGAAAACGCAAAGAATTGTAGAGCTGCTGGTTTATTGGTTGAAGAGCCATATCAGCATATCTTTTGGACACCTTGTGCGGTCCATTCACTCAATCTTATGCTAAAAAGATTGGAAACAAAATTGGGTGGATCAAAAAGGTGTATGCAGAGGCTGAGGACATCCAGATGTTCGTCATAAACCACCAGATGACTCAGGGAATATTCATAATGTTCTCACGTTTGGAGCTACTGAAGGTAAGTGAACTTGACCTCAAGTTAGTAATTTTTATTTTTTTAAATAGTATCTTACAATTTCTGATTTTCATATTTTGATTGTGTAATGTGTATTTTGTTTTAAAGTATGTATCTAATAGTTGTATTTTTTTGGCTCTAATTTATGTTACAAGTTGCTGAGACTCGTTTTGCATCAAATTTAATTGTCTTGAGACGACTTGTGCAAGTGAACGAGGCACTTTGCGATATGGTAATCAACAACCATTGGGCTATATGGAGGCAAAGCAACAGTGAGAGGGCAACCAAAATAAAGCAAAGGATATTGGATGACTCATGGTGGGAACGTGTGGAATATTTCATTAAGTTCACCAAGCCCATTATGAGCGTGCTTAGGTATACTGAAATGGATAGGCCTTGCCTTGGAGAGATCTATGATGGCATAGACTCAATGTTTGAGAAGATCAAGAAAATTGTAAATGAAAAAGAGCAAGATCCCCAAGAGACCTTCAAACAATTGTTGTAGAACGATGGAACAAAATGACCACTCTACATTTGCTTGCCTATGCATTGACGCCCAAATACTATAGCACCCAATTTACTAATCAACCAGGAAGGCTGCCACCCTATAGCGATGTAGAAGTGTCTGATGGGTACAAGGCAGCATTTGAAAGACTCTTTCCTGATGATGATATGCGAGATGTGATTACGGATGAGTTCATAGAGTTTGTGAATGCAAGAGGTCTAAGTAATGATGCTCTTCGTCATCAGTTTAGGAAGGATGCTCATAGTTGGTGGTACCTCCATGGCCAAAGATTCCAACTACTACAGCCCCTTGCAATCAAAATTATATCACAAGTAAGTTTTATTTAAAAAATTTAGTTTACTTTATCTTCATGACTAGGAAGTAATTTTTATTTTATAAGATTAATAATTTTATTTTAATTGTTTACTTTGTCTTGTCTTCATAGGTTTCTAGTTCATATGCAGAAAAAAGAAATTGGAGCACATATGCTTTCATCCACTCAGTGAAGCGCAATAGGTTGCAATCAAAAAGAGCAAAGAACTTGGTATTTGTGCATTACAACTTGCGTCTCGTCTCACACAAGAGTAAAGAATACAATGAAGGGGAGACCAAGAGGTGGGATATAAATGCAGAGCTTGCGGACTTGGATGCTTCCACTTCTCAGCTTGCACTTGATGACTATGAAGATTTTGACGTCAATACTATTATTGGTGCAGCTAATCCCATTGGCCTTAGCTCTATTTGTGAGTCAACTAATGCCGAAGAAGAAGACGAAGACGAAGAATAGAATATCAATAAATTTGTAATCCATTAGTTGAACTTCAAATAATGATACTTGAACAATGAACTAATGTTATAACTTATTTTTAATGTTTTAAATCTTTGATGTTGAACTTGAAGTGTATGATGGTATGATCACGATTCATGATGCTATGATTACAAGTGATTTTGTTGTTTAAATGTTTTTATGATACTATGTGACATTCTAATCTTAACTCATGCTTCTAGGCTGCATAAATATGTATATAGATATAATTTTTACATGTTTTTGTACTAACAAACCTAAACCCCTTTTCAAGATTTTGCCGTACCGGCAAACCCGTCTTTCGTACTCGAACTTGAACCTGAACCCGAACCCAAACCCAAATTGGCATCCTCAGTTGGAAATTGTATTGAAGCACAACAGGTAAAGAATGGAATTATTGAATTGCTATTTATATTAAACCTACTGACTTCATGTAATGTCCTCTTTTTGGGACATTAGAAAAATTAAAGTCAAATTCATGAAATATTAAAATTGGCTTATGAGATCTTAATGCAGATTTATAAAAAGGTCGATTTAATATTCTGAAGTGAGTTAATAAGAGACAAAATGGAAAGAAGGCAAGGAGACTGGGTAGGGGAAGCCGAAGAGTCATGGCATTGGACATTAAAAGGAGGAGAGCTGGTTTCATTTGGGCCATGCTTGGATATTGATTTTGGTTTTGAGTTTCTCTTGGAGAAATCTGTGAAGTGTTCAGCTACATGTTCAGAACTAGGACGGAAACCTTCAGGCTCTACTTGGCGAATCGGATGCAATCAGCATTGGAGGTGAATTTGTGACGGAGTTCACATTGGAGTTACAAGTTCATTTTAGATGTTTTTCCCAATCTGACTATCACTGTTGTTCGTAAGATTGGATTCTATGTTACGTTATTGTATTGCTGATTTATAATACAATAACAAATGCTGAAGTTCTTATTTTGAGCATTTGCAGGTCATTTACTGGTTAATATGAGATTTTATTGCATTAAGTTATCTGTTGCATTCTGAAAATTATTTTGGGGAGTTTTTGGGAAGAATATTTCGTAGGGATATTTCAGTGGTATCAGAGCAGTGTATCCTGCTAGCCTGTGAGGATAGTTGAAAAACAAAAATTGAAGTGTTTATAATCTGGAGAGAATATCTGGACTGGAATAAGCTTTGTGTTATGAAATTATATTATATTTTCGAGGAGTGCTGAAGATTAAGTCTATGTATTTTAATGGTGGACGAATATTGAAAAATAATAATATTGAGACGTCACTATTGTTAAAGACTCTGCCACAAATAATAAAGGTGCAATTCTTCAAAACTTTAGAAGACTGAATATTAAAGGAGATTTCTATTATTCGGCCTCTTCTAACAAATCGGGCGTATTTATTTGAATGTCGAGAGGTATATTTCAGATTATTTATCAGATTGAAGACTTTGTGGGACTCGTACTCAGTCGGCGAAGATTTAAGTTTGATTTTTATGTGTTGGGCGCATGAATATTGATGACAATATGTTTGAAATATTAAACATTGCGCTGTGAAATACTTAATCAACTCTTTATGATGTGATGGTAACCGATAATAATATTGGATGAGTGATCAATTTGCCAAGATTATAATATTTATATTCATTGGACTACTATTATTCCTAATACTGTCGTAAGTTTAGATTCCTGGTGAGATAGTGGTATCATAGGGAAGTGATTTAGAATTGCCAAAAAAGGGTAGACGAGTGCATATATTTTGGTAAAGAACATATGGTAACCGGGATATTACAAAGCTTATTCTCAATTTATTATTCACACGGCAAAGCGCTGGTTTTTTTACGATGAATATCCAGCTTAGTCGAGAGTTTTTGGTATTTGATTTGGGCCGTAAGTATTTTGGCGTCTATATTTTCTATGCAAATTTTTAATCATATGAAGAGGAAACCTTTGAGGAAATAATTTTGTGTTGGCATTACCAGTAAGGATGCAACCGGTAAATGGTAAAGTGGTGTTGTCATTGATGTCACCGGTAAATGGTAAGTGGTGTTGTCATTGTTGTCATTAAATGTCTAAGATAACAATGTCCAAATACTAGGGAACAGGTGACAAGAGACCAGTAACCGATGACACGGTGATGAGCGGAAGCGACCGGTGAAGACAGTGACCGGTGAAGAAGCGACCGGTGAAGATAGTGACCGGAGCAGTGACCGATGAAGACAGAAACCAGAACATTGCATAAGGAAAGGTGTAAATCAGTGAAAGAGATGATCATTAAGTGACCGGTGAAAGGCACAGTTGACGGATACTTAAGAGACTCTTCTACCAAGATTTGTTGCACAAATCACACAGGGCTTTTCTGTTACAAAAAAGACCGATGAAAGGCACATTTGAAGGATACTGAGGAGATTTCCATGCCGAGATTTATTGCATAAATCATGGAGGAATTTCTTCTAAGAGAAAGTATGTGACACGTATCTGATGTTTCCTTCACAACACTGAAACACGACTGAATGCCGGATTCATGGCAGATCTTCTATTAAGGGAAAGCTTGTGTCACACATCTGATGTTTCCTCACGTGAATGAAACATGACCGGATGATGGATCAAAAGGAGATCGTCACGAAGATTGCAACAACAAAGAGCGGGAAGATCTGTCTAACGCTCTACAGGAAGTCTGTTATTCCTAACCGGTTACTGAGAGGGGGAGTGAATCAGTATATACTATTTCTATTGCAATTTAAAACTTGTATAAAGATTCTTGCAAGATAAGCAGAATGTAAAAAATCATCCACAAGCATAAATAGAAATACTCAAATCAACACATCATGTATACGTGGAAACCCTCAATTAGAAGGAAAAAACCATGGTGAGACAAAGCTCACAACTTCACTACTGCAATAATAAAGACGCCCTGTTAGGAGCTCACAAAGCACTTGCAAGAGTGCTACCCGGTTAAGGGATTTGGTAAAAGATCGGGTTAAAACCTTGACTCTGTTAGAAGCTGCCTTGTTAGAGGACTTTCAACATCAACAAAGATGTTACCTGATTAAAGGATTTTTACAAAGAACCTATTAGGGTTCACCCTGATAGAGGGATTTCAATATGCTTTCACAATACAAAAGCAATGATGTTAACTTAACACTTTCTGTCTGATTAGATCATACCTGTTGATCTTTCCCGGTTCTGCCTGGTTGTTGATCTTTCTGCCTTTCACCACTGTGACTGTATCACTTCTCTCAGAAGATATCTCTCTTCTACTCTGTACATTCAACAACTATCAACAACTTTTCTTGTGTCCTATGACCTATATTTATACAAAAGTTCATCTCAATGAAACCCTTAACTAATAGAACCGCCAGGTTGTAAACTCGTCCTTAAATCATACAACAAAACAAAAAGCTTTGCATTCTGATCTTGAGTTTACCTTGAAACATCCGCGTAGAAATAAAACTAACTCCTATTAAAAAGATAACTTCAGTTCTAGACGGTGGATGCTCCGCATATTCCGGTTTTAACTCAAACAGCTCTGCATTCACCGGTGCAGATAGACATGTTGTTTGACCGGTGTCAATCTTGTACCTGGTCCATCCCTATATGCAATATAAGACCGGTACAATGCACTTTGTTCGGTCTACCAATGCATCTCCTCTGTTATAGTCTACCGATGCATATCCTCTGTTATAGTCTATCGATGCCTATAAAGTAATGAGTGATCTTCCGGTGTACCTATACCAGTGGGAATGGTGTTTGCATCTAACTTCACTAATGACAACTTAAATTGCTAACAATCTTCCCCTTTGTCATTGGTGGCAAAACCATTGCTCACTCACCATTACTCATTAATACCTTATCCTGTATACTTCTGGTCCTCCGGTTGCATACTTCCCCTGTTCAGGTGCTTTAGCTCTTCTGTTCTGACCTCCTGACCCTTCTTCTCCCCTGTCAATATCTTCTTCTTCCCCCTTTTGCCTCCATAAGACAAAGGGTTATGCTTCACTTAAGATTTTACATTTTTAGCTTTGTGAAGATATCCTTGTATATGTTCTTTGCTGAATGAAGAAATGGGTTCCATTGACCGGTAACATATTCAATGTTTTTCTGTGTTGCTTTTAGAGAGACAATAATGTTCTCCATGTCCTCCACAGTCTTGTAGTCCGGTTCACCGATCAGATTCTCAGCATCTGTTGCAGTCTTTTGCATTGAGTCAAATGTGGGCACCAAAAATAATTGGAATCCAATTATGTCTTGGATTCTTTTGGTCTTCTCTTCAGATGCCTTTCTCAGAATAAGAGCTAGGCTTGTCATTTCCCTGCTAAAAGTTGTTGCAGACTTGTTCTTTATGTCAAATTGGGAAGACAGTGCTCTTATGTCTTCTGAAGTCTTTGTTGACTTCTCAGTGAGATCTTGAATAAAAGTATCAAAATTTGAAGTTCTGGACATCAAACTTCCTGCAACTTGAATCTGTTGTTGTAGTACCCTTAGATTGGTAGATAGTGTGACCTTTATTTCCTTTACCTATTTGTGGAGAATTTATTTTCTCTTCTTCTCGTAATGATCAATTGCCACTGTCTCTGGATCGGTTAGATCTTCTCCGATTGCTCGTGCTAATATTTCCAATTGATCTATTACTGGTTCATCTTCATCGATGTCAACATCAGGTACAAAGTTGCTTGGGATATTTTGACACTTGTTAGAACCATGTCCTATTTCCTTTTTGTTAGCTCTTTTAGCTGCCTTGTTAACATTTTGTTGATGTCAACCACAGTCTCAGTAGCCTTGCTCCTTTTTGCTTCAGTATCTACTGCAAAAGATAGCTTCCTCTTGGATGAGGATGAGCTTGGAACATCTACCTGTTCCTTGTGTGTAGGCTCCTGTACCGGTAGTGCTTGCTCAATTTGTACAGGCAACTCTTATTCCTATTCAATCTGTTGTTCTTGTTTGTTTTCATCATTTTCCGGTTGGGCTAACTTTTCTAGTAATGCCACATTTTCCGATTGTGCCTCCTCTTCTGGTAGGTCTTTTGTTGCTGGTACTTCTTCCTCATTTTGTGCTTCCACTTCTAGTTGCACTTCAACTTCTCATTGAGCATCCTCTTCTTGTGGAAATTGTTCTTCCGGTGGGACTTCTTCCTGGTGCTGCTCTTCAACTGTATGCAGGTCACCCATAGCAATTTCTTCTTCAACACCTAAAGTGTTGTCAGTGGTCATCTTGACTAATGACTCTCCCGGATTCCCCTGTTCACCGGTTGTAGGTTCTGCACAAGAAGTGAATTGAACCGGTGGTGCTTGTGCTGTTTGAGTTGGATCCTGTGGACCTATTCCCTCAAGAGCATTGAATTCATACTGCTGCTAGAAATCTAGAGTCTCTTTATAGACTTCGTTTTCATATCCGTTGAGTATCTTGGCAACTCTATACTTGGTATCCAAGTTCATTGATGCTTCCTCTAGTAGAAGCTTGATTCTCTCTTCACTGAGACCAGGTTTGACCTTAGACAATGTCTCCTTATTGATTCTAGTGTCGGTGCCTAAACCGGTTCTCCATTTGGTCATTAGCCTAGAATTGAGTTCAGGGGGAAACTTGGGCCTATAGTCCCTTGGAGTTCTATTGTAATCCAAAAAAATTTCCACTATAGCTACTATGACAAACTGTTTATCCTCTTCTCCTAGCACACTATACCATCTAGCGGCATTATCTACTTCTCCAAAATCCATCACCTCATCAACTATTTCATTGTCAATCATAGTGCGAGTCTTACCTTTATCTGGAGAGATAAGAATGGTTGGGCGAGCTGGATCACTGCCTTTATCATCGGTGATGTCGACGATGACCGGTCTAGTAGGAATCTTCTCTTTGACCGGTACTTCTGCTCCAAGTACTCCTTTTCCTTTTCCGGTATCGACGACCGGTGGCTCAGTTACCCTATGGTGTGCTTCTTCTGCTTGTATCCGGGTCTAAAGGAGTTTGGTCCATATTGCTACTCCTTCCTCATGAACCTTCTCAGCTTCTCCTATAAGCATCCAACCAATCCTCTTCTTTGTCAGGAAGTTTTGCTGATGCAGTTCCGCTTGGTGAGTGGCCTCTTCCAGAGTGAGATGGTTATGGACCTAAAGCAGAGCTCGAATCCTCAGCTCATTTTCTCTGTCCATTGAAGCTTTCCACCTGACTTCAAGAATCTCTTGGAGATCATTAGGTACAGCCTTATGAAGTTTAGTAGGAGAGAGGTTAAATTTATAGATACAGTGAACTACTGCTTCCTCTATTTTTCTCCTGTTTTCTTTATTGGCCAATTAATATCTTCTATTGATAGCACCCATTCCGCCAGATTCTTTCAATCCTGCCACAAATTCATCAATTGTGGGCTTTCTCCTTCTTGGTGGATCCTCCTTCACCAGTTTGTCAGAAGTCCTCTTTCTGATTAGAGGAACTGTTTCTTCAGTTTCTGTTTCCTCTTGTTCTTCCCCTTGGGTACTGGGTACCGGTTGAGCTCATCTCTTTTGAGCCTTGGGTTGTTCTGTCACCGGCTTCTTCTTCAGTGCGGGGGTCCTTTTTGTATAGACGTTCTTGATTGGAGCTCTTTTCTTCAGATTATCCTAGATCTCTTCATAAGTACCAAATTGGTAAGCAGAGAGATCTAGATCAGCTTCGGTCAAGGCATCTACATATGCCTTAGCTGTCTTGGAGGTGATCTCGTAGCCCAGTTCTGGAGCGTACCCTGTTCTCAGTTCCACTACTTGAATAATGCAATGACCGGTGGAAACAAAAAAACATACATCATCCTTATATGAGTCAACAATAGTTGACGGCACCCTCTCCCTTGCATGCATTCTCAGTTGGAATGCCTCAAAGTACTTAGTCATTACTTTACCGAACCGGTTTCCCAGTTGGTTGGCCATTTCACTTATTTGGTGCATAACCGGTCAATCGGTTCCCCATGTCACCTTTCCAATTCCCAGGAATAAATTTGCATAGTAGAAGTAAAGACATACTAGTAGGGTCCCGTACTTCATGGATTTCTTCTTTACAATGCCGCGCTTCTTCATGTTTTCAAATATCCTTGGAGCATTCCGCAGGGATCGTACTTGGCATTGTCATACATTATCCGGTGAGCGGCATGAATGGCTCCACCCGAAATACTATTCAAGTTGCTGGATTGATAAATCTTGTATCCTATCACAGCGGATGCAAACTGAACTCCTTGATCTTCGATGTCGTTTACTATCATAAGTCGACCATCGGATTTTGACTTTGTCAACTTAGTGACGATAGCATTGGAGATAGTTCTTAGGGTTAATGCTTCCCCTTCCTGACTATACCCAATCACTCGATGCAAATCCTCCTTTGTAATTTGTGTCCCTTCCTGACTGTACCCAGTCACTCGATGCAAATCCTCCTTTGTAATTTGTGTAGCTGCACCCTTTTGGAGCGAAAACCCTGAATCGTGCACACGACTGAGAACCAGTCGAATCCAATCTGGTCGGAAGATAGTTGGATAGATGACTCCGTTGATGAGACCGGATGACACCAGCTTCGCGTATCTATCAGGAAGCTTTCCGTCCTCACATAGCGAGAGATACTCGCTCTGGATGAACGTCTCTCCCAGTTCTTCCTGCTTGGCGTGAATGAAAGCAGTCACGCCTTCCGTCATGAGAACACCATCAGGCACGCAAGATAGTGCACCATTCATGTCACTCGCCCTATTCTGAATCGCCATGATATCGTAAACAGGTCGATCAATTTGATTTCCTTGGATTAGCTTGGCGACGGATGATGAAGATGCCATTGCTAACAACCAGTTAATACAGAAAGTAGCTTGATCGATCTAGCAGACAATATCTTTCGATGATCAAAGCATGAGAATATTACTCAAGCATAAGAATTGTTAATCACAAAATCGCAAAGTAAAAGTAAATGAGTAATCCTCCTTTCTTTATATAGGGTTAGGGCATAACGATAATTGCCAAACGGTAACTATTGTTAAACGGCTACAGCATTAATTGCCTTACCTAACCTTTCTTTCCTTTTTCGCCAACCGGTATTCAGGCTTTTTAGGTTGAACAAACCCCGGTTGATCAACGCTTACCTGCCTGGTTATACTTCCTGACTAATTGAGTGGGTTGCTCACTAGTCCTACCGGGAATAGTAGACGAGCTACCGGTTCCCCCTAAGCCCTGTAAGCTCAGTTTGCTAAAGAGATATCACCATCGGCCAATGATGATCTTTCCTCTGTCTTCTCCTCAACAAAGCTCTTTGATTCCTTCTTGAACCAAATCTGCTTGACTTCTTTCTCGATCTTCTTTCCTTTGTTATTCCTCTCATTTGAAGATGAGGTCTTCTCCACCGATTTGACTGATCCTTTTCTTTTGTTCATTGACCAGTTCCTGCACTCTTTAGCTAAGTGTCCAACTTTGTTGCAGGTGTAACAGACTATCCCTGTTGCCTTCCATGGATTCACCCTTATGTTGTTAGGTGATCTGCACCAGGAGTCATTGTGACTGTGCATGCCACAATTAGCACAATGGGTTGTGCTCTGGTTCTTGTTTCTTTTGGGGAATACCGGTCTTGGTGAGGATCTGAATGCCATTGTCTTGGATCTGCATTCATTAGCTTTGTGTCCGAACTTGTTGCATGCGTAGCAATAGCCCTTGAAGCTTCCCCTGCTTCCACTGGACACACTTGTGGGGCTCAACCAAGATTCATTGGTCTTGTGGCCATACTTGCAACAGTTTTTGCAGTAATTGTTAGTTGGCTTGACCGGTGCATTTCTGCAGTAGCTTGTTTTATGGCCCGGTTTCCCACAATGTTTGCAAGAATTGTTGAAGGTCTTTTTACCTTTTTGTTCTTCCGGTTTCTTCTTTTCCTTCTTGCTTTTGTTGGCTCCTGATGACTCACCAATCTCTTTGGTGTCTTTACCGATGAATCCAAGACCGGTGGGATCTTTGTGCTTTTTTTGAGCTTTGAGTTTCTCATCAAGCTTGACCGAGCTCTCGTTGTATCTTCTTAGGGTTTCATTCCTTTCTTCAAGTTATTTCATCTATTCCTTCAGTTGATACAACTCTATTGCCAGCCTTTTGCATGCTTCATCTCTATCATGCCAACCCTTTTGCATGTTGGCGTTTTCTTGAGTGATGATTTGCATGTCTTCTTGAAGTTGCAGAACAACAAGATCATTTTCCCTTACCGCTTCCTCTGCGAAATTTCTCGCTCTCTCAGAGGCTGTTAATGACTTGACTTATGTGTTTCTTTCATCTTCAACTTTCCTCTTTTTCTCAATCAATTCAGTCATCCTTAGGGCATTATCTTCCTGCTCCCTCTTTAGGTTGGAGATCTAATCGGTTAGGATCTAGTTCCTCTCCATGAGCTCAGAGTCTGCCTACTCAGCTTCATCAGATCCACTCTGCCCAGAGAGTTCATCAATTGTTTCATTGTTCTCACTCAACTACAGAGCCAGTGCTTTTCTTTTAGCAAGTGATCTTCTCAGCCTATTCTCCAGAGAGGCAATGATGTTGTTGGCTTCCTCAAGCTATTTCTGATACCTGTAACCCTCCATGATCTTTTTCTCAAGCGGTTAAGCTTTATATCTAAGAGAACTAAGCTCTGATACCAATTGTTATTCCTAACCGGTTACTGGGGGGGTGAATCAACTATTTCTATTGCAATTTAAAACTTGTATAAAGATTCTTGCAAGGTAAGCAGAATGTAAAAAATCATCCACAAGCATAAATAGAAATACTCAGATCAACACATTATGTATATGTGGAAACCCTTGGTTAGAAGGAAAAAACCACGGTGAGACAGAGCTCACAACTTCACTACTACAGTAATAAAGACATCCTATTAGGAGCTTACAAAGCACTTGCAAGAGTGCTACCCGGTTAAGGGATTTGGTAAAAGATCGGTTAAGACCTTGACTCTATTAAAAGCCGCCTTGTTAGAGGACTTTCAACATCAACAAAGATGTTACCCAGTTAAAGGATTTTTACAAAGAACCTATTAGGGTTCACCCTGATAGAGGGATTTCAATATGCTTTCACAATACAAAAGCAATGATCTTAACTTGACACTATCTGTCTGATTAGATCATACCTGTTGATCTTTCCCGGTTCTACCTGGTTGTTGATCTTTCTGCCTTTCACCACTGTGACTATAGCACTTCTCTCAGAAGATATCTCTCTTCTGCTCTATATATTCAACAATATCAACAACTTTTCTTGCGTCCTATGACCTGTATTTATACAAAAGTTCATCTCAATGAAATCCTTAACTCATAGAACCGCCAGGCTGTAAACTCGTCCTTAAATCATGCAACAAAACAAAAAGCTTTGCATTTTGATCTTGAGTTTACCTTGAAACATCCGCGTAGAAATAAAACTAACTCCTGTTAAAAAACTAACTTCAATTCTAAACGGTGGATGCTCCGCATATTCCGATTTTAACTTCACAGCTCTGCATTCACAGGTGTGGATAGACATGTTGTTTGACCGGTGTCAATCTTGTACCCGGTCCATCCCTGTATGCAATATAAGACCGGTACAATGTACTTTGTTCGGTCTACCGGCGCATCTCCTCTGTTATAGTCTACCGGTGCATATCCTCTGTTATAGTCTACCGGTGCCTATAAGTAATATGAGTGATCTTCCGGTGTACCTATACCGGTAGGAATGGTGTTTGCATCTAACTTCACTAATGACAACGTAAATTGCTAACAAAGTCTATTTATTCTTCAGTCAGCGAAGAAAAATATTTGCCTTCATTCTGCCAAAGAAAAAGAGTGAAACTATATGCTGATAAAAGCTACTGTAAGGTAAAAGGAGAAGAGAAGAAGAAGAACAGAAGAGTGTGCAAAGAAGCACAACCTGAAGAGAGCATACCTATGGTGCCCGGTGATGACTCTCAATGGATGAAACAGGGATCTTATCAGGCTCTGCAAAGCCATTTCAAAGGATCAACCCCTCTATTGCTCTCACAATTGCAATAGTCAAATCCCAATATTTGGGTGGACATTAACAGGTCCCTTGTATCAAATCCCTTAACCGGGTGACATCTAGTAGATGTTCTAAAGTCCTCTAACAAGGCAGGCTTTAACAAGCCTTATTTTTAATCCCTTAACCAGGTCACACCTAACAATGTGTTTCTAATCCCTTAACAGGGAAGGCTTTTCACAGGGCGCTCTTCAGAAGAGTGCAAAATTTGTGCATTCCTACTCACACCGTGGTTTTTTTCCCATTCTAGGTTTCCACGTGATATATCTGGTGTTCTATGCTGCTGTGATCTTGTGTTGACTATTTCTTTTATAGGATCTGTTTTGCATGTAGTAATAGTTAATAGGTCTAAGAGTGTTTTCAAGTTTTAGTGGGTGTTGATTCACCCCTCCCCTCTCAGCACCGGTTGGGACCATCATTTTGATGTTATAGCGGCGACTATAGTGGAATTTGAATTTATTTATTTTATCACCGTGGATGTCGTAGACATTATTGGGTGCTAAACCTTATTTAAATAATCACACCCTTCATATTCATTCTTGGCAATTAAATTGGAGATACTCGTTTGTAAAAGGAAAATATTTAATTGTCCCATCTAATGATTAATAATCGACGGAGATTAATATTTGTTAAGCGGAAATATTAAAGGGTAAATATTTATGAGAACTATTGACGGGAGAATACAGGTGGTATTTCATTGCCATCAATCATAGTGAGATTCGTGAAGGCCCTCCACACAGTAACACGTTGCTAAAGTTTGATGTTTAATTTTTGGTGGCCTGATAAAAATAAAACTATATTGGAAAATCTTTGATGGCAAGTAGCAGAGATCAGATATTTGCAAGGAAGGAATTGTTCACAGGCCTGAACCAATTTACCAAGTGCCGAATTTGGAATGGAAGAGTGGTGAGAATCTCAAGAAATCATTACCATCAACAACTGAGACATTATGAGCACAAAAAGAATTTTAGAAAAAAAAGTGTTTGACATCTTCAGAAGCAACTATTGTTGTTAATGCTTGAGAACCTTATTAGGGAAGTAACGGCTTTGGAGAACATTTTTGATCTTTCATTGTGATTACCTTGGTTTAGTTGGTGTTGTAATTGCCGAGAGAGGAAGAAATGTATTGGAAGTTTTACAAGTAAATCTACAAGCTCAACTCCTGCTGGAAACACAAAGTCCAGTCGCCCAGCAAGCGAAGAAACTACCCATAGTGTCATCCCATTCTTAGCAGCAAAAAGGGGAGTGGGGCGTTGATGCTACAGGCAGTTTGGACTGCCATCAATCAGTGGTGGAGTTTTGACTGGGAAATTTACAACAAACTTCATCTGAAGATGCAAACTTTTCAAGAAGACATTGGAATGTTCTGCGCAATCTTCTGGTCCCATAAAAACTTGAAATATTAAGCTTTTGTTAGCTGAAAAATTCCAAAGTGTTTTACTCCTTGTTTGGGGTTTGGAAATTGAAGATTTCTGAAATTACATTGTTGTGTGTAACTCTGTTTTGGTCAAAAATTTCAAACGCATCACCTAGACTGGAGTCAAAGAGTGTATACGGGAGTGAGAATACCCACAAAATAACATCATGTTGGGCACAAGACAGTAGACAGTTTAGCTAAACACTGACAGGACAAGAGACAAGTAGACTGAGGAAGAGAATCAGAGTTGATTGCTATAGCAAAAATCCCTTGAGAGTTTGAGGTTAGTGTTTGGTTTCAATATTCAGTAGTTGAACTTAATAATTATATTTCAGAACTGTCTCTAGCATTTTTAGACTTAAAAGCCATAATTTAAAAAATAAAAAAATTCTGAGACACCTAAAACTCAGAAAGAAAATTCATAGAAAATCTGCTGACATAGATTCAGAGAGAATTATAGGAAGATAGGGCAGCCCATTACATATCTATTTTAAAACAAATAAAAAACACCAGGTTCAACTTAGCTCAGTGAATCAGATTGTGTGCAAATTGTTTGACAAATTTTCAGTGGAAACAACGGTAGTCTTTCAGTGCAGCAGGAGACAAACCACAACAAATGACAATGGAAAATTTAAAAAGCAAGGTGTTCTCAAGAGAATTTAATGAGACATTTTATAATAAACAATCAAGAAACCTACAGAAAGAAAAAGAAGTTGGAAATGGGCTCTATATAATTGGATTGCAATTGGGTTCCATGAAATCTTTGGAAGGTATACTTTCGAATTTGGAAGAGTTAGATGCATATCTATCCAAAGTGGACCAGTCTGATTGGAGGCTATTAAATCGGACCTTACAGCCTTCCATGATTGCCTTAGTCCAGCACAGGTTATTGGAGCATACGAGAGAAGATGTGAGACTAACAATTGCCTCATGTGTTAGTGAGATTATCAGAATAACAGCACCAGTCACACCTTACAGTGACAACATGTTAAGAAGGGTTTTACAGCTAATTGTGGACAGCCTATGTGGGCTACATGACGAAAAAAGCCTTCCTTATGGTAAGAAGATGAAGATCTTAGAACTAATGGAAAAAACCAAATATCTTATCCTCATGTTGGATCTTGGCTGTGACAAAATAATTCTACAATTGTTTCAACTTTTCTTAAGAGAATTTAGGAAGGATCATCCAGACCCTGTGAAAGCTTGTATTAAAACAATCATGTCATTAATATTAGATGAGGATGATGACATATGCAAACTACTACAATCAGATTTGCTGGCTATATGGAGAAGGGAGAATAAAATCTTACCCATGGCTTATGAGCTCGTGGAGGAATTGATTGAAGATAAGCTTGACAAGTTCAAGGAATTTATGACTAAGCATGAGCTAAGATCAGCAGGCATACAGGTTGCAAGATCTTCGAATTTGAGCAGGAATCAAATGAGGAAAGAGAAGCTTTGTTTCAATTGCAAGCATGCTTGGTCTCTTGGTCATTTTTGTGAGAAGAACAAGGAAGAAGAGTCAACTCAAGAAGTGCAGGTCAGCATTGAGGAAGTTGAGAACTCTATAGTCCAGCTTCAACATAATGAAACCCATGAGATGGAATCAGCTATGAATGATAGTAAGGAATCAGGATTATACTAGCATCTTATTTGGTGACTTGGAAGTGGTTATTGACAAACCTTTTCATGAGAATGTCCATTTACAAGATATTTCCAAAGATGAAAATGAATCTCTCCATGAGGATGAACTATTTGAAAACCATAATGTCATAGTTGATGAGAGAATACATTTTGAGATGGAGAACAATTCTGAAAATGATGCAGCTGAAAATGAAAGTTCTTCCAGCCTAGAGGATAGCCAATCTAGTATTCAAGAGCTAGAGCAAGATGAAGTTAATATAGAGTCTGATTTGAAGGGCCAATCATAAATTCTTTGTCTAGATGAAGAATTCGGAGCGTATAATTTGGAGGACAAGCTGAAAGTATCGGATGATATGGTCATTGAAGCCTTAGTGCATTTTGAAAACACCCATAAAAACATTGAAGAAACCTTGTGGGTAGTTCAATTTGAGGAAAAGAATAAAGGGATTGTGAATGGAATCAAAAGGGCATACCTTCACACTCTTAAACAAGCGGTAGAAAAAATGAAATCAGATTACTTGAAGCTGCTCCAAGATAGAAATATGGCCATCAAACATGTAGAAGATAAAAAGGAGGTAGATGAGCTAGGTCTACAATTGAGTATGGCACATTATTCATTGTACAAGGCTGAGAATCAGATTTCTATGGCAGCCACTCACAAGGAAGATGAACTTAATTTAAAAACCTGAACTTAATTTTAAAACCTAGGAAATCATACAAATGGTAGAGGGAATCAACACCATTGGTGAAGATGAAAGTGAGCTAATCATTCCCACCTCTCCCTATTCAAACAAGGCATACTATGTTAATCATGAACAAAAGAACCAGCAAGAAGTTAGATTCAAAATTTCTGATTTTTATAACAACTGTATGCCTTCACATTATCATGAGGTACCAATGTTTCCGCATAAGGTTGAGGATGAATCAAGTAATACTAATTCAGAAATTTCATTTGGTGATGATCACTTCTTTGGTAAAGAGGATGATTTGATTAATAATTTTTGTAGTGGATCGGAAAGTCTAGAGTTAGCATTGGTGAGCAATGAAGGTTCCTACCGCTCAACTATAGACTTACCACTGAGTTCTTATGATATGGAAGCTATCTATTTATTGATTGGTGATTTTATATTTATGCCTACTTTAGTTATCAATAGCTGTTCTGCTTGGTCTACCATTCTATTTTCAGGTCTGGCTTGGTCCACAGGGATTATAGAGTTGCATGGGTATTCGCGGAGACGGGAACATGCATTAGATAATGCACATAAGATAGATTTCTTCCATATACAAGAGAATAGCGACATCTTCAGCATCATACTTAATGTTGACATATCTTATCCCAACAATATTTGGTGGCCTATTGGGTTGATTATCATGCATATTAGAGGTGTGTTTGGCATCTATTGGGTGGATCACTCATTCCGATGGTTGTTACAGGAAGATGGTAGGATGATACACATCTATTTCTACTCCCAGGATCGAATGGATAGACTGGTTTGGGATCCAAGAGTTGATGGGATGAGTACTTTACCTTTTGGGGTTTATGACGAGTTGCTACACAGTTTGGGGCTCGGAGCAGTTGTAATCAGAGTAGTTCAAAAGATTGGTGTAGCAGCATTTTCCAGGTTGACTTGGGATCTAGGGATCCTATGGATAGATGAGTTGCACTCGAACTCCTTGCTTCACAGTACGACAAGATGTTATCTCAGTGGTTTCAGTTTGGGCTGTAGAACTATTGGCAGATTTATATGGGATCCAGGGATAATTGCGGGATTCATGATTGCTCGAGGACAAGCAATCTCAAGGTGGGAGGACTGTAATGTTCAAAACTTGAGGACAGAAACCTTCAGGCTCTACTCGGCGAATTGGAAACCTTCCTTCAGGCTCTGATACCAATTGACGGCCCCAGCCAGTGCTGAGAGGGAAGGGGTGAATCGGCACCCAATAAAACTTGAAGACACTCTTAGATCTATTAACTATTACTGCATGCAAAACAAATCCTATAAAAGAAATAATCAACAAAAGATCACAGCAGCATAGAACACTAGATATATCACGTGAAAACCCAAAATGGGAGAAAACCACGGTGTGAGTAGGAACTCACAAATTTTGCACTCTTCTGAAGTGCGCCCTATGAAAAGTCTTCCCTGTTAAGGGATTACAAACGCACTGTTAGGTGCGATCCGGTTAAGGGATTTAGAATAAGGCATGTTAAAACTCGCCTTATTAGAGGACTTTAGAACATCTACTAGATGTCACCCGATTAAGGGATTTGATACAAGAGACCTGTTAATGTCCACCCAGATACAGGGATTTGATTATTGCAATTGTTAGAGAGAAATAGAGGGGTTAATCCTTTGAAATGGCTTGCAGAGACTGATAAGATCACTTTTTCATTCACTAAAAGTCATCACCCGACACCACAGGTATGCTCTCTTCAAGTTATTGTGCTTCCTTGCACACTCTCCTCTTTTTCTTCTTCTCTTCTCCTTTTCTCTTACAATAGCTTTGATCAGCATACATTTTCACTCTTTCTTCTTGGCAGAATGAAGGCAAATGATTTATTTTGCTAAGTGAAGAATAAATACACTTCTTGCAGAGCGTGGGACAGCTGTATAGAAGGAGAAAGATACTCATGTCACTCAAATCAAATTATGAAAGATCTTCCCGCCCTTTGCCGTTGTGATCTCCGTGAAAATATCCTTTTGATCCACCATCCAGTCGTGTTTCAGTCATGAGAGGAAACATCAGATGCGTGACACAAGCTTTCCCTTAATAGAAGATCTGCCATGAATTCGTCATTCAGTCGTGTTTCAGTCTTGTAAAGGAAACATTTGATGTGTGTCACATACTTTCCCTTAGAATAAATTCCTCTATGATTTGTGCAATAAATCACGGAAAAAGAATCTCCTCAATAGTCTTCAACAGTGCCTTTCACTGGTCTTTTCCTTAACAGAAAATCCTGCATGATCCGTGCAACAATTCTTGGTAGAAGAGTCTCTTCAGTGTCCGTCAACTGTGCCTTTCACCAATCTCAATGATATCTTTACTGATCACTCATGACCGGTTACACCTTTCCTTATGCAGTGTTCTAGTCTCTGTCTTCACTGGTCACTACTCTTTTCTTTGTCTATACCAGTCACTGCTTTGGTCATTTTCATTACCGGTCACTGTCTTCACCGTTTACCAACTCATCACTATGTCAATGGTTTCTTAGCATTTGGAAATTGTTAGCATAGACATCAATGACAACACCACTGATTAATACCGGTGGTCTCTTTACCAGTTGCATCCTTACCAGTAATGCCAACACTTATGATATTATTCACTCTGAGAGTGGTTTCTTCAGAGATTCATAAACACTCAACAGTAATACAATTATAATTTTGTGCATTACACTTCAAATTAACCCCATAGAAGATCAATGGATACTGATTTACACTCAATCCCTTCAGAGGCAGGGAACTATAGATTTGGAGACCTTGGATTTTACCATATGTGCACTTAACCGCAGTTCAATATAGATTAGTCCATATATTGATTCCCCCTTGTATTCTAATACATCCAGTTTGATCACATAACGGGTTCTGCTATAAAGTAGTATTATTTATAAGTATGTATCTAAACATGACCGTGCATGGAAGAGGACCAGTAGAAGATTGAGGTGCTGAAAATGATCTCAACCTCTGCATTTAAGAGGAGGTATATGGTAAAGTCGGTCAATGAAGACATACAAAAATCAGAGCAAGAGCTTCAGTTACAAAAGGATTTTTCTTTTTTTAGGCTATAAGATTCGGATAGCCCCACTATAAACTGCAGTGCTTCTGGTGAACTTTTTATCATGACTGGTGATGCTGGTGTGACACATCCTCCACTACCACATGGGCTAGGGGGAGACTATACCTCATGACCTTGTGCCTGCCACAGGAAGCTCTCACTAATCAAACCAGGCCCGCAGCCCTGGTATAGGTGGCTTTTATTTTTTCATGGTTACTAAAAGTTTCTAGGATGGAGGCACAAGGGACGACGAGATGCATTTTGGGGATGCTGATTTTTCAAACCGATTTTGGGGATGGCTAGAGGATGGCAAAGGGGACAGCCATATAAATATAGGGAAAATTTGAAATATTTACATGAAAACATGGATAAAATGCACACATATACATTATATCATTAATAACTTTAACATCTAATGACTACGTCGAAGAAAAATGGGGAATGGATGATGTGTACTGATTTTAGAGCTATTAACAAAATCACAGTAAAGTATAGGTTTCCTTAACCTAGGATGGATGTTATAATGGATTGTTTGAGTGGAGCGAAGTATTTCACAAAGATTGACTTGAAGAGTGGTTATCATCAAATTAGAATCAGAGAAGGTGATGAATGGAAAATAGCATTCAAGACAAATGAAGGATTGTATGAGTGGTTGGTGATCTCTTTCGGACTGACCAATACATCGAGTACTTTCATAAGGCTTATGAACGAGGTATTGAAGAAATTCTTGGGTAAGTTTGTAATTGTTGATGCAGGAGCATCTTGGCTTCTTGGCAATCTTGCATCAACCAAAAATATTTTATTTCTTGTTCTTCAGTTTGCAGTCGTTAAGCTTCTTTCAGCATTCCTTCAATTTGGATCAGTTGTTGTTGCGCACCTCGTGGAGTGTTCGTAGCATCATGTTTTACCTTCACTTAGGTTCGCACCTCGATTGGTTTCTTTGTTCTTGAGATATCCTAGATTCTTGGCGGGACTTCACTGTTCTTCATGTTTCACGGCCAGACTATGTTTTCCAATCTTGCAAAGGATTTTCCCAATCGACAAAGCTTCGTGGCTCTTATCCTGATGTTCCCTGACCTATGACCGACCATCTTGTTGGTTCGCACGTTATGTTTCATCCATTTGTGAGGAATTCTTATGATTTAGGTCCTAAACTATAATGTAACACGTTTTCCTATTATTGGAGAATGTAATCTTTCCCAGGCCGACTTGATGCTTGCTAAGGCTTTATAAGCTGTTGTAATTGCTCCTTAGGTAGCTTCTAGTTAGAAGTTTCTGGTTAGTAATCTTAGTGGCAATTCACAAAAAAGAGTATAAAAAGATAACCTCTTAAAGGTTCCAATAACAAGCATGTATGCCTAGAATTTAAGATTGCATGTTGCAGATGCATTGTACTGGATTTCATGTTAATTGGAGTTGATCTTGCATTCTTCTCTCTTGTTTCTTGTTGCTTTCGTTGTGTGACTTGTGCTGCAAGGATTGGACTGACTTCCTTGAGGTCCCTCCTGTCCTTGGTTGCATCATTCCAATTTGATGTAAATCTTTGATTATGTGATAATGCAAAGATCTGTTATAGAATGTTGATTATCTATTCTTGTGTATGAGTTGATTGCTTCCATTGTGTAACTCGTGCTACATGGTTTGGACCATCTCCATCGAGAAAACTCCTTCCATGACTGCATCATTTGGTATCAAAGCAAGGATAATGTTCTTGTGTTAGCAGACTTGAGCCCCTAAGATTGCGAAGCCCTAGAAGTATTTGTTGTGTGGTGGTAGAGTGTGGATTTAACCCGCAATTGCAGAGGACTTGCACGAAGGGATCACAAAGGAGTTTTTGTTGATTGTTAACTCTATTTGAGTTGTTAGGCATCCTAAAGGTGAACCAATCGCCAAGTTGGAGGAAGGTTGCAAGTGTGTTCAATAGATCGCCGAGAGAGGCAATTGAACCCTTGTGATCAGATTGTCGAAGATGAGGTAGTTGCACCTGAGGATTAGGATGATGCCACCTAGAAGAATGAACCCTAGAAGGCTAGAACAAATGATAGAGGACTTCAAGAATGAAATGAGGAATGAGTCCCGAAATGTCTTGAATGGATTGCAAAGGAATCCTGAGACTGAGCAGTATAAGGAAGCTACTAAAGATATTGAGACTGTATACACCAAGGTACTTGCAGATGAGGAAAGTTGTTGAGGGCTATGGCGCAAATAAGTAAAAGTCATAAAATGGAGGTTTCTAATTTCTTTGGTTCATTACATCCGGAGGATTTGATAGATTGGATTGGTGAATTGGAAGATTACTTTGAGCTTGAAGATATCAGAGGTCTGCACAGAGTTAAGTTGGCACAGACTAAGTTGAAGGGTCATGTTGCCTTATGGTGGAAAGAATTACAGAAAGATAGAGAGGAGAATGGAGAATTGAAAATCACTAGATGGAGGGTGGTAGTTGCTAGATTGAAAGCAAAATTCATACCTGAGGACTATGAATTGGAATTGTTCAAGAAATTGTTGAATCTGAAGCAGAAGGATATTAGCATGAAGGAATACACTGAAGAGTTTTACAAGATGACAATCAAATCTAGAGACCGAGAGGTATCTAAGGAGAAGGTGGCTAGATACAATAATGGTCCGAGATTTAATATTCAAGATGAGCTGAGTATGTTGAGGATTTTTATAGTGGAGGATGCTTATTAGTATGCAGTCATTGTAGGATTTTCCCCAATGGAGATGGTCCAAACCATAGTTCAAAATATCTTTATTGGCAACTTATTGCCAAGGGCAAAAAGAAAGTTATTGGCAAATATCAGAGATAAGTTGGGAACTTCTCGTGAAAATATCAAGAACTTAAAAAATCGCTTAAATTTAATTAGAAATGCATTTTTTTTGCAAAATTCAATAAGGAGATGCATCTAATGAGTCAACAAATGAGTAAACAAACCAAACAAGCTGATCTAGATATATATAAATGCAAATGGGATACAAAATCGCATCCTCATGTGGAATGTTGATGGCTCATAGCCATAGTCTGATAGTCTAAACTCTGAAGCAAACTAAAAATAGAAAATTGTCTTTGTAAAACTAAAAGCAAATACAAGTGTCAACTACAATATCAGCTCTAGAATGCTGCAAATGTCAAGTACAAGAAATCGCTCTAGAATGCTGTAAATGACCTTCTTTCTCCTCCAAACCCTTTCTCTCCTCTCCAAATCAGCTCTTGCAAACAAAAAAATCAATTATGCACTTTGATGGGTCTTTAGTCTATTTCTAGGCACACGGACGATAAGTTTTTAAATTATCACAATAAATTGCAAACTTATTGCCACTTTTCTCTACGATAAGTTCCTGCGATAACTTGACGCAATTTATCGCAAGCCAGAACTTATGGCGATAAGTTCACTTATTTGCGATAAGTCTGCGATATTTTGATCTATGGTCCAAATCATGCAGCATGAGTTACACAGTGGAAACTCCTGTCGTGACTGCATACTAATAAGCATCCTCCACTGTAGAAATCCTCAACATACTCAGCTCATCTTGAATATTAAATCTCAGGCCATTAATGTATCTAGTCACCTTCTCCTTAGATATCTCTCAGTGTCCAGATCTAATTGTCATCTTGTAAAACTCCTCAGTGTATTCCTTCATACTCATATCCTTCTGCTTTAGATTTTGCAATTTCTTGAACAGTTCCAATTCATAGTCCTCAGGTATTAATTTAACTTTCAATCTAGCAACCATCACCCTCCATCTAGTGATTTTCAATTCTCCATTCTCCTCTCTATCTTTCTGTAATTCTTTCCACCATAAAGAAACATGACCCTTCAACTTAGTCTGTGCCAACCTAATTCTGTGCGGATCTCTAATATCTTCAAGCTCAAAGTAATCTTCCAATTCACCAATCCAATCTATCAAATCCTCGGGATGTAATGAACTAGAGAAATTAGAAACCTCCATTCTATGACTTTTACTTGTGCCATAGCCCTCAACATTCTTTCCTCATTTGTGGGTACCTCGGTACTACAATCTCAAGATCTTCAGCAGCTTCCTCATATTTCTCCTTGGTCTTAGGATTCCTTCGCAATCCATTCAAGGCATTTTGGATCTCATTCCTTATTTCATTCTTGAAGTCCTCCATCATTTGTTCCATCTAGGGTTCATTCTTCTAGGCAGCATCTTCTCAATCCTCAGGTGCAACTACCTCAACTTCGGCAATCTGATCACAAGGATTCAATTGCCTCTCTCTCGGCGATCTACTGAACACACTTGCAACCTACCTCCAACTCGGCGATCTGTTCAACTTTGGGATGCCTAACAAATCAAATAGAGTTACCAATCAACAAAAACTCCTCTACAATCCCCTTGCGCAAGTCCTCTGCAATTGCGGGTAAGATCCACACTCTTCCACCCCACAACAAACACTTCTAGTGCTTTGCAAGCTCAGGGGCTCAAGTCTGCTAACACAAGAACATCATCCTTGCTCTGATACCAAATGATACAGTCGTGGCAGTAGTTTCCCCGATAGAGATGGTGCAAACCATGCAGCACGAGTTACATAGCGGAAACAATCAACTCAGACACAAGAATAGATAATCAACATACTATAATAGATCTTCGCATAATCACAAAATTAAAGATTTACATCAAATTAGCATGCAACATGCAGTTTACATACTTTCGGCATACATGCCTGATTACAACAAAAACCCAAATCAAAACCCCAGAATTAACCTTCCGAAGGTTAATCTTACCATTGCTAAGAGCTCCCTAACAAGGATCAAATGCCTCAATATATAGAACCTTTGCATCATATGTCGGCCAAGATCTCACATTTTCCAAGAACAAGAAAACGTAATACAGAAATATAGGTTAGGGCCCAAATCATAAAGATCTCAATGCCAAGATGTTGAAATGACGTGTGATCCAAGAGGAACATCGGCCCTCGATCAAAGACCATCCTGATATGATCCACAAAGCTTCACCGATTGGGAAATTGCTTCACAAGATCGGAAAACTCCATCTAACCATTAGAACATGCAGAACACACAGGGTCAAACTTGAATCCAAGGCAACTCCACTGCAAAGAGTCCAAAGGAGGTGTGAATCAAGACATAAGTTAAACATGATGACCAGAACACTCCCTGAAGTTCGCTACTGCATAAGATCCACCTACAGGAAATGCAACTAAAAACACAGAAACTGCTAACAAGAACAAAACTGAAAGGAAATATTTTTGGGTGATGCAAGATTGCCAACAACCCAAGGATGCTCCTGCATCAAACAGCCATATAGATATAGGGAAAATTAAAATATGTAGGCAAATTTGAAATATTTACATGAAAACATGGATAAAATGCACACGCATACATTATATCATTAGATAACCTTAACATCTAAGGACTAGCAGAATTCTAATACTAAATTTGTGTTAAATTGAGAGTGACTTATAGAATTCATTGTCAATATTCAGAATTTATAGGAATCTCCCCAAGGCATCCCTGTCGCCAGGACATCCCAAAAATGGGGACGCCTGAAAAAAACTGGAGACATGTCCCCGGGTAACTGTATGTGTTGCTAGGTGAACGTGTTTTCTTGGCATAGAATAACCAAGTAGAAGAATCAACTGCACGATTATTTCAAACTCTTTTATAACAATACGATAGAAGATTCAGTGCTGGAAATGTTTCAGAGTCCCGGACTTTTGATTTATAGCAATGTAAATGGCTGAGTTGGCAGGCAACGACACACAAGAAACATAAACATTAAAGCTCCTGATGCCAAAGGATTTTGTATTCTTCTCTGCTAACTCTTTTCTCTCGAAAGAAAATGATTGATTGGAGCACTCAAGTAGAACCCGAAGAAGCAGGTGTAAGCAGGGGTGCATTTAGAATCGAAAACGGCCCAGAAGCTGTCAATTCCTGGCAGTTTACCACTGGCCACAACTTCATGAGCATATAGATTAATCCAGAAAGCCTCAATAAGCCTCTTTGCTCGATTGTACACCCCGTAGGACTGCTGACAAACCCAAGAGGACCATAAAACTTGTAAACATGCCTATCCCACTAGTTTCTTTGTTGGACAAGCTAAAGGGGGTTCTTAGAAATTACAATTAACTACATGAAAATACATCCCTCATCTGGAACAAATTAAAATTTTACGAAATTTTATCGATTCTGGCTATTCCGTGACTGCTGTGGGTGAAACTGAATTCGCTACTTAAGATAAAATTTAGAGTCATGATATTCCTCGAGTGTTTCGATGAATACCACTTAAATTGCCCTGGTGTGCATGTTTATAGGATCACTTTAAACAAGTGGAACCCACAGAGAGATAAAACAGTGGCAATCAAAAAAGTGCAAAACCTTACCCCACCAGTCAAAACGATGGCAAGGCAAATGAATTGTTGTAAGCAATTGAATGAAAATACTTAATTTGTCAACTGGAAAAATAATATACAGCATTGCCTACTAATCCAAAGCTGCAGTGGGGTTCTGTTACTGTCTCTTCTACAAAGAGAATTCGGTCCATATGATCATTACTTCTTGTGGCCATCTACATAATAGTGAGTGCAAGTAAAGAGGGCAATGAAATGACAATTTAATATAGATTTAACAATCATTACTTTGTTTGCTACAAAAGTTGCATTGCTCTTCTGCAACAAATATTTTTTTCACTCAAAATCCTCAAAACAATTGTGTAGAAGAGCATCGAAATGAAGAAAAAATTGCAAAGCAAAATTTTGTAACTACCAAATCCACGTAAGGAGGCCATGGCTGCGGCCTGATGAAGTTGCGGTTGTCGATTTCAATCTTCGTCAGCTGTTGAAGAATCTTATCAACTTCCACAATTTTATGACAATATGTTTTATCAGCTTATGTGCATCTCCAGCGCCTCCAAATCTCTATATGTCCAGTCTTTTCATGCTGCGGCTATATCTTATATGTTTCTCATCTATATGATTGCCTTATCGACTAACTAGTTGTTTGTCAAACTTGATTAGATGGCAAATATTTACATAATGGACGTATGCTTCCCTTTAGAAATTTATCTTAACGCTGAGATGATTATCCACCATAATGTGGACCTCCGTTCGAGCCATGAACATCTCAAGCGCATGGCCGCGTATCTTGAATTAAAAAATACATACTAGCATATGCAACCTCATATTTAGTTCATCTATTGTGCTGTTTTTTCAAAGTTGTGTCATATGATTTTTATTTATTTTTTAATATTGAAGAAGATTTGAGATCGCCAATATCTAGATGTCTACAGCATAGAGTTTTAAACTCTTTCGTACCACTTATTATGAAGTGGTAAGTTGTTATAGTTTTGAGTATTTATAATGATGTAATTGAGTGTGTAAAAATGAGGATAGGAATTTTTTGGGGGGCCGGTATGAATTCTAGTATGGATCAATTTATGTGAAGATGTTGAATTGTGGATCAAAATATGTAGATTTGATAATTTCTATTAGAAATTGGATGTCTTGTTCTTATAAAGAATTTGGGGGTGCTATCTACCTTTGCAATCAGGTGGTCTATTTTTATAGGATTATTTTCATCCCTATCTTGTAGTATCTTGTATAGAAAGAATTTCATATCTTATTTAGAGGAAAGAAGGTCGAAGAGGATGATGATTAATTTAAAATTAGATATGAATGATGACTAACGAGAAAAGGGAAATGAAAAAAGATGATGATCTCTTTTTTGTTTTATTGAATAGAGATAAAAGTTGGCCCCATCCAACATTTATTTTCTTCTACTGAATGGATTGAAGAGGGAAATTTTTCTCCATATAAATTTTAATCAATAAAAAAAAGTATGTATAAATGTGTGTTAAAATTATTCTGGGATGGAGATGTTTTTTTAGGAATAGTGTAACATGTTAACTAAATCAAATCAAATCAAATCAAATAATGGCCAATTTTCACCATTATTGTAATTTTGTATTGATAAAATAATTTTGCACTTCTCTTTACTTTTAAAAATTGAAATAGAAATAAAATTATTTTCTCACATTTGCATGTAAATTACCAAATAATAATTTCAATTGCTCTATCTTTTCATTAAATCAAATGCAATAATAGAAGAGAGAGTTAGAATTTAATCTTTCTTTCTTTCCATCCTAGAATCTCTTACAAGCCTTGACATTACTAGGAGAGGGAGAGTATCATTGGATGCTTTACCTTCAATCATAGATTTGGCAATCCCCAACACACATTCCAATTAGAAGTGGCCCTACCCTTCACAAGGGTGCAAGACACTGGGCTAGGTCTAATTTCTATTTGAGCTTGGTGTTTAGAACTTCTACGACTCTTAGTTGATCACACACTATAGGTACCTCCTCCTAACTAGTATGACCATCTACCTAGAATCTGTATCTAGTTCATATGAACTAACAACCATGTGCAATGCATTGTGCCACCTTGGCTAAGGTTTAAGGATACTCTCCCTCCCTTTTTTGAGGGTGATCCAACTCCCTACATCCACTTAGACACACAAAGGTAGTTAGACATAATCTTCTTACCATAGTAGGTATCTATATAGTAAAACATCAGTTGCTAGAATTTACATCATTAATTCCATTAATCCATCAAGAGATGTAAAAATGATTTTTTTGGTGTAATCAAATATTCACTTCTACACTTCACTTAAGCTTACTTCTAGGATTTAATGCATTACATAGTAGTTTTTATATGACACACCTAAGAGTTCACACCTTATTTGTACATGGTGTTGGAGAAATTCCACTTTAGGTGGTGATAGTTGTTATCACATTCCACTTTATGTATGAGATCCACCTTTAGTGCACATATCACATTAGCATCCCCCACATGTTACACACACTTCATTTCATAATGGATGATGATCCACCTTTGGGTGGACATGTGATTCCACCTTTTGTGGTGATAACTTATCTACTTCTTATCATTGTTTCTTATTGCTTTTCCTATATAAGTAGAACTATTATGTACATTTTTAATTATGTCCATTATCAATAATATCATTCTTGCATATTAATGCAATTATCTTTCCATTCTCTTATGGAAGTTATCTTGGTCTTTCATTTGATCCTAGGGGTGTTGTAGAGTCACCTAAAACTCTAACATGGTATCAAAGTTCTCAAGGTGTGAAGCCTCCTTCTCAAGAGTAGAAAATTTGGATTGATTCAATTGTGGGTGCAGAATAAGGCTATTTGGACATCATCATTACTTAGCCTATTTGGAGATAATGTTGGTGTAATTTGGGGTTTTGTATTTTGTGGCTTTCTATTGCAGGTCAATATTGGAGCCTTCTAGTGCAAATTAGAGGTTTGCATCATAAGGTCCAAAAACCCTTAAATTGACTTTTGTTTTATCCAAATCAGACATTGGAGGCCAAATCTAGAGACATTTGAAGTTTGGAGATGCGACGGTGGCAATTCAAAAAAATAATTATGGAGATAATTTCAAACAACGATATCTCGATAATGCAAACTCCTTTTTTTAAGCAATATTTTTTGTTTTGGGGTATGATTTTGTGCTCTACACAATGGTATAGGTGGTTTTTTTATCTTTGTTCTTAAAAAAAAATTAAAATCGTTAAATCCTATTTTTGGCAACTTTCAAGGCCTCGTTCATGCTCATATGGACTCATGGGGGCTTCACTTAGTGAACTTAAATCATAGCATGTGCATTCGTGGCATACTAAATAGTTCCCCTATTTTCAAAAAATATTGCCCCAAACTCCTTTTTTTTTACCCCCATCCAATACCCACCCAATATTCCCCACACCCATTTTCCTATATAAACCCTCACCCCCTAACCCAAAAAAACCCCTATTTAGGTAATATATTGCCCCCTTTTTTTGCTCATTTTAAACCCCCCAATATGAACACACATGATATTGCATTGTCCCTTCAATGAAGACCCTATGTATGGACTCCTTTTCAAGTGCAATTTTTTAAAAAAATGCATAATTTTTTTGTATTTTATAGTGGTACTATCATATAGTGACTATGATTAAAAAAAAATTACTTTCAGAATTTGGCTTAGTTGTGCATAGTGATCTAAGTCTATTATAGCCTAAATGTAGGGTGTACTAGGGTGAACCCACAATAGTGAGTTACACTTTTTGCCTGAATAGAGACTGAACTCTACATTTTGAAAAAAAATTTCAAATTCGGATGTATATTGTCGTTAAACTGTTTGAAATTGGAAGATGAAGTAAATTAAAGTCTTTTAGAATTTTTTGTCTATATTATAAATATATATATATATATATATATATATATATATATATATATATATATATATATATATATATATATATATATATATATATATATATATATATATATATATATATATATATATATATATATATATATACATACACACACACACATGTGTGTGTGTGTGTATTGAATTGATTTGAATAGTTTTTTCTTTCTCCCATGAAAATCGGTATGTTGTTGAAAACGTCATTTTCAAAGAGTTACATTATTTTCATAGAGCATAACTTTTTTTCTAAAATATATATCAATGTTCTTTTTTTGAATTTAGTTTTGTAACATCCATATGGAGGGCATGCAATTGGTTTTACGATATTGTCATTATTATTGCATATTTTATTAACATTTGAAGTTGACTAAACCGTAATTTTGACATACCTTGACTACATAGCTTATAACTTGTCGTGTATTTGTCCAATTTCATATATTTTTTTATAGAAAGATAACTTCAATACCTAGGGCATAGATATTTTTAGAATTTTTTTCTCTCATTTATTATTTTTCCATAAGCGTCAAACATAGAGGTAGACATACAGTGAAATATCTATGTTTAATAAAACTAAAAATACAAAGTCATAATAAACTTAATATATATTAATATTATAGTCATTGGAAATATTTTTATCAGTAGTACCTTACTACATAGATAGGTTTATCAAATGGATTCATTTGATCTGCCAAAAGATAAAGTTGAAGTGATTTTTGGTCAGCATTTTAATAGGTGTGAAGGAGACTCCATTGTAGGTATGAATAAGGAGTATAGATGTTATATCAATATTTTTTTTATCTAAGAGGCTTTGAGCTAACCATTTGTAATTAATTCTTTCAAATGGAACCTCTTAAGGCTTAAATCATCATATTTTATTAAAAATGTGTTATTTCAGGAAAAATCAACATGTCTAAAAAAGTGTAACCCACTATTGTGGGGTCACCTTGTAATTAATTGTTGATCTTAATTTGTAATGCGAGAAGTGTATTCATTGATGTAATCATGGAATATGGAATGCATCCTTCAATAATAAATTTAACTAAAGGTAATTATGAGTCATGGAAGGAATCATCACACATTATAGATGACTTACTATCTTGCCTTGTCTTTATGGACTTGTATATGAGCCAAAGACACATTGGAAGAAATAGTTTGGCAAGATAAGAATGGTCATATCAAAGGATTGATTGGTTTGAGGCTTGGTTTGGATTTTCATCATGATATCTACTCCAAGATCTTGAGTATTCAATGCCCACACACAATTTGGACAATTGTTTGGGAGCATTTTGGAGATTCACATGTTCCTCCATTCCCAGATGATCTTGTTGTAGATTGTCTCCTTCCACTTGATGATGTAGATAACATTTCATATAATGATGAAACATTAGATGAGATTGAATATAATGCATTAGTTGAGAGTAAAGGTGATCCAGTGACTCCACTTGAAACTCCTACTTCTCTATTAAAAGTCTTGCATTCATCTCATATTGGTGATTCTAGTGAATCATTGCAAGAGATATCTATTTGTCTTCTTGAGTGAGGCTCCTACTTGCTAAATATTGGTGCATTGTTTGTGGAGTATCACATTTCAAATTTGGAAGACACATTTGAAGGGGTTTCTCTTCTATTTGATGATAGCTTCAACACAATTGGAGAATCTTCTTCACCTTCTTTGGAGATTTACATTCATGAGTCTCTTCCTTCACTTGATATGTCACATTGCTTGGTTTAGGTTGATCATGATTATGTGATGAAGACTCCCATTCAGTTTTTAGAGACATCATTTATATTTGAATATAGTTATGGCAATAATGTTGTCACTCCATATTTGTCTTTGGAGCTTCTTCACCATCAATTTCTATTGGTTCCTTGTTTGTCACCTTCTATTATGATTGTGCATGTTCTTGATTGGTTTGTGGCATCTTCATCATCCAAGGGCATGGCAACACATGACCAAATTTCAAAGACATCATCATCATACTAAATTTGGATTCTAATAACTAATTCATATCCAGAATGGGAAGCATTCTTGTATTTATACTTGGTCTATCTTCTTCCCAAGGGGAGAAATGTTGTTTGTAGGCATTGGACTATTTCTTGCCTTCACACACTCACCATTTGTGTAGGACATTATCCATTATGGGGGGGTAGTTGTCTCCTAATTTCCTTCCTATATGGGGGTAAATTGATTGTATATACATGATGCATGTAGTCCTTGGAGGGTCTTGATTCCTCCATCCATACATTCATCTTTTGTATTTTCATCTCTCTTTTTGGAGAGGGTTTTTTTCCCATGAGGTTTTTTCTCTTTCTCTATTTTATGAGAGACTGCGTTTGCCTATTGTACATGGGTACCTAAAATGGCCTAGTAGTCGTGACCCATCTTGCATTGTGAGTTTAAGCTAATTCCACTAAGTTGCACATAGGGGAGGGGGTGGTGTTGGTGTAATTAAATATTCACTAATTACACTTTACTTAAGCTTACTTAGGATAATGCATTACATAGTAGTTTGCATATGAGACACCTAAGAGTTTGCACCTTATTTGTACATGTGGTGTTGGAGAAATTTTAGTTTAGGTGGTGATAATATTTTTCACATTCTATTTTATGTGTGAGATCCACCTTTAGTTCACTTATCACATTATCATCTTCCACATATTGCACATACTTCATTTCATAATGGAGGATGATCTACCTTTGGTGGACATGTGATTCCACCTTGTGTGGGCGATAACTTATCTACTCCTTATCATTGTCTCTTATTGCCTTGCTTATATAAGTAGGCCTATTATGTACATTTTTAATTATTTCTATTATCAATATCATGATTGTATCTTAATGCAATTTTCTTTCCATTCTCTTGTGGACTTTATCTTGGTCTTTCATTTGACCCTGGGGGTGTTGTAGAGTCACCTAGAACTCTAATAGATTTCAAATAACATCACATTTCTAATTATGTAATTTAAGTAACTATATAAATAGTTTGTGGAGGGATGTAACATATCCCTCCCTTTATGATTTATTGTCCTCGATGATTAACTTTCCAAATAGTTATATTAAAATTTTGTTGAAATAAACATAGCATAATATTTTTAGCCATTAAAAGAAGCATTAAATAGATGAGGAAATTTTTTAAGGATTTCATCATAACTCTCCCAAGTGGCATTGTCTTTTGCATACTAGTCCCACTAAACCTTGCATTGTGTGATCTCATAGTTACATAATAAAATCTTATGTAACTCAAGCACCTTGAGTGACTCTATCATGACCACCCTTAGATCCTACACTTGCAAGGAGTTCCAGTCAGCCATGTGATCAAAGTGTGCTATATACTGCTTTAGATAAGAAACATGAAAAATAATATGCAACTAGGTGAGAGCTAGAGGTAGAGCACTTATGTAAGCTACTAGGTTGATAACTTCTAGGCCTTCAAATGGTCATATGTATTTAGGCACCAATTTATAAGATTTTCCAAATTTGATTGAGATTTTTTATTGGTCTTAAGATTTATTTCTCTCCTACTTCCAATTTTCTCAGCATTAACTTAACATTGACATAGCTTTTTTTCCAATCGTAACTTTTTCTAACCTTTCCTTAATCATCTTGAATTTTTCTTCTATTTTTGAGAGTGTCTTGGGATTGAAGTTTATCCTATCTTCCAACTTATCCCAGCTAATTTAAGAGTTTCTACACTTCCTACCTTACAATATCTCAAACAGTTCCACCTTAATGGCTAATTGGTATGAATTATTGTAAGAAAATTCTACTAGTGGTAGGTAATTCACTCACTTGTACTATTGATCCATTCAATGTATTCTCAAAATATCCTCTAAAACTTGGTTCACTTTTTGTTTGACCAGATATTTTTAAATGATATATTGAATTGATGTTCATATGGGTTCCTAGAGCTGCAAATAAGGTTTTCTAGAACCTAGATGTCATTATATTATCCCCATCTAATAATTTTTTACCTAATGCTGTGTAATTGGAAAATTTCCTGCACAAACTTGTGGGCTATAATGGGTGCTCCATCTATCATTTTTTTGGTAAAAAGTGAGCTACCTTAGTGAGTTTGTCTACTAAGTAGTAGTATTTTATTAAGTTTTTTCCTTAACATGGGTAAGTACTAAACAAAATCCATGCTAATAATCTCCATTCCCAATTTAGAATGGCATGTGGTTGCAACAACCTCGCTAGAGGTTGATGTTCTATTTTCACCCTCTAGCATTCAAAGCAACTTTCCACAAACCTTGTGACATCCATCTTCATTCCCTTCTAGAAGTATAGAGGTTTAATATCTACTAAATATTTGGTAACACCTAGGTGTCTAGAGTACGGTGCTAAATGTAACTCCTTTAAAAATTAACTTCCTTAATTCTAAGGAATTGGGTAAATGTAAATTTGTCCTTGATACCTCAAAAAACCATCTAGTTCAACCTTGAACCCTTTGTACTTTGGGTCTTTGGGATTATCTTGAAGAGCCTCTAAAACCTAACTACAGTATTCATCCCCTTGAAAATTCTATAAAATGTGTGCTTTAAAATCTATGTTGACAGTTACCATAGAAGATAGGTGTCTCGAGCAACTCAAAGCACCAACCACTCTATTCTCCTTGTCCTTAATATAACTAATTTCAAAATCATAGTTAGAGATCAACTCCAACCATCTTCTCTAATGATTGTTTAGATTAGGCTAGGTAACTATATATTTTAATTCCTAATTATTAGATTTGAGCTCAAATGGTTTTCCTATTACATAATGTTGCCCCATTTGGAGAACGTGCACAATAGTTGTAAGCTCAATATCATGGAGTGCGTGATTTTTCTTGTATTGTTTTAAATTTATTGATTTGTAAGTAATTACTTGCCCATATTGAATGAGAACCCCTCGTAATCCTTCTCTATATGCATATGTGATAACTAAAAAATATCTTATGGGATTTGATACTTTCAAAATTAGTGTTGTGGTTAGTCTCTATTTCAAACATGCAAAAGCCTTTGGAGTTTTCTCTATCCACTTGAAAACATTTTTTCCTTCCTCTAGAGTGCCATGATAGGATGAGCTAGATGTGAAAAATTCATTATGAACTTTCTATAATAATGTACCAACCCCATAAAACTTCTTACCTCTTGAACATTTCTTGGAACTAACCACTCTAATATGGCCTTTATTTTTTTCTAGATCTACTACAATTCCCTTAACATATATAATGTTCCCTGAATACTATACTTCCTTTTTGGAAAAATGTTCCCTTGGATAGCTTCCCATACAAATTATGTTCTCAAAGTCATTGTAGAATTATTTATAAATGTTGGAAGTGTTCCTCTATGCTATTAGAGTAGATTAGAATATCATCAAGGAGTACTAGCACAAACTTGTCCATGAAATTCCTAAAAATGTTGCTAATTAGATTCATAAAAGTTGTTGGGGGTGTTGATGATCCCAAAGGGTATCACTGTGAACTCATAGTGCCCATATCGAGTTCTAAAGGTGGTTTTATGTGTGTCTTCTTCTTTTAACCTATGTTGGTGGTATCTTGACCACATATATATATTTAAGAATATTGGAAATCCATTCATTTGATCAAACATATCATAAATTTAGGGTAATGAATACTTGTTTCTTATGGTAACCTTATTTAGCATACAAAAATCTATGCACAAGCACAAAATGTCATGCTTCTTCTCATAAATATCATTGGATCTCCCCAAGGTGATACACTGGGTCAAATTAACCCTTTGCTTAACAATTCCTATAATTGTTCTTTTAACTCTAGGAGCTCAATGTTTTACATCATATATAGGGCTTTATATATCAACTAAGCTCTTGACATCAAGTTGATAGAAAAATCAAATACTCTTTTTGGTGGTAGTCTAGGTAATTATTTAGGAAACTCATCCTAGTAATCCTAGAGGTAAGAATATTTTTCAGCAAAAGATTATGCCCCTTTATTTCCTCCCTTTAACTCTTTCTAATGGTTTGAGGACATGGGTATGTGTAGGATCATGAGGGGCCAAAAAGTGATGATGTGAAAAAAAATGTGTTTTTCATCTGCGAAAAAAATGTGAAAATCAATGTTGACTTTGTAGTAGGCCTGGGTGTCAGTACACTTGGCCATAGAAAATATCTATCCATATACGATATCTGATATGTTTGTATTAATAATAATAAAATTAAATAATAATATATTAATATATAAATAGTAATAATAATAATGTATGTGTGTGTGTGTCTATATATATATATATATATATATATATACACACACACACACACATTGAAAAAAATGAGCTATCTATTATATCAATTTTACTCTAGTGGGCTATGAATTGAACCATACTCCTATTAAAAAGATTGTCTGGACATAGTTTTTGCTTCACAAAATTTTTGTCATTACATGCTCACACATCAAACAAAACTTATTTCAAAGATTGGTCCTCTCAAATACCTCTTGAGGAAAAAAACACTTATAGGGAGGTTAACTAAATGGGTTATAATCTTTAGTGAATTTGATATCGACTATGTGGAAAGGAAATTTATATAAGGACAAGCTATAGTAGATCAATTAGTAGAAGCTCTTATTAAAGATAATCCAGTTATAATAGAGTTACCTGATGAGTCCATATTCCATGTAGAGTCTACCCACCTTTGGACCTTGTATTTTGATGGTTCATGCACATTTATTGGTTGTGGTGCTGGCATTCTCTTTGTCACACCATAAGGAGATTGTATACCAAAATCTTATTAGATTCAATTTTAGTGTACAAAAAATATTATAAAATATAAAGCATTGATTACTAGACTTTGTATGGTTGTGCAATGAAAAATCCATGAGTTATGTATTTTTAGTGACTCTCAGCTCATGATTAAACATGGAAATGATGATTATAAAAAAAGGATGAAAAACTAATTCCTTATAAAAGAATGGTGGATTATTTTAAAGCCTAATTCATATCAATAACTTTTGAGAAAATTCCTAGAGATGGTAATAGAGAATTTGATGCCATGGCCAGTATTGCATCACTTATATAAATGCCCAGTAACATTGCATAGTGTGAGTTCTTGGTGGAGCCACTCTTGAAACCCACTTATAATCTCCCCCAATGTGAGATGATTTTCCTTATCATTGGTCCTAATTCCTAGTGGTATGGGGATATTTATGCTTATCTATAAGACAATATCTTACCATTTGACCTTCCTAATAAATCTCAAAAAACCTTTATATGTCACGCTTCCCACTATGTCATTCTAGCTAATACCTTATATTGTTAGGGTTATGATGGTACCTTACTTATATTTCTTGAGTGTGATAAGGCCCACACTACATTGCAATAAATGCACAAAGGTATATGTGGGGCACATTCTAGTGGTCCTACCTTAGCTAAGAAAATTTTGCATATTGGTTATTATTGGCCTACTATGAAAAAAAAAATTCCTTTTAGTTTGTTAAGAAATACAAGCAATGCCAGATACATGAAGACTTAATACATGCACCCACTCAGGAATTACAACCACTTACTACTACTTGGCTCTTCTCTTAGTGGGTACTCAACCTCATAGGCAAAATTCATTCGCCTTTGTCTAGTGTCCATAAATCTATTGTCACTGCAACTAAATATTTTATAAAATGGAATGAAGTCATTCTATTAACAAATGTCACTAGCAAACAAATATATACATTTATCCTCAATTATATCATCTTTTGGTATGGTGTTCCCTTTTCCATTATCACAAATAATAGTTGTCCCTTTAAAAATCAGTATGTGTGTGAGCTAATTTGTCCCAATTTCCACATCCCACACCATTTCTCTTCAATTCACTATGCTCATGGGAATGAAAAATCTTAGGACTCCAATAAAACTATCTTGAAAATTGTAAAAAAGATGATCAATGAAGTTGGTAATGACCAACATATCCAATTGAACCCTACCTTGTGGCCTTATTGCACAAGTATCCACACGCAAACATCCACCACTCCATATGCCCTAGTTTATGGTTCCAAAGCTATCCTACCAATCCATGTCAAGTTACCATCTTTACTGGCCTTTTTTGTAATTTGGTCAATGATGAAGACTATAGGGTTTCTCACTTGCATGAATTAGAGTTTCTTGATAAACATAAATAAAATTCCTTTAATCACCTCAAGGCACACCAAAGTGAATGTGTAAAAGTTACAATTATCATATATTCAGATCAATAATATTTGAAATTGGGTATCTTTTCTTGAAGGAAAATCTAAAGAATCAACAAGATAAAACAAAACAAGGAAAAGTTTGAAACCAATTGGCTTGGTCCATTTGTCAGTATTGTTGTGTATGGCTCGGGTGCATACCAATGGGCTACTCCTAAGGGTGAACCTCTTGAGAATACCATCAATAGTATTCACCTTTGTTAATTTTATACTTGATCATTTCAAGGAATCTCTTTTAAACAGTCGTAAAAAAATCATTAAAAGCCCTAAAAAAAATGAAATAAAAAATTAAAAAAGAGAAAAAATCAAAATCAATAATTTTTTTTCCTCTGGTGAAAACCACTTTGGTGGTGGCTTGGATTAGTACCATGGTGAAAACTAGAAAACCAGCACCATGTATAATGACTTTGCTCCTCCTTCCTTCATGATTCTTCTTGATTTTCCATCTCACTTCCATTTTCCTTTCCTTTCATAATAACCTTTCCATACCCACCATGGCATATGGATCTTTTCATCTTTCTTTCTTGTCTACACACATTATCCTTGCATATTATACTAGTTCTATCTTCACTGGGGAAATCTCCTTGAGTATAGTAATGGGTTGGGATATTTGACATCTCACAGTTAGAGGAACTATCACTTTTTCTCCATCTTCTTGCTCACAAATGATAATAATGTTTCACTTGCACCATCAGCCATATCACTTCAGCTTGCTCTACAATAAAACATTCATTTTATGGACAAATTACACTTTAGACAAGCATGGAGGTTTGGACTTTGACAATGTCATTGCAACACGAGACTAAGATTGAGAAAACATAACATCCTATCAACATATAAAACCCACAATATCATTTTTTATAAATATTATTCCAACATGAAACATGATGCATGTTTGTTTATTTTGGATATTTTGATTGCTTCTAATTTTATCTTTGGTGGCATGTCTTTTAGCTTTTCTAGGATGTATTTGACTAGAGAATTTATCTCTAGCTGGATGTCTTTGACTATTAAGGAAAGGATTGGGCATGTTTACTTGTTTTTTTGGGGTGGATTTTTCCTTTTTAATATGATGACTTATCTTAGGACATGATTGCCTAAGATTATCAACCATGTATGGGTCTTATGTGAACTAGGGAATCCCTTAACTATCTGATGTATTTTTATCCACATAATGGGTATGTTGATTCATTTGGATCTTCTTATGTCCAAATGATTTCATCGAATTGCCATAATAAGCTCAATGATGTATTAGCACTTAAAAGAACGATAAATCCCATCATCACATTTCTCTTCAGATCATTTCTCCCTTCATCTCATTTCCTTCATTTCATTTTCCTTCTTCACTCCATTTCTCTCATCCATCTTCTTCATATCTTCGTCATTTTATTCATATTCCTTGTCACAAGTAAATCAATCAACTATTTTATCCAATTGATGTATGACTCCTAATTCAATGTTGAATCAATCAACCTATCATATGATTCCATCGATCCCTGGTTAATCAATCAGTCATTCTATCAAGTTGTCTTGTTCTTGCAACAATCCCAAACCGCTTGATCATCTCAATCAATTTGGCTATAGAAATGATCATTTCCATCAATTGTTCAATTATTCTTATCAGTTGTGCATTTTCATCAAATTTACATCTCTATTTAATCACTTGTGCAATATCAACTATTAAATTTTTTCCTCATACTTTATCAAGAGATCAATCTTCTCATGCTCTATTAGACCAATCTCTTGAGAGGGAATATCATATCTATCATTTGTCCTTACCGGGATATCTCCGGGTCATATATCATCTAATCATTTTTTCTTTGAAACAACGTGACAAGTTGCATTATCTCAAAGAGGGGAGAAATGTAGACATATAAAAATGTCCTTATTATGATTAATATTTATTCTATTATCTATTTAATTAATTCATTGATATTTTATTCTATTTTAATCATTAAATTATTCATACGATTTGTTAAATTGATTTATCTATTAATCCATTTATTTAATGAATCTCTAAGCCTATCCTATCTCTAACCTCTACCATATCATAAACATATCTTATTTATAATTGTTCCACTCCTACCATTTACACTCACTTACCAAATATCAGATAAATGGTCTGTGGCTACCTCCAACCACCTCCTATAATCTTGCATTTCTCTCATAACCTTTCCTTATACATAAGGATGAATATAAAGGCATTTTATTCTCACATTCAAAGTCTCTTACATCTTGGTTTTCTTTTGGAATCTTTAATTTCTTTGGAATTAGCAATATCTTATAACATTTTAGAATCATTTTGCATCAATATAACATAGTTTTACATAAGCGCAATCTAGGTTTTGCATTCATTTATTGAATTCATCCATTCTTCACAACCTCTTGTACAAAGTGCTCTAAGAGAAAAAAATATGACAGACACAATATTTTGTTGATAGCATGGAAATAGAGTAGATTTCTATTTAATGCATTTATTTTATTTATATTAATGTTTATTTCCATTATATGATCAGCTCCATTGTAGTGATGTTGGAATAATTGGATCTCTGATCCTTTTTTTAGGTTTCCCTCATCCATACAAGTTAATGAAGGTTGATAGAGACCCTAGTTAATCATGATAATTTCTCCATCATGGGGAAATCTCAAATACTTATGGTTAGGAGAGACTGTAGCTTTCATGGAGGTGATCCAAGGAAGACCAAGTCTAACTTAAAACTGATTGGAAGTTGGGATGACAACAAAGGTGACATCTAAGATTTTCTTACCACCTTCTACAAGAAGAGTAATGAAACCATGGGTAGGATAAGTGAGACCATTGAATGTTTTGATCATTGCATTAGATTTATCATAGAAATATTATTGGATTTGTCTAGTGCAAAGATGTTCTTCAATTATAACATTCACCATAAAAGTACGATTTATGAGGACTTCATGAGAGGTAATACCATTAATCTTTTCAGCTATGTAAAGAGGACCATCAAGTGCCATAATAGTCTCACAAATGTAATGAAAATATCAAGTTGGGTTGATCAATAAGGTTGGAAAAATTATTGGCTTCAATACGCTCAGTTTCATAGGTCACAATGGTAGGAAAATTAACAACATGGGTAGATGAAGAAGGAATGGACTCAATGATATTGGTCGAATGGGAAAGTAAAGGGTTGTTATAAATCTACAAGTTTTGGTTGGGAAGGGAAATTTTTTTTTCTTTGATCATTAATACTATCAAAAGATGTAGTATTAGAATCAATGAGTTCTTGAACAATAGTTTTCAAATGGAAACACTTCTCAGTATCATGACCATATTGACAATGATTGGAAAAAATATTTGGGATCAAAGTTCTTGTTGGATTGTTTGGAAGGATCAATTGGCATAATGGGAGGAAGTGTTAAGATATTAGCATTGATAAACTTCTCCACCACATTATGAAAAGATTAAAAAGGGGTGTAAAATTATGAGAAGGTTTAAAATAAGATTACAAAGGAGCCACACCTTTGGATGTTTCTATCACTTGCACATTAATGTTGTTTTTTGAATTATTAATGTTGATGAAACTTTTTGGTTTTTGAAACTTCTGAAAAGGATGAGATGCAACATCACTCTTATCAACCAAAGTCATTGGAGTGGTGCTCTCAAATTGATTCACTTGAAGCTGATTGATAATTATGAAGAATTGCACACAATTGAGTTAAAAAGGAGAATTCAAAAAGCAATGTCTTATACCTAATGTCTTTTTGTAAATTAGTAATAAAAATATGTTGAATATCAACAACATGCACATGATAACAAATTTGATCATGGAAATGCTTAAATCTACCAATGAAATTAGTCACTTTTTCTTCAACACCTTGTTTACAATGCATTAAATTAGTCAAATAAATATTAGGACCAATAATATTTTGAAATTATTGGATGAAAGCATTAGCAAGTTTTTGGAAGCTTATTTTGAAAGGTTTTAGTAAATAGTTTAGCCATGAACCTATGATCATGATAAAAGTCATTGTACAATATTTTAAAGGTCTTAACATGGGTCGAGTGATCACCTTTATCATTATAAGTCTCTAAGTGAGGTATTTCTATGTATTGAGGGATAACGACAAGGATAATGGTCAAGGACAAAGGGCTAGCAATGTCACATGTAGGAATGTTGAATTTGAATTGATTCATAGAGGTAATTTGTCATTGTAAGAATGAAACACTTTGAGAAAGGATATTTATAGTAGACTCAATGGATAGGTTGGTATGAGACATATGTGAAATGTTGGGACCATTATGAGAAATGGAAGGAACATTGGAATAGGAAAATGGACCATTGTTGTAGGTAGGCATGGATGAAGGTTGTGAAACACATGGAACATTTGAAGGAGGAGGAATAATAAGATTAGGAATGATTACAAGACTAATATGAGTAGGATTTGTGCTTGAAACAAATGTAGTCATGAGAGGTGTAGCATAAGTAGAGACACTAGGTAAAGAGGTAGGAATAAGAAGTGATGTCTCAAAACTAATGGAAAGTTGAATTAAACCTAGATCTTGGGTATAATCCTTAAGAGGTTTAACATTACTATCAACAAGATAGAAAATAGTGTGTAAGAAGTTAATGCCATGTTCATCATTTTCTTGACTTAACCATTGCTCAAAATTTTCAAAGTCATGGGAAAGATTTTGAACTTGTGTAGGAGGAACTCTTAAGGACTCATCTTAATAATGAGAAGAGTGGGAAGAAGGATGTTCAACCATAGTGGGAACATCATTAGTAGGCATGTGTGTCTTATCAATATTTATAGAAAATAAGAGGACTTGTGATCAAAGGAACCCATAAGTCTATGACTTCTTCTTATGTGAATAATATAGGTAGGACTCAATTTAATTTGATATAGATATGAAGGTATTCATTAAAATTAGGCAACATTAATTGAATTACTCATAGAATATATAAAATGAATAACACACCTAACTATGAAATGAAAAGTGAGGACCCAATGCATATAAAGGGTATCTAGTACCAAAATAAGAATGTAAATTTCATGTGTCAAGTTCACCAAAAATGTACATAAAGAAAAGAGGAGCAAGATACATAAGGGATTTGTCCACCTTTTCCTAATACACAATCAGACGAAAGATGACCCAATAGCCTTAAGTAGGAGTGAAATGCTAAGTGAGTGTAATGATCCTTCTCTATAGTGATTAAGAATGAAGTGGATTAAGGGAAATTATCTAATTACGAAAGATAGATGACTAAATAAGAAAATATGAATAGTTTCAAAAAAGACTGATTGATGAAAAATAAACAATAAGCTATAATGACCTGAAACAAAATACTAAAATTTGTACTGACCTGAGATCTAAATTTGAAGCTATTCTAATAGGAACAAGAAACCTAGGAATTTTTTTCCAAGGAACAAGAAGCTTAGTCATTGTGTTCCCAAGATTATTGTCTGAAACTTTGATAGTTAATCTCATCAATCCTAATCTTTCCAACAATGTTCTGACAAATGTGCCACCTATACCTACACATAGAAAAATAGTGGAAATGGGTTTTCCTTGGTCAAAACATTGTATAGGAATTGGCCTTGAAAATGAAATAATTGTTACTTAAAAATCTAGCATACAATACAATAAGCATTAGTAGGAAAAGGTTTCATTTTTCTTGGTCTAATTAACACTACCTTGTAGGTTTTGTTAGTTTACATGTCCTTATTGCATTCATTCTAGATGTCATCATTGTACTCTAAGTATTGATCAAATATTGCAAAATTCAAAATTCATGAATGATCATTACATTATGCATTCAAACTGAATGTAGTATACAAATGTCCTTTCTTGTTCCATGTTTCATCAATAAATAGAGTACATTGCAGAATTAAAAGAAAGACTAAAGTCTGGAATAAGGGTCCCATGTATTGCCTTTTGTACTGGTTTTGTCTGTTGGGTCTCTCCATCTGGGTCTCTACATTTGGGTCTCTGCATTTAGGTCTTCACGAGTTTGAGTCTCCATCTACATCTATGTCTTTAAGGTTTTCATCTGTATGAGAAAGAAAAATATGGTTAGATCCTGATGGATCTAAGCAATACATGAGAAACAAATAACATATTGTAACAATCAAGTTTTCAATACTGCATCAATCTAGAAAATTAAATGAAATAAGGAAATGTACACTGACACTCACTACAAGGTAGTGTTAAAGGGACTTGTTTCTGACATGAAAAATTTTACTACTAATGATTATTGTGGTGTATGTTGTTCTTTTATTAACCAGATGTCTGAATTAAAGGGACTTAGCATGTTTCCAAACTGAGAAACCTTTTTTAGATAATGTATTTCATAATGATGTTATTTGAGAGCTTAACAGATTATCTTGCAGATAACAACTGACTGGTTTTATTGTTCAGTCATGAGTGAATGATGCAAATCAAGCTAGTTTCCATGATAAGAATGCTACAAAAAATGCCAATGGTTGCCAACTTTCCAGTTCAAGATACAAATGGTGATGCATAAATACTAGTACAAATATGTCCTTACTATTTCAAAGTACATTTTCAAATCATAAATATATTTGTTGCTGAATACAAAAGAGTGCTTCAAGATTAAGCTATAAAATCATAAAGTGTTTACAGTTTGTTTTTATTGAGTGTCACGAACCTGTGTTCGAACCTCATTATTTAACATTCTGTTATTTTTGAGTGTCACGAGCCCATGCTCGAACCTCATTAATAGTGAACAAACATTTTTATCTTGTTATACTTATCATATTAAGTGCAGATTTAGCATCAATGTGAATTATTTACAGTGGATAAAGCTACAGGATGCAAGCTGAACATAAAATGGAAAATATGTATGAACTAGAATAGAGTATGTGTAACTAGCAGTGGGATATCATAAAGGATAGAGTACTTATCTGCTATGGAAATAAGAAAGTGTGTTGAGTATCTCTCAGTCATAATCACCTTCCAAAGTTGCAAAGGTTATGACTGAAAGATGTGTTAATAACATATTATATCTTCAACATTTTTCACTCATAACCTTGCAACTTTAGTAAGTTATCAAGAAGTGTTTTCATGGTTTCCTGAAGCAACTGTCCATCATGGCCGAGCTCATCATATATGGTTTGCAAAGAAGAGATTTCACTAGCTCATCAAGTTTATAGCTCTTGATTACACAAGGTTCTATTCATGTCAGCAAAGTGAAACAATTTGGATGCTCTATGCTATAACCATAGTTTGTGTTCAAAGTGTGGAATTTGTTAAAATGATTTCTAAGAGCTTCATGTTTCACACAAGAATGTCTTCATATAGCTAATCAGGAAAGAGCCATCATTTATTTATCTTCAAAATTCTCAGTCAAAATTTTGACCTTCATATGTTATCATAGAATATGCTGAGGAAGATACTAAATTTGATAAAGTTGTAGTTGACAGTAATTCAAAGCTCCATAAATGTGAGAATTATGTTGTCAATATGTAATCAAAATGATCACAAGCTTCATGTACAACAAAGAAGATGTCATTTATCTGCCAGTTAAGGGTTTGACCTAAAAAGGATAAGCCAAATGTTCAGACATATCAATTTTCAATGCTTAGTGTCAATGAGTTATTTAAAATTGAGCTTAGTAATCTGGCATATGAGACAAAAGAACAATAGCCATGTCAATTTCAGATAATGCCCACAAGATACATACTGGTATTCCAGTTATCAAAAGTGTGAAGGGATTATTTTCCTTTAGTGAATTGAGAAACTCTTATAAATTAGTAACAGTCATGGCTTTATGTGCCAAATGAAATAACAACAATTAAAACCCGTGACTGTTACTAGTTTATAAATGAAAGTTTGTATCTTAGGCCAGTCATAAGTATTATACATGGTAAAGATGTATTCACAGTTGACAACAAAAGTGTCTTGAACAAGTTCAGGTTCACAAGTTTCGAACCCACACAGAGAATGGCAGAGGAAGAAAGTAACAATGGGTGCCATAAAGTATAAAGCAAGCTTGCGGTGTGTGCAAGAACAAATGAACACTAGTCACCCGATACCAACAGTGATGGTTAGCTTCTAACAAATCAAAGCCACGGTTGCAATAAAGATAGTTTGGGTTCACAAGTTCAAGTAGTATCAAATGAAGATAACAATAGTTGGAACCTGTAGTTGTTGCTAAGTAATAAACATGAAGCTCACGGGTTTTACAACAGTCGCATATGGTATGTAACAAAGGAACAAACGGTCGAGCCCAAATGGAAATGCATGGAGTCCATATCAAATAAAGCCCAGATATATATGGTGAACAAACAAAGGAAAGCCATGAAGCCACAGTTAAAGTCACAGTCTGAAAGTGCAAGCAAATGACAGTTCAACAAATATAACAACATGTTGCCATGAACAAGTTAATACACCAGTCATTTGACTGTCAATACCAAGATATAACTGAGATTTATAATTGTTACTACATTTTTTGAAAGAAACAGTCATATTTTACAGCAACATTGAAGTAACAGTTACACAAGGAGAGCCCACGACTTATGCATGGTCGAAATTTCATGCTATTCATTGCAAGAAGATAAACAGAGAGTTCAAGAAGAAAACTTATAGTTTGCTAAATATGAAATGGAAGTTAATGCCAAGTTCCTTGTTGGAAATGCACACAAAGAAGTAGCAGTGATAATCTTCAGTATAGAGAAGGCTCGAGTTCAACAATGGTGTATTCTTACAGTCAAGTTGAGCTCCTTCAAGTAGTTTTCAAAGACTTAGGGTTTCATTTCCCCTAAATCAAATGAAGACTAACATAAACTAGAATGCCAAGATAAAAATGAGATAATTGTTTGGAGTCCACTAAGCAGTTCAATGCATTCAATGCATGTCAGTTCTGCAGAGCCTCAAAAATTGTAAATGCTGCCACCTTGCATTCTTATCTCTTGGTTTTTGTATTGCATTGCAAGTGGATTGAAGGTCATGTCGACTTCTCCACATTGCATATAATTTAGACTTAGAGTCCTTAGTCTAAATTAGGAGATAAGGGTAGGATAGTTAATATTAAATTTTATTTAATATTAATTTCTTTTATAATTTTTGGCATTTTTCTTTGTAAAAAGGATTTAACTCCTTATATTAGGCCAAAAATTTAGGGAAGAGGCATTTTTTGAGGAAGTTGGTTAGTGGCACGTTTTGGGCACATTTTTAGGCTAAAATTGGGCATTTTTTAGGAGATCAGATTTTCGGATTTGAGGCATGGAGTGGATATAAATTGATTTTTGATGATCAATTAAGGGTTGCAGATTTTGGAGAGAGAGCATATAGTGAGCATATCATTCCTAAGTGCTTTGAAGGCCATTTTTGTAATCATTTTGTCAGATTTTTGAAGGAATGAACCAAATTCTTTGACTCCTATTTTGTGTACTTGCTTTTCAATATCAATTCCTATTTTCATCTTTTCTAACAAGTGTCAAATCGTTTATTATCTAAAGGAAGTGAATGAAATTATGTTCCTTCTCAAGCTAATCAATTGCCCCTAGGCCTTGTATGATAAATGTATGTTTGTTAATTGTCCAAGTTGTTTGTGGTAGAACCTTGATAGCATGAATTTATTAACCTATATGTTGAGCAGAGATTTAGAGTGTTAAGGTATTCATTTGTGAGTCAGGATTGAATTTCATCTTTTTTGCAAAGTTTGAATTATTCATTGGTGTATCACCCTAATCTTTTTAGTTATAGTATTCTTTTCCCTTTTCCCAACAATTTGCAGATCAGGAAAGTGATATTCCATATTTTATAGGAACCGGCCTAGAATCTGGAGATTCCTCTTCATTCATAGTCTACCCACAGCTAGGAGAGGTTTCCATTGTCAGGATAGAATTGTTGTTATCCTTTAATGCCTGATTTTAGGTAATAATTCTAAGACTAAATAGTTTTTGGCACTCCCGGTGGGACAACGAACTGCTTCTTAGTTCTAAGTTGTTAGATCTATGGTAGTTTCAAATTTCAGTTGCATATCTAAGTGTAGATTTTAATGAGCAGAACTCCAACCAGAGCAAATAAGGAGGGATTCATCTATCAAGAATTACAACCAAGCAGAAGGGGAGGAAGGTCATCTAGAGGTGGAAGAACATTGCATGATCCAAGAGGTATTTCTTTGAATTCAAATTTCTCATCATTTGATAATCCTGTTTTCGAATAGCAAGCTGCAAATTTAGAAGAACTTGAGGTTATCATTGAAGAGCTCAATCTTCTGGAGGATCTAGATATTCCTAATCATACCAGATTAGAATTTCCAAGTATTGAAGATTTATCTATAAATAATTCTATTCTCGGACCTTTTGTAAGTCATACTATAGTAACTCCCCAGCATCTAAAGACTTATCAAAGGAAGGTAGTTCAGCTAGCTCAACCTTTTGTTACACCGACTATTCAGCAGCAAGCTCCTCAACATCAAGCAATGACTAGGAATTTGCCATTTGTTACATTCAATCAAGGCAGTCCTTTGAGGATTACAAATCACAACAATGTTCCATTAGCTGCTCTTAAAGGCTTGCCATCATTTACTAGAGAAGGACCAGTGACAACCATTGAACACATCAGAGATGTTGTAAATCTTTGCAATGTTCATCATGTTACAAAAGAAGATGTGGCTTTGAAGCTGTTGGCTACATCACTCAAGGGTAAAGCCCTTTACTGGTTTAGAACCCTCTCGGTGGATTCTATTGCTACTTGGGATGTCCTGGGTGAAAGGTTATCTAAGTTTTTTGAGGACAAATTTGATAACTTATCTCTTGTTGAACAATTAACTACAATCAAGAGAGCCCCACAAGAGGAGATGAGTGATTTCAACCTCCATTTTCAGAAGACTTGAAATCGGATCCTTGTTACGGTAAGACCTTCAGCTGAAAATGCATTTCTATATTATTTGAAGAGTCTGAATAGTGATATCTCTGTAATGATACAATCTATGGGAGGTAATACTTTGCCTCAAGCTTTTGATACTGCTATTAGGGCAGTGAATAGTCTTATCCAAGTAGGAAAGATAGCTCCTAGGCCTCCTATGCCTTTCTTTCCCAATATACAATCTAATATACCATTGGTAGTTCCACCATTATCCGATGTCCCATCATATAAACCTTTAGAAATAGCTCATATAGCCCCTCTAAATGAATTACAGACAATTAAGGACAGTCAGCAAAAAATTGAAAGTTTGCTACAATCTTTTGGTAATGATTTAGTGGCCCTAAAGAGGAATCAAGCTTAGGTAAACCCTGCTATTCAAAATCAGTTTGTTGGTTCTTCTTCACAATATCCTAGACAACCTAATTTTTAGGCTAATAGGCAGCAATTTCAAGGAAATACTAATGCAAACAGGCAGAATTGGAATATGAGACCAAATAGACAATATAACTCAGCACCTCTTAATACTGTTAGGGATATTGTGCCTACTCAGAATAACATTGCAACTGACTGGTGTTTTCCATGCAATGAGCCACATGATCAGTCTATGTGTTCTAATGGTATTCTTAATCAAGCTCTCATGGTACAAAATTCAATGAATTCACAGCAGAATGTGTCTGTTGAAGAGGTAAAAAATCAATCAGATCAAGGTGCTACAGATACTAGATTTTTAAACTGGCAAGAGGAAGAATTTTGTGGACTTAATGAAGATTCATCAATTGCAACAAATACAAGAGCAAAAAAGAGAGCTCTTGAAGCTGATGAATCTGTTGGGAATGCTTCTTCTCCACCAATTTCTATTTTGAAGAATCCATTAGTTTCCACTAATAAAGATCAAATTCAAAGGAATATTGATCAGAGTTCTCCTAGATCATCACATAAGGTACAATTTACTGTTCCTTTCAATATTGTTGATACAATGAAAAAAACAAATGTTACTTTGTCTACATGGGAAACTCTGTCTATTCCAGGACAGATTGAAATTTTGAAAGAAGAGTTGTCCAAGTTGGCAATTAATTCTCAACAAGTAGTACAACAGTCACCAAGGGTGGTCATGACTAACTCTGAGCCTCCTAAGGTTCAGGAAAAGTCAGAAAAAGAAGATAAAAAACCTACTAAAATTCAGCAGCCAGTTATACCAAAATTCAAGAAGGCTGCAAGTATTGAGAAAACAACAGTAACTACTGATAAGAAACTGTCAAGTGTACAAAAGAAATCAGAAAAGGAAGGTAAGAAATTTGCAAATGAAAAGCCTCCTTCTTTTTATGTCTCCTTGATTATTGGAAATAAATTAGTTCATAATTACATGGTTGATAGTGGTGCAACCAGTACTGTCATGCCTAAAAAAGTGGTAGATTTGCTGAACTTAAAATATGAGCCTCTTGAGAAGGGTGTGGTCTAGCTAGACGAAACTTCTATTAAGACTTTAGGAGTTATTAAAAATGCAAGTTTGACCCTGCATTCCTGCCCAAATTTTTCAATTCCACAGGACATATATGTTATTGATTTACCATCATACTTTGCCATGTGTCTGTCTAGAGATTTCACAACCAAAATAGATGGCTATTTTTCATCAAATTGGTCACATTTGTACTTCAGAACTAGCTATGGTACTAAGGTAACCATAAAATTAGAATTATTGGCCAAAAATCACATAGAGCCTTATAATCCAAGCCCTATTAATGCAAGCTGTGTGATCATGGATCAAGATGAAATACCTAATTATTTAGCGTATAATAATCAAACTGAAGCATATCTAGATATTGTTCTAGATGAATGGGCTACTAGGAATGAACAAAATGACGATATGTTTGATGCTAATTTTGGAAACTACATGATTTTAGAATTTGATTCAGTAGTTCCTAATTTGATTAAAGATTCTGAAACTAAATATGATGTGTCTAACCAGCTTTGGGATTTGTATTTTGATGGGTCAAGGAATAAGGATGGTATTGGTGTAGGGGTTATGTTGGTATCTCCTGATGGTGATAAATTTTATGCTACTTTTAAGTTGTCCTTTCCTTGTTCTAACAATGTGGTTGAATATGAGAGTTTGATCCAGGGATTAGAGTGGGCAAGATTAAAAGGTATTAAGTGTCTTAGAGCATTTGGTGACAGTGAGCTTATTGTTAACTAGGTGAGAGGCATCAATACTGTTAAAAATGATTTGCTTAAGATGTATAAATCTAGAGTTTCTGATATCCTAGATGAATTTGATGCTTTCAACTTGATTTCAATTCCTAGAAGGGAAAATCAACATGCTGATAGGCTGGCTGGTATTGGTGCTCATATTGCAATAACAGAAAATAAAGGACTAATTTTAGACCAGTCACATATTAAGATAATTGTTAGGCCATCCATTCCAAATAATGACACTTATTGGAAAGTTTTCAATACCGATGAACATATCTTGAGTTTTCTGACAGAAACAGATGGTTTTTTCAGCGTCAAGAGATAACAAAAATATTCTGCAAATGGAGGACCAGATTATTCAATTGAAAACCAATAAGCTTCCAAAGGGATTAGTCATCTTGGAATCAAATTTTAATTCTGATGATCAGTTTAGGAAGGGTAAGACCAGTTTGCTGATTAAAGAAGATCATTACGAAGAAGTGGAAATTTTCAGAGATAAGCCATTGAAGGTTGGTAAAATAAACTCTCCTGAAGAAAAAGAACTGTTTATTGATCTTTTTAGAGAATATAATGATGTCTTTGCATGGGATTACTCTAATCTAAAGGGTTTTGATCCCCAATTAACCCAGCATACTATAGAATTGGAGCCTAATACTAAGCCAATTAGACAAAGGCAAAGGCCTATAAACCCCAAATTAGAGCCATTAATGTTAAAAGAGTTGAGAAAACTCCTAGATGGTGGTATTATATTTCCTATTAAGCACACATCTTGGGTTTCTAATTTAGTTCTAGTAAGGAAGAAGAATGGAGAGATAAGACTTTGTGTAGACTTTAGAGACCTTAATAGGGCATCTCTAAATGATAGACACCCTCTTCCTTCCATGGATCAAATTTTACAATATGTTTCAGGTTTTGAGAGATTCTCACTCTTAGATGGATATTCTGGTTACAACCAGATTTTAGTCAAAGAATTTGATCAATTTAAAACAACTTTTACAACTAAATGGGGTACCATGGCTTACATAAGAATTCCATTTGGGTTATCTAATGCTGGAGCTAATTTTCAGAAAGAAATGGACATGGCTTTTAAGAACTTAATGTATAAGTTTGTTCTGGTTTATCTTAATGATGTGACAATTTACAGAAAGGTTGCAAATCAACATATTGATCATTTGAGATAGATATTACAAAGATGTAGAGAATTTGGAATTTCTTTAAATCCTAAGAAATCTGTGTTTGCAGTCCATGAGGGAAAAATTTTAGGGTATCAGGTGTCTAAGGAGGGAACCAAAATAGATCCTAAAAGAATTCATGTAATTCTTGAACTTTTATTGCCTAAACACAAGAAAGGATTGTAGAGTTTTATTGGGAGAATTAATTTTGTAAGGAGGTTTATCTCGGACATTGCAAACCTACTAAAACCATTGACTAATATGCTTGAAAAGGATATTCCTTTCAACTGGACTGATGAAGGAAAAAATAATTTTGAACTAATAAAACAGGCTTTGTCTTCAGCCCCTACTCTTGTTAATCCTGATTTTACTAAAGATTTTATTCTGTATGCCTATGGTGGTTCTGATACTATTTCAGCTATGCTGGTTCAAAAGAATGATAAAAAATAAGAGCAGCCAATTTCTTTTTTCAGCAAAGGTATGGATGACTATGAGAGAAGGTACACTTTTATTAAAAATATGTACTTGCTATTATTAAAGCTTTGAAGAAGTTTAAGCATTTAATTGCTAGAAATAAGGTACACTTAATGGTTTCTCATCCTAGCATCAAAGAGTTTTTGTTGAACAAGGATGTTAATGAAAAGAGAGCTGGTTGGATAACAAGGGTTATGGAGTATGATGTACAGATTCATGTGACTAAGCTAGTTAGAGGCAAGGGCCTTTGTGCTCAAATGGCAGAAGAAGAAGAGCAGTTTCAAGTTTCTAAAGAATCTAAAAATTTTCAAGGTGATATGGTATTATTTAATAATCATATGACTTGGTTGTCAGATATGACCAGATTCTTGCAAATTGGACAATGCCCAAATAATCTTGATAAGGAAAAGAGGAGATACTACAGGTTACAGTCTATCCCCTATGTTCTTATTGATGGTGTTCTTTATAGAAAAGACTATTTTGGAATGTTTCTCAAATGTATTGATTCACTAGATCAAGGCAGAATTTTATTTGAGTTTCATGATGGATCTTGTGGAGTACATTCAGCCCTAAAACTACAGCCTAGAAAATACTAAGGGTGGGCTATTATTGGCCTGATTTATTTAAGGATGCCCATGTTTGGGCCAGAAAATGTTAGAAATGTGCACTATTTGCAGGTAAACAAAGGCTGGCAGCACTGCCATCAAAACCAATTGTGGTTGATCAGCCATTTGCTAAGTGGGGAATGGACTTTATTGGTCCTATCAATCCTAATTCTAGTGCAGGTCATAAATGGATTTTAACTGCTACAGATTATTTTACGAGATGGACTGAGGCTATTGCACTAAAGAAGGCTACTGGACCTATTGTTTTAAAGTTTTATGAAGATATTACAACTAGGTTTGGAGTTCCTCAATCAATTATTTCTGACAATGCTATGGCTTTCATTGGTTTAGCTATTACAGAATGGGCTATGAAGAATGGGATTTATTTAAAGACTTCTTCTAACTATTATCCTTAGGGTAATGGTCTTGCAGAATCTACAAACAAGAATATAATTAGAATTATAAAAAAGACTCTATAGGAGAACAAGAGGGATTGGCATTCTAAATTGAAGGCAACCTTGTGGCTGGACATGATTACACCTAAACAGGTAATTGGGAATTCTCCTTATGTCCTGGTTTATGGTAAAGAGGCCAGATTGCCAGTTTCTACTGAATTTCCAGCCTTGCAGTTGGCTGATCAGATGTTATTATTTAAAGAAGAGGATCCCTTGAAACTAAGGTATGCTGATTTGTTACAACTTGAAGAGGAAAGGAGAAAAGAATTAGATACAATGGAACTTAAGCAAGCACAAACTAAAAGATATTTTGATAAGAAAGCTAAGTTCAGAGAATTTAAGGAAGGAGATTTAGTACTCAAGTGGGATGTGCTAAAGAGCAGGCCAGGGCAGCATGATAAATTCGATAATCTTTGGTCGGGCCCTTTTGTTATAATAGCCTATAAGGAAAATAATGCTTTTCAGTTATACACAACTAAAGGGGAAGAATTTCAAATTCCAATTAATGGAATACACCTCGAGCTTTGCTTTGAGGGATAGGTTAGGTTCAGTTTTTCAAATTCAATAAATGTTGTCCAAGCACTAGGTCCTTAGGTTGCATTGAGTCTAGTTTCGATGCATTTTCATTTTCAATAAAGGTTGCATTCATGCTTCAATTTTCCTAAATTCTATTGTCCTATGATAAGTCTACAGGTCATGTCTAGCAAGCAGACATCCAACAGAAGTAGCCAAAATTGTTACTTAAAAATCCAACATACAATACAATAAGCATTAGTAGGAAAAGGTTGCATTTTTGTTGGTCTGATTAACACTACCTTGCAGGTTTTGTTAGTTTACATGTCCTTATTGCATTCATTCTAGATGTCATAATTGTACTCTAAGTATTGATCAAATATTGCAAAATTCAAAATTCATGAATGATCATTACATTGTGCATTCAAATTGAATGTAGTATACAAATGTCCTTTCTTGTTCCATGTTTCATCAATAAATAGAGTACATTGAAGAATTAAAAGAAAGATTGAAGTATGGAATAAGGGTCCCATGTATTGCCTTTTGTATTGGTTTTGTCTGCTGGGTCTCTACATCTGGGTCTCTGCATTTAGGTCTTCATGAGTCCAAGTCTCCATCTACATCTATGTCTTTAAGGTTTTCATCTGTATGAGAAAGAAAAATATGGTTAGATCCTGATGGATCTAAGCAATACATGAGAAACAAATAACATACTGTAACAATCAAGTTTTCAATACTACATCAATCTGAAAGATTAAATGAAATAAGGAAATGTACATTGACACTCACTGTAAGGTAGTGTTAAAGGGACTTGTTTCAAACATGAAACCTTTTACTACTAATGATTATTTTGGCATATGTTGTTCTTTTATTAACCAGGTGTCTAAATTAAAGGGACTTAGTATGTTTCCAAACTGAGAAACCTTTTTCAGATAATGTATTTCATAATGATGTTATTTGAGAGCTTAACAGATTATCTTGCAGATAACAACTGACTGGTTTTATTGTTCAGTCATGAGTGAATGATGCAGATCAAGTTGGTTTCCATGATAAGAATGCTATAGAAAATGTCAATGGTTGCCAACTTTCCAGTTCAAGATACAAATGGTGATGCATAAATACTGGTACAAATATGTCCTTACTATTTCAAAGTACATTTTCAAATCATAAATATATTTGTTGCTGAATACAAAAGAGTGCTTCAAGATTAAGCTATAAAATCATAAAGTGTTTATAATTTGTTTTTATTGAGTGTCATGAACCCATGTTCGAACCTCATTATTTAACATTCTATTGTTTTTGAGTGTCACGAGCCCATGCTCAAACCTCATTAACAGTGAAAAAACATTTTTATCTTGTTATACTTATCATATTAAGTGCAGATTCAACATCAATGTGAACTATTTACAGTGGACAAAGCTACAAGATGCAAGCTGAACATAAAATGGAAAATATGTATGAACTGGAACAGAGTATGTGTAACTAGCACTGGGATATCATAAAGGATAGAGTACTTATCTCCTATGGAAATAAGAAAGTGTGTTGAGTATCTCTCAGTCATAATCACCTTCCAAAGTTGCAAAGGTTATGACTGAAAGATGTGTTAATAACAGATTATATCTTTAACATTTTTCACTCATAACCTTGCAACTTTAGTAAGTTATCGAGAGGTGTTTTCATGGTTTCCTGAAGCAACTGTCCATCATGGCTGAGCTCATCATATATGGTTTGCAAAGCAGAGAGTTCACCAACTCATCAAGTTTATAGTTGTTGATTACACAAGGTTCTATTCATGTCAGCAAAGTGAAACAATTTGGATGCTCTATACTATAACCATAGTTTGTGTTCAAAGTGTGGAATATGTTAAAACAATTTCTAAGAGCTTCATGTTTCACACAATAATGTCTTCATACAACTAATCAGGAAAGAGCCATCATTTATTTATCTTCAAAATTCTCAATCAAAATTTTGAGCTTCATATGTTATCATAGAATATGCTGAGGAAGATACTAAATTTGATAAAGTTGTAGTTGACAGTAATTCAAAGATCCATAAATGTGAGAATTATGTTGTCAATATGTAATCATAATGATCACAAGCTTCATGTACAACAAAGAAGATGTCATTTATCTGCCAGTTAAGGGTTTGACCTAAAAAGGATAAGCCAAATGTTCAGACATATCAATTTTTAATGCTTAGTGTCGATGAGTTATTTAAAACTGAGCTTAGTAATCTGGCATATGAGACAAAAGAACAACAACCATGTCAATTTTAGATAATGCCCACAAGCTACATACTGGTATTCCAATTATCAAAAGTGTGAAGGGATTATTTTGCTTTAGTGAATTGAGAAACTCTTATAAATTAGTAACAGTCACGACTTTATGTGCCAAATGAAATAACAACAGTTAAAACCCATGACTGTTACTAGTTTATAAATGAAAGTTTGTGTCTTAGGCCAGTCATAAGTATTATACATGGTAAAGATGTATTCACAGTTGACAACAAAAGTGTCTTGAACAAGTTCAGGTTCACAAGTTTCGAACCCACACAAAAAATGGCAAAGGAAGAAAGTAACAGTGGGTGCCATAAAGTATAAAGCAAGCTTGTACTGTGTGCAAGAACAAATGAACACCATTCACCCGATACCAACAGTGATGGTTAGCTTCTAACAAATCAAAGCCACAGTTGCAATAAAGATAGTTCGGGTTCACAAGTTCAAGTAGTATCAAATGAAGATAACAACAGTTGGAACTTGCAGTTGTTGCTAAGTAATAAACATGAAGCTCATGGGTTTTACAATAGTCGCATATGGTATGTAACAAAGGAACAAACGGTTGAGCCCAGATGGAAATGCATGGATCCCGTATCAAATAAAGCCTAGATATATATGGTGAACAAACAAAGGAAAGCCATGAAGCCACGGTTAAAGTCATAGTCTGAAAGTGCAAGCAAATGATAGTTCAACAAATATAAACAACATGTTGCCATGAACAAATTAATACACCAGTCATTTGACTGTCAATACCAAGATATAACTGAGATTTATAACTATGACTACATTTTTTGAAAGAAACAGTCATATTTTACAACAACATTGAAGTAACAGTTACACAAGGAGAGCCCATGACTTATGCATGGTCGAACTTTCATGCTATTCATTGCAAGAAGATAAATAGAGAGTTCAAGAAGAAAACTTACAATTCACTGAATGTGAAATGGAAGTTAATACCGAGTTCCTTGTTGGAAATGCAAACAAAGAAGTAGCAGTGGTAATCTTCAGTATAGAGAAGGCTCGAGTTCAACAATGGCGTATTCTTGCAGTCAAGTCGAGCTCCTTCAAGCACTTTTCAAAGACTTAGGGTTTCATTTCCCCTAAATCAAATGAAGAGTAACATAAACTCGAATGCCAAGATAAAAATGAGATAACTATTTGGAGTCCACCAAATAGTTCAATGCATGTTAGTTCTGCAGAGCCTTGAAAATTGTAAATGCTGCCACCTTGCATTCTTATCTCTTGGTTTTTTTATTGCATTGCAAGTGGATTGAAGGTCATGTCAACTTCTCCACATTGCATATAATTTAGACTTAGAGTCCTTTGTCTAAATTAGGAGATAAGGGTAGGATAGTTAATATTAAATTTTATTTAATATTAATTTCTTTTATAATTTTTGGCATTTTTCTTTGTAAAAAGGATTTAATTCCTTATATTAGGCCAAAAATTTAGGGAAGAGGCATTTTTTGAGGTAGTTGGTTAGTGGCACATTTTGGGCACATTTTTAGGCTAAAATTGGGCATTTTTTAGGAGCTTAGCTTTTTGGATTTGAGGCATGGAGTGGATATAAAATTGATTTTTGATGATCAATTAAGGGTTGCAAATTTTGGAGAGAGAGCATATAGTGAGCATATCGTTCCTAAGTGCTTTGAAGGCCATTTTTGTAATCATTTTGTCAGATTTTTGAAGGAATGAACCAGATTCTTTGACTCCTATTTTGTGTACTTGTTTTTCAATATCGAATCATGTTTTTATCTTTTCTAACAAGTGTCAAATTGTTTATTATCTAAAGGAAGTGAATGAAATTCTGTTCCTTCTCAAGATAATCAATTTCCCCTAAGCCTTGTATGAGAAATGTATGTTTGTTAATTGTCCAAGCTGTTTGTGGTAGAACCCTGATAGCATTAATTTATTAACCTATATGTTGAGTAGAGATTCAAAGTGTTAAGGTATTCATTTGTGAGTCAGGATTGAATTTCATCTTTTTTGCAAAGTTTGAATTATTCATTGGTGTATCACCCTAATCTTTTTAGTTATAGTATTCTTTTCCCTTTTCCCAACAATTTGTAGACCAGGAAAGTGATACTCCATATTTTATAGGAACCGGCCTAGAATCTGGAGATTCCTCTTCATTCATAGTCTACCCACAGTTAGGAGAGGTTTCCATTGTCAGGATAGAATTTTTGTTAGCCTTTAGTGCCTGATTTTAGGTAACAATTCTAAGCCTGAACAATAATATTACATAAAGAAAAGTAAATATGAAGGTAAATATTATATCTACCTTGTCAATACCTTCATGAATGGATATGGAGATCACACATATTCATGAAGATGTTTGAATGTTTCTTTGTTTACTTGGGAATGTAGAAAGGAATCAAGGATGCCTTCACAAATTCAAGAATATATGAATTCCACTCCTAGATCTTCAATCTTGTTACACTTGAGTGAATGCTTTATATGGAGGAATAATGCATGTGAATGGAAAAAGTGTCATGCCCCACCCGAGAACTGTTGGGAAATGATGAACAATAAAAACACCAATTTTTTTTGTTTAACATGGAATGATTAACTACATTAGTAACTTGAGTGCAACAAAATTGCAAACATAGAACGCACATGATGTATTGATAAACACTAATATTCCAATGTAAAAAGGAAACATGAATAACGTTGAACCATCAAGGCATAAAGTCCAATGTTCCCAAGGGTTTCATGACTGGAAAGCTAGGACCACTCTACACAAACCTAAGGGAGTGTTTCCACAATAAACACAAGTCCCTTGTCTTATAAACATCCCATTAAACCTTTTGGAATCATTAATAGTCATTAGTCTCTTGCGACTGAGACCATACTAAGTCTAGATTTAAGATATGTTCAACCAACACAAATATTAAGGTCGAATACCTACTGTGATGGTACCATGGGAACTATAAGGATAAAGGGTACTTAAATCACTTATCCATACTTTAACAACACATGTATGTTGCCCTCTATTGAGGATGTACAAATTTGTAGGTTACAAATATGTAGAAACAAAGTATTTATGCATATCTGATTACTCTAATCATGACAATTGAAATTCTAGATGCATGTGCATAAGTAGGATAATATGTGCAAAAATAGAATGGGTTCACATTAGGATTGCATGGATGTGCCATAAAATTGAACATATGCACCATTTTGGTCTTTTGGTCAAAAACTTCATAAAAATGATGTTTTAGGGTCCAAACTCTTAGATAAGGTCATAAATAGGTCTAGTAACTATCCAGAAGGTATCAAAGGAATAAAATAAGGTCACAAACACTTTGCATAAGGACACAAAAGCATGATTACATCAAAATACATCTAATGTTATTACATTTATCATCGAGATCATGTTTATAAATTCTACTTACATAGTTATCATTATAAACATGAAACACATTCAAGATAACCATATATAATAACAACTAATACTACTACAAGATATACAATCCAATGCCATGAATACAATCATAACCAATACAATAGTACCAAGGACACACACACAATAAAATCCTATTCAAGAGAAGAGGGAGACACATCATAGAGCTCTTGAGTGAATCAATATGATACAATACAAGAGATCGAATAAACATAAAATATAATGAGTTTTAAGTCCAAAAGAGGTTTTCATTGATAATTGGGACCACTTGATATTTTTACACTAGTCCCCAATGGCAGTTGTTCATGCCACTCAACCATGAGAAACCCTCAGGCCTTCTCCCAATGTTCTCACAGAGATAACCACGTGGCCCACACAACACAAGCAAGGTTCACATACATGTATGAACACATAGGGATCCACAATGCAATGCTCTCCACAAACATGATCACATTAACTCCAAGGTACCATATGCATAAGAATGACTAGGCAAGTCACAAGCCAAGAAAATTTTGTTCTAACAAAAAAGTTTACATAGACTCATCATCAGAAAGCTACTGACTTATAGTGCATTTTGAGAAGGTGTGAAGTCCAAGAACATGAGTGAAATCACATGTCCATCTAGCCCATGCGACATAAAGATATATTCTCATGGAGATGAGGTTCTCAATGTTCCAATAAACCCTAGCACTTCTCCATAATGTTTATGTTCTGTACACCTGTGTCCACAAGAGCATAGCAGGTATCTCAATAGTCAATGTTCAGGCTTAGAATTGTTACCTTAAATCAGGCATTAAGGCTAACAACAATTCTATCCTGACAATGGAAACCTCTCCTAGCTATGGGTAGACTATGAATGAAGAGCAATCTCTGAATTCTAGGCTAGTTCCTATAAAATAGGGATATCACTTTCCTGATCTGCAAATTGTTGGGAAAAGGGAAAATAATACTATAACTAAAAAGATTAGGGTGATACACCAATGAGTAATTTAGACTTTGCAAAAGAGATGAATTTCAATCCTGACTCACAAATGAATACCTTAACACTCTGAATCTCTACTCATCATATAGGTTAATAAATTCATGCTATCAAGGTTCTACCACAAACAGCTTGGACAATTAACAACATACATTTCTCATACAAGGCCTAGGGCAATCGATTATCTTGAGAAGGAACAAAATTTCATTCACTTCCTTTAGATAATAAATGATTTGACACTTGCTAGAAAAGATGAAAACAGGATTCGATATCGAAACCAATACACAAATATGAGTCAAAGAATCTGGTTCATTCCTTCAAAGATCTGACAAAATGATTACAAAAATGGCCTTCAAAGCAATTAGGAATGATATGTTCACTATATGCCCTCTCTACAAAATCTACAACCCTTAATTAACCATCAAAAATAAAATTTATATGCAACTCCAGCCTCAAATTCGAAAATCTAAGCTCCTCAATTTTAGCCAAAAAGCGTGACTAAAAATGTGCCGCTAAACCAAGTTCCTCAAACATGCCTTTTCCCTAAATTTTTGGCCTAATATAAGGAATTAAATCCTTTTTACAAAGAAAGATTGCCAAAAATAATAAACAAGAAATTAATATTAAATAAAATTTAATATCAATTAACCTAACTTCATCTCCTAACTTATATTTCCTAACTTAGATAAAATATCTAAGTGTGAACTATACACAAAGTGGAGAAGTCGACATGACCTCCAATCCACTTGCAATGCGATACAAAGACTGATGAGATAAGAATGAAAGGTGGCATGTTTTTGGTTTTTGAGGCTCTGCTGGAACTGTCATGCATTGAATGCATTGAACTGCTTGGCGAGCTCCAAAGATTTATCTCATTTTCACCTTGGAATTTGTGTTTTCTTCATTCTTCTTGGAGAAGTCTTAGGGAAATGAAACCCTAAGCCTTCGAAAAATTTGAAAATATCTAATGAAACTCGACATGATGACTATGAAAGAACTTGACTGCTGCTGGTTTTGAACCCTCTGTTGCACTGGAGATCATTGACTTATTATTATTGACTGATGCTCAACCCAAACAGGGAACTCAGTGTTGAGAACAAACTTAAGTTCAACGAACTGTAAGTTTTATTTTAGAACTCTCTATTTATCTTTTGCAATGAATAGCATGAAAGCTCAACCACGCATAAGTCGTGGGCTCTCCTTGTTAACTATTGTTTCACTGTTGCTTTTAAAAAATGACTGTTTCTTTTGATAAATGTAGTCATGGTTAATGAGTCACAGTTATATCTTGGTATCAACACTCGAACTGTAGCTTGTAACTCTTACCTTGTACAAATTTGGATACACTGAGAGTTCTCTTTTACTTGTATAGTCACGAGCCCATATCATGTTTCATGACATTCATTGCTATTTATATCTGTTGAACTGTATATTTGTTGAACTGTTCTTTGCTTATACTTTTGGACTATGGCTTTAACCATGGCTCCATGCATTTCTATCTGGGCTCAACTATTGTTTATTCCTTTGCTATATGGGTTCAAAACTTATGAACCCGAAACTGTTCTAAATAGTTTTATTTTTATTGACAACCGTGAACACATTTCACCATGTATAATACTTATGACTAGCATAAGATACAAACTTATTTATAAACTAGCAACAGTCACTATTTTAATTTTTGTTATTTCATTTGGTGCATAAAGTCGTGACTGTTACTATTTTATCAATAAGTTCTTCAATTCACTAAAGGAAAATAATCCCTTCACTCTTTTGATAAATAGAATACCAGTATGTAGCTTGTGGGCATTATCTGAAATTGACATGGCAACATACTTCTCACATTTATGGAGCTTTGAATTACTGTCAACTGCATCTTTATCAAATTTAGTATCTTCCTCAGCATATTCTATGATAACATATGAAGCTAAAAATTTTGACTGAGAATTTTGAAGATAAATAAATGATGGCTCTTTCTTGATTAGCTATATGAAGACATTCCTATGTAAAACATGAAGCTTTTAGAAATTGTTTTAACAAATTCCATACTTTGAACACAAACTGTAATTATATCATAGAGCATCCAAATTATTTCACTTTGCTAACATGACAAGAACCTTGTGTAATCAACAGCTATAAACTTGATGAGCTGGTGAACTCTCTACTTTGCAAACCATATATGATGAGCTTGGCCATGATGGACAGTTGCTTTAGGAAACCATGAAAACACCTCTTGATAACTTACTAAAGTTGCAAGGTTATGAGTGAATTTTTTTAAAGATGTAATCTATTAAACATAAAACCATTGCATCTTTCACTCATAACCTTTGCAAACCTTAGAAGGTGATTATGAATGAGAGATGCTCAACACACTTTCTTATTTCCATAGCAGATAAGTACTCTATCATTTATGATATCCCACTGCTGGTTGCACATACTCTGCTCCAGTTTATACATATTTTCCATTTTATATTTGGCTTGCATCTTGTAGCTTTGTCCATTGTAAATAATTCACATTGATGCTGAATTTGTACTTAATATGATAAGTACAACAAGATGAAAATGTTTATTTATTGTTAATGAAGTTTGATCATGGGTTCGTGACACTCAAAAACAACAGAATGTTAAAATGAGGTTCAAACACGGGTTCATGACACTCAATAAAAACAAACTATAAACACTTTATGATTTTATAGCTTAATCTTGAAGCACACTTTTGTATTCAGCTACAAATATATTTATGATTTGAAAATGTACTTTGAAATAGTAAGGACATATTTGTACCAGTATTTATGCATCACCATTTGTATCTTGAACTGGAAAGTTAGAAATCATTGGCATTTCTTATAGCATTCTTATCATAGAAACCAGCTTGATTTGCATCATTCACTCATGACTGAATAAGAAAATTAGTCAGTTGTTATCTGCAAGATAATCTTTTAAGCTCTTAAATAACATCATTATGAAATACATTATCTGAAAAAGGTTTCTTAGTTTGAAACATACTAAGTCCCTTTAATTCAGACACCTGGTTAATAAAAAGGACAACATACACCAGAATGATCATTAGTAGTAAAAGGTTTCATGTCAGAAACAAGTCCCTTTAACACTACCTTGCAGTGAGTGTCAATGTACATTTCCTTATTTCATTTAATTTTCTAGATTGATATGCAGTATTGAAAACTTGATTGCTACAGTATGTTATTTGTTTCTCATGTATTGCTTAGATCCATTAGGGTCTAATCACATTTTCCTTTCTCATGTAGATGAAAACCTTAAAGACATAGATGCAGATGGAGACTCAGACTCATGAAGACCTAAATGTAGAGACCTAGAAGACAACCAGCTGACTCAAAGATAAGACGAGGCAATGCATGAGACCCCTATTCCATACTTCAATCTTTCTTTTCAATTCTGCAATGTACTCTAAATATTGAATTGAAATATGAAACAAGAAAGGACATTTGTATACTACATTTAGTTTGAATGCGCAATGTAATGATCATTCATGAATTTTGAATTTTGAAATACTTTATCAATACTTAGAGTACAATGATGACATCTAGAATGAATGCAATAATGACATGTAATCTAACAAAACCTACAAGGTAGTGTTAATTAGACAAACAAATGCAACCTTTTCCTACTAATGCTTATTGTATTGTATGTTGTATGTTTGAGTAACATTTTTTGCGACTTCTGCTGGATGTCTGGCTGCTAGACATGACCTGTAGGCTTATCATAGGGCAACAAAATTTAGGAAAACTGAACCATGAATGAAACCTTTATTGAAAATGAAAATGCATCTAAACTAGACTCAATGTAACCTAAAAACCTAGTGCTTGGACAACACTTATTAAATTTGGAAAAAAAGAAAAGAAACTGAAACAAACCTAACCCTCAAAGCAAAGCTTGAGGTGAATTCCATTAATTGGAATCTGCAATTCTTCTCCTTCAGTTGTGGATAATAGAAAAGCATTGTTTTCCTTACAGGCTGTTATAATAAAAGGGCCTGACCAAAAATTATCAAATTTATCATGCTTCCCTAGCCTCCTCTTTAGCACATCCCACTTGAGTACTAAATCTCCTTCCTTAAATTATCTAAACTTAGCTTTCTTATCAAAAGATCTTTTAGTTTATGCTTGCTTAAGTTCCATTGTATCCAATGCTTTTCTCCTTTCTTCTTCCAGCTGCAACAAATCAACATACCTCAATTTCAAGCGATCCTCTTCTTCAAATAATAACATCTAATCAGCCAGCTGCAAGGCTGGAAATTTAGTAGAAACTAGCAATCTGGCCTCTTTACCATAAACCAAGACATAAGGAGAATTCCCAATTACCTGTTTAGGTGTAATCCTGTCCAGCCACAAGGTTGCCTTCAATTTAGAATGTTAGTCCCTCTTGTTCTCCTACAAAGTCTTTTTGATAATTCTAATTAGATTTTTGTTTGTAGATTCTGCAAGACCATTACCCTGAGGATAATAGTTAGAAGAAGTGTTTAAATAAATCTCATTCTTTACAACCCATTCTATAATAGCTAAACCAATGAAAGCCATAGCATTGTTAGAAATAATTGATTGAGGAACTCCAAGCCTAGTTGTAATATCTTCATAAAACTTTAACACATCAGATCCAGTAGCCTCCTTTAGTGTAATAGCCTCAGTCCATCTTGTAAAATAATCTGTAGTAGTTAAAATCCATTTATGACCTGCACTAGAATTAGGATTGATAGGACCAATAAAGTCCATTCCCCACTTAGCAAATGGCTGATCAACCACAATTGGTTTTAATGGCAATGTTGCTAGCCTTTGTTTACCTGCAAATAGTGCACATTTCTGACATTTTCTGGCCCAAACATGAGAATCCTTAAATAAATTAGGCCAATAATAGCTTGCCCTTAGTATTTTCCAAGTAGTTTTAGGACTGAAATGTCCTCCACAAGATCCATCATGAAACTCAGATAAAATTCTACCTTGATCTAGTGAATCAATACATTTAAGAAATATTCCAGAATAGTCTTTTCTATATAGAACACCATCAATAAGAACATAGGGAATAGATTGTAAGTTGTAGTACCTCCTTTTTGCCTTATCAAGATTATTTGGGTATTGGCCGGTTTGCAAGAATCTGGTCATATCTGACAACCAAGTCATAGGATCATTAAACAATACAATATCTCCTTGTAAGTTTTTAGATTCTTTAGAAGCTTCAATCTGTTCTTCCTTTTCTATCATTTGTGCATAAAAGCCCTTGCCTCTAACTAGCTTAGTCACATGAATCTGTACATCATACTCCATAAACCTTGTTATCCAACCAGCTCTCTTTTCATTAACATCCTTGTTCAACAAAAATTCTTTGATACTAGGATGAGCAACCATTAAGTGTACTTTATTACTGGCAATCAAGTGCTTAAACTTCTTCAAAGCTTTAATAATAGCTAGCACATGTTTTTAAATAAAAGTGTACCTTCTCTCATAGTAATCCATATCATTGCTAAAAAAGCAACTGGCTGCTCCTATTTTTCATCATTCTTCTGGACCAGCATTGTTGAAATTGTATCAGAACCACCATAGGCATACAGAATAAAATCTTTAGTAAAATTAGGATTGACAAGAGTAGGGGCTGAAGACAAAGCCTATTTAATTAGTTCAAAATTCTTTTTTCCTTCATCATTCCAACTAAAAGGAACATCCTTTTTAAGCATTGTGGTCAATGGTTTTAGTAGGTTTGCAATGTTTGGGATAAACCTCCTTACAAAATTAATTCTCCCAATAAAACTCTGCAATCCTTTATTGTGTTTAGGCAATGAAAGCTCAAGAATTGCATGAATTCTTTCAGGATCTATTGTGGTTCCCTCCTTAGACACCTAGTATCCTAAGAATTTTCCCTCATGAACTGCAAACACATATTTCTTAGGATTTAAAGAAATTATGAATTCTCTACATCTTTGTAATATCTGTCTCAAATGATCAATATGTTGATTTGCAACCTTGCTATAAATTGTCACATCATCAAGATAAACCAGAACAAATTTATACATTAATTTCTTAAAAGTCATGTCCATTGCTTTCTAAAAAGTAGCTCCAACATTTGATAACCCAAATGGCATTCTTCTATAAGCCATGGTACCCCATTTAGTTGTAAAGGTTGTTTTAAATTGATCAGATTCTTTCACTAAAATTTGGTTGTAACCAGAATACCCATCTAAGAGTGAAAACATCTCAGAACCTGAAACATATTGTAAAATCTATTGCATGGAAGGAAGAGGGTGCCTATCTTTCAGAGATGCCCTATTAAGGTCTCTAAAGTCTACACAAAGTCTTATCTCTCCATTCTTCTTCCTTACTGGAACTAAGTTAAAAACCCAAGATGTGTGCTTAATAGGAAATATAGTACCACCATCTAGTAGTTTTCTCAGCTCTTTTAACATTAATGGCTCTAATTTGGGGTTTATAGGTCTTTGCTTTTGTCTAATTGGCCTAGCATTAGGCTCCAATTCTATAGTATGTTGGGTTAATTAAGGATCAAAACCCTTTAGATCAGAGTAATCCCATGCAAAAACATCATTATATTCTCTAAAAAGATCAATAAACAGTTCTTTTTCTTCAGGAGAATATATTTTACCAACCTTCAACCACTTATCTCTGAAAATTTCTACTTCTTCATAATGATCTTCTTCAATCAGTAAGCTGGTTTTACCCTTTCTAAACTGGTCATCAGAATTAAAAGCTGATTCCAAGCTTACTAATCCCTTTGGTAGCTTATTGGTTTTCAATTGAATAATCTGGTCTTCCATTTGCTGAATGTTCTTGTTATCTCTTGAAGCTGAAAAACCTTCTGTTTCTGTCAAAAAACTTAGGATATGTTCATCAGTATTGAAAACTTGCCAATAAGTGTCATTATCCAGAATGGATGGCCTGACAATTATCTTAATATGTGACTAGTCTGAAATTATTCCTTTATTTTTTATTATTGCAATATGTGCACCAATACCAGCCAGCCTATCCGGACGCATATTTTCCCTTCTAGGAATTGAAATCAGGTTGAAAGCATCAAATTCATCTATAATATCAGAAAATCTAGTTTTATACATCTTAAGCAGATCATTTTTAACAGTATTGATACCTCTCACCTGCTTAACAATAAGCTCACTATCACCAAATGCTCTCAGACATTTGATACCTCTCAATCTTGCCCATTCTAATCCCTGAATCAAACTTTCATATTCAACTACATTGTTAGAACAAGGAAAAGACAACTTAAAAGAAACATAAAATTTATCACCATCAGATGAAACCAGCATAACCCCTACACCAACTCCACCCTTATTCCTTGACCCATCAAAATACAAATCCCAAAGTTGGTTAGACATATTAGATTCAGATTCTAGGTCTTTAATCCAATTAGGAACTACTGAATCAGATTCTAAAATCATGTAGTTTTAAAAAATAGCATCAAACATGTCATCATTCTGTTCATTTCTAGTAGCCCATTCATCTAGAACAATATCTGGATATGCTTCAGTTTGAGTATTATATAATGAATAATTAGGAATTTCATCTTGATCCATTATCACACAACTCGCATTAATAGGACTTGGATTATAAGGCTCTATGTGATTTTTTGCCAATAATTCTAATTTTATGGTTACTTTAGTACCATATCTAGTTCTGAAGTACAAATGTGACCAATCTGATGAAAAATAGCCATCTATTTTGGCTGTGAAATCTCTAGACAGACACAGAAAAATATGCTAGTAAATCAAGAACATATATGTCCTGTGGAATTGAAAAATTTAGGTAGGAATGCAGGGTCAAACTTGCATTTTTAATAACTCCTAAAGTCTTAATAGAAGTTCCGTCCAGCTAGACCACACCCTTCTCAAGAGGCTCATATTTTAAGTTCGGCAAATCTGCCACTTTTTTAGGCATGACAGTACTGGTTGCACCACTATCAACCATGCAATTATGAACTAATTTATTTCCAATAATCAAGGAGACATAAAAAGGAGGAGGCTTTTCATTTGCAGATTTCTTACCTTCCTTTTCTAATGTCTTTTGTACACTTGATAATTTCTTATTAGTTATTACTACTATTTTCTCAATATTTGCAGCCTTCTTAAATTCTTGTATTACTGGTTGCTGAACTTTAGTAGGCTTTTTATCTTCTTTTAATGGCTTTTCCTGAACCTTAGGTTGTTCAGAATTAGTCACGACCACACTTGGTGACTACTGTACTGTTTGTTGAGAATTAATTGCTAACTTGGACAACTTTTCTTTCAAAATTTCAATCCGTCCTGGAATAGACAGAGTTTCCCATGTAGATAGAGTAACATTTGTTTTTTTCATTGTATCAACAATATTGAACGAAACAGTAAAATGTACCTTATGTGATGATCTAGGAGAACTCTGATCAACATTCCTTTGAGTTTGATCTTTACTAGTGTAAACTGATGGATTCTTCAAAATAGAAACTGGTGGAGAAGAAGCATTCCCAACAAATTGATCTGCTTCAAGGGCTCTCTTTTTTGCTCTTGTATTTACTGCAATTGATGAATCTTCATTAAGTCCACAAAATTCTTCCTCTTGCCAGTTTAAAAATCCAGTATCTATAGCACTTTGGTATGATTGATTTTGGACCTTTTCAACAGACACATTCTGCTATGAATTCATTGAATTTTGTACCATAAGAGCTTGATTAAGAATTCCATTAGAACATGTAGATTGATCATGTGGCTCATTGCATGGAAAACACCAGTCAGTAGCAATATTATTTTGAGTAGGCACAATATCCCTAACAGTATTAAGAGGTGCTGGATTATACTTTCTATTTGGTCTCATATTCCAATTCTATCTATTTGCATTAGTATTTCCTTAAAATTGTTGCCTATTAGCCTGAAAATTAGGTTGACTAGGATATTGTGTAGAAGAACCAGCAAACTGATTTTGAATAGCAGGGTTTACATGAGCTTGATTCCTCTTTAGGGCCACTAAATCATTACCAAAAGATTGCAGCAGATTTCCAATTTTTTGCTGACTGTCCTTAATAGTTTGTGATTCATTTAGGGGGGCTATAGGAGCTATTTCTGAAGGTTTATAAGATGGGACAATAGATAATGGTGGAACTACTAATGGCATATTAGACTGTAATTAGGAAAGAAAGGCATAGGAGGCCTAGGAGCTATTTTTCCTATCTAGATAAGACTATTCTCTGCCCTAATAGCAGTATCAAAAGCTTGAGGTAAAGTATTACCTCCCATAGATTGAATCATTACAGAGATATCACTATTCAGACTCTTCAAATAATATAAAAATGCATATTCAGCTGAAGGTCTTACCATAACAGGGATCCGATTCCAAGTCTTCTGAAAATGAAGATTAAAATCACTCATCTCCTCTTGTGGGGCTCTTTTGATTGTAGTTAATTGTTCCACAAGAGACAAGTTATTAGATTTGTCCTCAAAAAATTTGGATAGCCTTTCACCTAGAGTATCCCAATTAGCAATAGAATTCACTGGGAGGGTTCTGAACCAGTCAAGGGCTTTACCCTTGAGTGATGCAGCCAAAAGCTTCAAAGCTACATCTTCTTCTATGACATGATGAACATTGCAAAGAGTTGCAATATCTTTGATGTTTTCAATGGTTGTTACTGATCCTTCTCTAGTGAATGATGGTAAGCCTTTAAGAGCAGCTAATGGAACATTATTGTGATTTGCAATCCTCAAAGGACTGCCTTGATCGAATGTGACAAATGGAAAATTCCTAACCATTGCTTGATGTGGAGGAGCTTGCTGTTGAATAGCTAGTGTAACAAATGGTTGAGCAGACTAAACTACTTTCCTTTGATAAGTCTTTAGATTTTGAGGAGTTACTGTTGTACCACTTACAGATGCTTCGAGAATAGAATTATCTATAGATAAATTTTCAATACTTGGGAATTAGTATCTTCCTCAGCATATTCTATGATAACATATGAAGCTCAAAATTTTGACTGAGAATTTTGAAGATAAATAAATGATGGCGCTTTCCTGATTAGTTGTATGAAGACATTATTGTGTGAAACATGAAGCTCTTAGAAATTGTTTTAACATATTCCACACTTTGAACACAAACTATGGTTATAGCATAGAGCATCCAAATTGTTTCACTTTGCTGACATGAATAGAACCTTGTGTAATCAACAACTATAAACTTGATGAGCTGGTGAACTCTCTCCTTTGCAAACCATATATGATGAGCTCAGCCATGATGGACAGTTGCTTCAGGAAACCATGAAAACACCTCTTGATAACTTACTAAAGTTGCAAGGTTATGAGTGAAAAATGTTAAAGATATAATCTGTTATTAACACATCTTTCAGTCATAACCTTTGCAACTTTGGAAGGTGATTATGACTGAGAGATACTCAACACACTTTCTTATTTCCATAGGAGATAAGTACTCTATCCTTTATGATATCCCAGTGCTAGTTACACATACTCTATTCCAGTTCATACATATTTTCCATTTTATGTTCAGCTTGCATCTTGTAGCTTTGTCCACTATAAATAATTCACATTGATGTTGAATCTGCACTTAATATGATAAGTATAACAAGATAAAAATGTTTTTTCACTATTAATGAGGTTCGAGCACGGGCTCGTGACACTCAAAAACAATAGAATGTTAAATAAAGAGGTTCAAACATGGGTTCGTGACACTCAATAAAAACAAATTGTAAACACTTTATGATTTTATAGCTTAATCTTGAAGCACTCTTTTGTATTCAGAAACAAATATATTTATGATTTGAAAATGTACTTTGAAATAGTAAGGACATATTTGTACCAGTATTTATGCATCACCATTTGTATCTTGAACTGGAAAGTTGGCAATCATTGGCATTTCTTATAGCATTCTTATCATAGAAACCAGCTTGATCTGCATCATTCACTCATGACTGAATAAGAAAATTAGTCAGTTGTTATCTGCAAGATAATCTTTTAAGCTCTTAAATAACATCATTATGAAATACATTATCTGAAAAAGGTTTCTTAGTTTGAAACATACTAAGTCCCTTTAATTTAGACACTTGGTTAATAAAAAGGACAACATACACCAGAATGATCATTAGTAGTAAAAGGTTTCATGTCAGAAACAAGTCCCTTTAACACTACCTTGCAGTGAGTGTCAGTGTACATTTCCTTATTTCATTTAATTTTCTAGATTGATATGCAGTATTGAAAACTTGATTGCTACAATATGTTATTTGTTTCTCATGTATTGCTTAGATCCATCAGGATCTAATCACATTTTCCTTTCTCATGCAGATGAAAACCTTAAAGACATAGATGCAGATGGAGACTCCAACTCATGAAGATCTAAATGCAGAGACCTAGCGGACAACCAGCTGACTCAAAGACAAGACAAGGCAATGCATGGGACCCCTATTCCATACTTCAATCTTTCTTTTCAATTCTGCAATGTACTCTAAATATTGAATTGAAATATGAAACAAGAAAGAACATTTGTATACTACATTCAGTTTGAATGCACAATGTAATGATCATTCATGAATTTTGAATTTTGAAATACTTTATCAATACTTAGAGTACAATGATGACATCTAGAATGAATACAATAATGACATGTAAACTAACAAAACCTGCAAGGTAGTGTTAATTAGACAAACAAATGCAACCTTTTCCTACTAATGCTAGCTTATTGTATTGTATGTTGTATTTTTGAGTAACAGTCAGTACACCCATTTCCACTATGGTTAGTACACCCAAGCCTATGCAATTAGAATTACGCTTTTTTAGTTAGTCTTTTAAAGCCCCATTATTATATTATGTATTATGTCTTCACTTTATTAGTACTCATTAATGGGTTACCCTAGTGCCCCTTTGTGCTCTGGTCCCCCCATTGAGAGCCACTCCCATGATTGTCTTGACACCCACTCAACATACACACACACACTACCAACAAGAGGTTTCATCATATACACTCAAGAATGGGAAGGGTACTAACATATCCCTTGGTACAACACAACCATCTCATCCATGCAGTGTGATCCAAGAATGTTCACTCACATACACAAGAGTCAATTTCATATTGCAAGAATGCCCATTACCAATTTGAGACCTCACAAGGGTGGACCTTAAAATCACAAGGGGGTTCCATGACTTTATGAATTACCTCATATAAAATAATAACACTATTACACAATAAGAGGGCTTTCCATAAACATTCACAAGCCTCAAAACTCAGATTGAGCATGCTAAGCCAAAACTTTACTGAAAATTGAACTTTCAAATCTTAAGAAACTGGCAAAACCCATTTAAAATTATATAAATTGATAGACTACAACTGATTGAATATCTTGAAGGAGAGATTGAAAGACAATGATTGATGATCACCAAGCTACTAAGGTATATGTGAGACATTAAATCAATTAATATATTGTCATTAATGTTAACTAGTTTTGACTATACTTATCATGATGGTTACAAACATATTAAGAAGGAAATAATGGTGAAGGAATGAGATATCTACATGAAGATTATATGGATGAGAAAGATGTGGATATGGTATTCATTGGGTAACTTATTGACGAGTCTATAACATTATGTTAGTGATTTGATTGTATTACATGATTCTATTATGGATTGAAGATCAAGAATGGACAAGTTTATGTGGTTGTTAAATGAAGAATTCGGTATACACCAAGTTGGAACACTATACATCGAACAAGTGTAGTGTATACTGAGTACAATATTAATTGAGCTAGTTATCACCGACACAACATGGTATTAACCAAGTGAAAGAAATAAATGGAACTTATGATTGTCGACTAAAGATGATGAGTTGGACAATTGTTGATGATTCCAAGGTAAAAGATAATGTTTGTTATGATGATCAAATGGCTGAAAAAATTCAAGGATGATCGGATTAAGGAGAATGAAACATGTTATTGACATAACTACCGAGGAAGGTTAAAGCGGCAAAATCAATGGTGAAGATTAAGAGGCAAAATATATGGATGGAAATAAAATAGTTTATGATGTCTATAAAAGGAGACATGAGATTCATTATTGAGTCTACTGTAGGAGAATTCGCGTATAAAGATTGAAATTCATGCAAAGCTGGTCAAACAGGTTGGAAACATAACCGAGCAATTCTGCAGAGAACACCAAATGTCAGAGAAAGCAATTACCGAATAGAACAAAGTTGGAGGAAACAAAGAGATTGAATTGAGATTATTGACCAGAGGTATTTTGAGCTTAGCGTAGATATGAAAATTAGAAAAAACAAGTTGTATTTGAATCATATCATTACTGTAACCGTTTAACCATTGCTACAAATAAATCTCTTAACTGAGTGGGACTTAACAATCTTTATATTTCAATATGACATTTAATGAATGTTGATTATTTTCTTGTTGACTCCATAGTGAATATGTGGTCAAGAGAGAACTATTAGTGATAAATCCTCTAACTAGGTCACACCTTATAGTGTGTTTTGTAACCTTTAACAGGGTTGGCTCTTGACTGAGCTCACTTTAGAAGAGTGAATTATTTTGGGTTACTGGTCCCAGGTGTTTTTTCCCCTAACAAGGGTTCCACATTAAAAATTGAAGTGTTATATGTGTATGGATGTGTTGAATTGTTATTTTACTTTACACATTACTATAACTAGATTGATCGGTAAATACACTAGTTAATCTACTACTATTTGGTAGATGAAGAGAAAGACACAATTGATAACTTACCAAGTTGATTATATTGTTTGAAAGATTTGTTTTATACATCAGGGAGTGTTTGGGACTGTAGGATAACTAGACTTAACTGATTCACCCCCCCTCTTAGTTATCTAACAATTGGTATCAGAGCATAGGGTGCTTGAAAGGAAAGTTTGAAAGACTTAAGAAAAAAATCACAAGATGTATAAGAGAGAGGTAGGTGCCAAAGATGAACAAAGACATCTTCTCGACATGGCAAAACAAAATGAAATTGTATCTATCAGGGATTGGTGAGTCTGCAACATACTACTTGCAAAATGAGTTTATCTTATCCTCTGGACCTTTGAATATTGATCAAATGAGAGAAAGAAAAGAACACAATGCTATGATGATAGAAATTTCTTCTTCCTTATCATATGTTGAATTTGAAGATGTTAATACATGTACAACTACTAAACAAATGTGGGACAAACTTGCACTAGTTCACGGAGATGTGCTAAGGGCTAAAACTGAAAGTCTAAGAGGAAAGTTTGATGACATGAAAATAAAAGAAGGTGAGAACATGTCTCAGTACAGTAATCGAGTCAAGGAGGTTCTGAATGCTATCTGAGGAGCAGGTGGAATTATTGATGAAGATACTATTGTAAGTAAAATTCTTAGAACCTTGTTACCTACTTATGCTATTAGAGTTTTTGCAATTCATGAAATGATATAAGCTCCTGGTAATCATATTACACTCGATAGTCTAATCGGTAGACTGATTGCATTTGTGTTGAACAACTATGACAATAGTATTGTTCCTATTGTTGAATCTGCATTTATGTCATCTCTAAAAATTGGTAAATCAAGCATCAAACATAAGATAAGAAATGAAAGTGATAGTGAAAGTGAAGAGGATGAACTTGATGAACTTAAAACATTAATGGATAGAATATTACAAAAAGGTAAAGGAATATATCTAGAGGTAAACTACCTTTGGTATGCTTTAGATGTAAAGATATTGGTCATATTGCTGCTAGATGTCCTAACACAAAAGAAGATGAGAAAACTAATGAAAGATCAAATGAAAGAAAGTATGACAGAAGAGATAATTTGTTGGAAACTGCAATTGAAGCAATTGTTGTATTGTCATTGATGTCAAACCTTAACTGGTAAGACTATTGTTATTTAAGAAAGTACTATATCTATTTGATTATTGTGAAGGGGCTAGGCAAGGTTGGTAACAATAACACCTAAGGAAAGTTTGAGTTATTGTTATCCAAAATCTAACCATACAACATAATAGGCACTAAAAGAGAAATTTGCACATTCCAAGTTATCTAATTAACACTGTCTTGTAGGTTTTGTTAGTTTGCATCTACTTACTATATTTATTGTTAGATTTTTGTTTTATGTACTCTAAGTATCGATCAAATTATTACAAATTTTGAAGTTCATCATTGATCATTACATTGTGCATTCATAAGAATGTAGTACAAATGTCATTTGATTCATATTACATGATTCAATAATCAGGGTACATTTGCAAATTACAATAGAAAACTGAAATGTGTAAAAGGTTCCCATGCATTGCCTCATGTTTGTGTTGGTTCTGCTGGTCTTTGTCAGGTCCTTGCATCTAAGTCATTCCTGAGTCACCATCTGCATTTTGGTCCTTAAGGCAGCATCACTTGAAAAAAGGAAAAGAAATAACTGTTAGATCCTGATGGATCTAAGCAATACAAGGAAACAATTACATATATCAGCTATCTGTTACTATCTGCATATCAATCTAAGAGCAAATGTAGTAAGAAAATGAAAACTATCACTCACTACAAGAAAGTGTGAAAGGGACATGTTCTAGAATATGAAACCTTTCACTTTTAGTACCTATTGTGGTGTGTGATTTCATTTTGAACAAGTCAAGAATCTGAATGAAAGGGACTTAGTGTGTTTCTAAACTAAGAAACCTTTTTCAGAATATGTTTCTTATTGATATTGCATGTAATTAACAAGTTATTTTGCAGATAACAGTGGACTGATTCACTTTTCAGTCATATTTTGAAGATGCAGAACAAGCTGGTTTCCCGTGCTACAGGAAGTTCCAGGTTGCTGATCTCCAGAGGAATCAAATTGTTTCACCAAAAGGGATGTTGATTTCATAAAAAATAGAGTACATTTTCAGAACTTTCAATGATTTTAATACTGAATATTTTCAAGTGCTTCAAGATTGAATCATTATATGAATGTTAACAAAATGTTATGACTGGGTGTCACGAACCCATGTTTGAACCTCAATCATAAGCATTTTATTGTTGATGAGTGTCATGAGCCCGTGCTCAAACTTCATTAATAGAATATAAAAACATTTACATCTTGTTGTACTTTATATCATAAAATGTCAAATTCAATGTCGGAAAGAAAGTGTGCAATAATTTGCTACAGGAGCTTCAATAATGCTAATGTTATTAATTTCAGAATGCCAATAGGTCACATTTTTCAGTACTTGTCAGAAATTATAAGAAAAATAGTTCATATGTTCAATTTCTGACAAGTGTCATATCAATTTCAAATGCTGGAATGTAGATCAAGTTCTGAACATGTTGAACTCAAGGTTCAAACAATGATGTTCTTATGTTGGAAGAGTAATAATGAGTCCATGTTCATAAATACAGATTGCTAAGAAATGGAACATAGCATGTATAATCAATGGGAAAATATCATAAAAGGATTTGGTAAGAAAAAAGAAATAGAAAGTATATTTTCAGTATTGACAATGGACATTGTGAACATGGAAAGTTGTTTGGTTTACTTAGTCAACCTGGAAGAGGTCTCTTGAATAGGTTGTATAAGAATGCTGAATATTAAAGATAAAATAAAAGTTCAAAATGTTGAACTTACGTTTTCAGCATCAAATCAAAGTTTTAATAGCAGTAATTTCAGCATTGAAGAAGGCACATTTTGGTGCTATAATATTCAGCACAGATGTGCATTAACCAGCAGAGAAGGTGCCATATGTTATGGCCACATTTTTTGAAAATAGCAAAGTCATAATGTTCATTCTAGCACACTACCACTTTTAGCATTATTATTCAGAGATCATGCCATGATTTTTATCAGTAAAAGGGGGCCACATTTTTTTTACAAAAATCATGGCAAGTATTCACCAGTCAATTCATAATTTCCAGTAGCAATAGAACCTCATTTTATGCACAAATTGAGGCACATTTTTATAAGAAAATGTAAACATAAAGTTACAAACAACAGGTCAAGAAATTGTGCCAAGTTTTTAGCACAGAATCCTCATGTTTTCAACATCAAATGAAGTGGTGAACTGAGACATTGATCATGAACAAGGGTTACATTTTGCATAAAATGTTAACCCACAATTTCCAGCAAATGAAGCCATACATCATGCAGAGATACAATCATGTTTTTGCAAGAAAAAGAGGCACATTTTGTGCTATTCTATTCAATAGTTTGAACCAGCAGTGCGTATGCACTTAAAAATGCAGTTTCTAGCAAAGAAAGACACATTTTCTATAAAAAATCATGCCATGTTTTGTTAAAAAAGAAACAGGAAGTTTGAATGCAAAGCATGAACCACGATTTCAGCAACAAATCCAAACTATGTTCAACAAAGGAGGCATGACTTTTACTGAAATAGAGCCACATTTTTTAAAGAAGGGCATGTTTTGTGCTTAAAATTATGCAATATATGTAACAGTTAGTGTGTATGCACTAATTTCAACAAGATATTAATAGAGTATCAAAAGGAGGCATGATAATGCAACAGAGAGACACGTTGAAAAGAAGTTTCAACAAGAAGTATTAACTGATGAACTTATACTTTCGGTTGCTGAGAACCCACATTTTATGCAAGCACAGAGGGTTTGTGGTGCTTTTTTCTTTTTGAAATAAATATGCATCAACATTGTAAGTCGACATCAAACAACAGATAAACCCTTATTATATGCAGATGAACCACATTTCAGAAGAAGATAAAAGTTAACAGAGAGTTAAGAATAGAACTTACAGTTTCATCATAGAGATGCCGAGTTCTTCATTAGTAGAAGGAGCATATTTCCTTATTTTCTGCATGAGATCTTCAACAAAATGCCAATTCCAGTGCTTCATCGAGAATGAACTAGGGTTTCAAACCCTTTGTTTTGCAAACAAAACTTCAACATGCCCTATTCGAATTAATCAAAATGCCCAAAATAAAATGTAATAAATTTGGCGTCCGCTATGAGAAGACTGACAAAGGGTCAGTAAATGGAAGACAGAGATGCCACATTTCCACCAGAGGACCACAGTCCTTGTTTCCAATTTATTTCATAGCATATTTTGATAAATGTAAAATATCAAGTGGGTCGAGTTGCTCTCCACTTTGATATTTTCATTTAAATTGTTGAGTTTGAATATATATTGGTTTAGGTTTTAATTATTATTTATTGATTTTGATATATATATTAAAATCTTTCGAATAATAATTTAGTGGCATTAACAAATATTTAAATTCTTTTTAATATTTGTTTACCTTCTTAATAAAATTGGCATAAAATTGTATAAAGGGTTTATCCTTTTGATTATAAAGCCATTTTATTAAAAGGATATGTAAATTTTGGCTTAATCCATGATGTAAAAGGAATTTATTCCTTGTTTATAGCCAAAATTTAGGGGGAAGGTGGACTTTTCTTTTTGGCTAGATTTTTGGCATGATTTATGGCCAAAATTGAGCATTTTTAGGGGAGATAGGCATTCTCAGATGAGGGTTTTGGAGGCCTTTTTAGGAAGGAAGATTTTCTTTTCTAATCATTGCATGTGTGGGAAAGAGAGCCTATAGTGAACTATTTTGTTCCTAGAAGCTTAACAACTCATTTTGTAACCATTTTGCAGAGATTTGTGAAGGAAATATACCAGATTACAGGTCATTTTGTGTTCAAATTATCATGCCTTTCCATCTTCTTTAGTAAGTGTTTATAATTTTGATTTTGATTTTGATTTTGGATGTGAATGTTTCATTGTTCATTCCAAGATTGATAAGTCTGATTAATCAAACCTTATTTGAGAAATGTATGTTGCTAAGAGTTCAATAGTTTGTGGTTAATCCCTAATTATCAAATTCATTAGTCTATATGATGAAAAGTGTTTCAAACATCTGAATTTCATTATGAACTAGGTCTGGAGTTATTTTCTTTTCTGATTTCTGAATCAGTCATTGGTGTATCACCTTATTTTCTAAGTTTATCAATTCCTTTTCCCCTTTTCCCATCAAGTTATTTAGGTTAGTAAAGTGATAGCCAATTTTTATAGGAGCCTGCCTGGAATCTGGAGATTCCTCTCTAATCATAGTCTACCCATAGCTAGGAGAGGTTTCCATTGTTAGCTGGAATTGTTGTTAGCCTCATTACCTGATAGAGGTAACAATTCTAGAGCTGAATAGTTATCTTGATATTTCAATGAGTACTTGATAATGTGGCACAATGATAAGATAATGTATTATTTATCTAAGAGTGAAGACTAAAATAGTAGGCTTAACCGTGAAAAAGTGAAGAAATCTAGTTTAAGTCGAGTGATGTTAGTGTCAACCGAGCTAGTATATGCTGAGTAAATTTAGTGTTGATCGAACATTAGTTAATTGTCGAGGAACATAGTATTAGCCGAGGAAATAATTTTTGAGGTGACTGAGCTTTCTAATTAAGACCAAGGAGTTGAACACTGTATTGACTGAGCGTCAGTATTTTACATTTGAGGAAGAATTCAGATTTCCAGCCGACATCATTGAATTCTTGGATTATGTAAAACGTGTTGACTTTATTTATTGATTGTACGAAAGCATTTAATGCACTGTAAAACATTTTATTGTAAATCTACTAAGAGATTTGAGATATTTCTAGAAGGATAGCCGAAGAGCATAAAGTTAGAAGGATTCGATGAATCTGACCTAACCCGAAGATCTACGAAGGAGATTAAGCGACAAAAGATGTATTGACCTAATTGAGGAAGTATTAAGGAAACCTAAGCATGAGGTTAATAGAAGAGAGGATGTTGGATGTGTTGTTGATGTTATTGAATGTACAAGCAGAAAAGGCTGAAGGAGAAGTGTTGTGATTTCTTGAAGAGAGTTTCGAGAAGATTAGTGATGGTGATGGTAAAGGTTCACAGTCAGTAGGCCAACATATGTGTACAAAATTGGATCTGATATTTGCAAAGGTTGGCTTTTCACTAAGCTCACTTTAGAAGAGTCAACATAATAGTAACATGTTACAAAGTGGTTTTTCCCAAATTGGGTTTCCACTATAAATCCCGGTGTTCATACTTGTGTGAATATTTTGGTTTGAACATTTCTATGTTTTACAAGTTAGATACTATTGGATAAGTGGACTGCACTGTTATATGTTTCTGTTATGTAATCAGTAATGACTGAGTAGCTGTTGGTTGTTGGATTTGATTAGTTGAAGAGTTTTTAAAGTTTGTTTTATACATCTAGACCTGAGAACAACTGATTCACCCCCCCCTCTTTATTGTTCTAAATCATATTAACGATTGGTATTAGAGCTGTTGGTGCTTACAGAGAACAAGTTTGAAGGTAATTGAAGCAAATGATCAGGATGTATAAGAAGGAGGTACCAAAGCTAAATAAGGAGAACTTCCCTACATGGAAAAGCTTGATGAAGCTGCATCTGGCTGGTATTGGTGATTCTGCAAAATATTATGTTGAGCATGATTATGTCACACCTGTTTCACCTCTAACTATCAAGGAAATGAAAGCTAAACAAGAGCACAACCAAGAAATGTTAGAGATTGTGTCTGCCCTAGGTTATCCAGAGTTTGAAGACATCAAAGACTATAGTAATGCAAAGAAAATGTGGGACACTCTTGCAAACATCTATGGCGGTGACATAAATGTATTAAGAGCAAAAATTGTGAGCCTAAGAGGTAACTTTGATGAAATGGGAATGCAAGAAGGTGAGAATATTGCACAATATTATGGTGAATAAAAGAAGTTGTAGATTCTATTAGAGGAGAAAATGGAACTATTGATGATGAAACTATAATTGGAAAAGTATTGAGAAATCTGCATCCTATTTATGCCATCAAAATTTTAGCAATTCAGGAATCTTGATGTAACCCTAACAATGCTCTTACTTTGGAAAGTTTGGTTGGTAAGATTACTACTTTTGAACTTTCTAACTATGATAACTTCACTGTTGGTAATATTGAATATTCTTTTTAAGTCACAAATGGTTCTAAGTAAGTCAAAGAAGGAAAAAGAAAGATGCATCAGTGAAAGTGAAAGTGACAGTGACACATCTGATGAGGAACTTGAGGATCTAGAATCTCTTATGGCTAGAAGACTGAAAAGGGGAAAAGGAAAGTACAAAGGTAAACTCCTTATTATATTATATTTTTATGTAATAAAGTTGGTCATATAGTTGCTAGATGTCCTGACAGGGATGATAAGGATGAAGAAAGAGACAGCAAGCATAAAGACAAAAGAGAACATAGAGGTTACTGAAGGTACAAGGACTAAAAAGGAAAAGGTAAGAAATCCTGCTATATTGCCGAAGAAGAGACTGAGACTGATGGTGACGATTTTGAAATTGAGGTTGTCTATGTTGCACTGAAAGATGAATTTGATGAGGATGAGAAAACTGCATTGATATCTTATGTGAACAAAAATGATAAATGGATTATTGACAATGGTTGTTCACATCACATGACTGGTGATAAGAGTAAGTTTGATACCTTAGATCATTATATTTAGGTAGGAGTTTGAAATTTGGTAATGATGCACCATGTCTTGTTAGAGGAAAAGGATTGATTAAGCTGACTGATAAGATCACTTTTGAAAATGCTTATTGGGTTTAGGGTCTTAACTATAATCTATTGAGTGTTGCACAACTTAATAGCATTGGCTACCAAGTGGAATTTCATCATAGGAAGGCCAAAATATTTGATGCCACTGGTAAATTGATTGGAAGTGGAGAACATACAAGAGGTAATTTATTCTATCTAGACCTATTTGAAGAAACATGTATGATTGCACAACTTGATGATATTTGGTTATGGCATAAGCGACTATGTCATGTTAACTTTGATAATCTGGTAGAAATTAGTAAGAAAAAGAAAGTGAGAGGTCTACCTAGATTGAAGAAACCTGAGAATGTAATGTGCAAAGAATGTCAATTGGGTAAGATGACAAAGTCTAGTTTCAAGAGAAAGACTTTTACCTCTGAGAATACCTTAGATTTGGTTCATACTGACCTTTGTGGAACTATGGGTGTAAAAATCTATTGTGGTGCTAGATATTTTATCCTATTTGTTGATGATTATACCAGAATGATGCATGTAATGTTCTTAAAGGAAAAATCTGATGCTTTTCAAAATTTTAAGTGGTATTTGGCTAAGGTTGAAAAGGAGATAGGTAGGAACCTAAAGTGTCTGAGATCTGACCGAGGTGGAGAATTTATATCCAATGAATTTAATCGGTTTTGCAATGATAGAGGGATCAAAAGATAGATGTCTGCACCTAGAACTCCTCCAAAAAATGGTAAGCAGAGAGAAGGAACAAATCTATCTTGGATTGTGCAAGGACATTAATGATTGAAAATAATGTTGCACAAAAGTACTGGAAAGAAGCTGTAAGTACATCTATTTATACTCTTAACCAAGTATAGATCAAAAAAGAGAAAAATGAAGCTAACAACAAAAGAGAACCAGAAGATTAAAGATCTTTTGTGTATATAGAGGAAGGAGAGGCAAGTGACAAAATTGCACCTAATGCTGAGTCTCAGGTAAGAAATGTTGAGCATCAGGAAAACAATTCTGAGAGAGAAGAAGAATGTGTTGAGCAATAGGAGGAAGCTGCTGAGTATCAGGAAGAGGTTGTCGAGCATTCAGAAGCTAAATCTGACAATCTTGTTGGTGAACTTGAAGAGCAAGATGAAAGGAGAGTAGAACCTGTTCTAGCACAATATGTAAGGAGACATCACAAGCCTAAACAGATTATCGGAGACAAAGATACTAGAGTTCTGACTAGAAGCAAGATAAGAGATCCAACATGTTTACTATGTGAATTCAAGCCTAAGACAACAAAGGAGGCATTAGAAAATGAAGACTGGATACAAGCAATGAATGAAGAGATAAACCAGATAGAGAAGAATGATACCTAGATTCTAGTGCTAAGACCAAAAAATAAAAATGTCATTGGGACAAAGTGGGTGTTTCGAAACAAGCTGAATGAGCATGGTCAAATCACAAGAAATAAAGCTAGGCTAGCATGCAAAGGCTACGCACAAGAAGAAGCAATAGATTATGGGGAGACATTTGCCCCTGTAGCTAGATTGGAAGGAGTAAGAACCTTACTTGCATATGCTTCCTATAAAGATTTCAAGGTATATGAAATGGATGTTAAGTCTGCATTTTTAAATGGTATATTAGAAGAATAAGTGTACATTGAACAACCAGAAGGATTTGTTGATCCAAACAAAAGACACATGGTTTGCAAACTGAATAAAGCATTGTATGGACTAAAGCAAGCTCCCAGAGCATGGTATGAGAGACTATACAACTACCTAATATAGATTGGATTCTCAAGAAAAAATGACACAAGAAATCTGTATATGAAAGATGAAGAAGGTAAAGGAATCTTGTTGGCTAAGATTTTTGTAGATGATATTATTTTTGGTGGACACGATGCCTTGTGAAATTTTTTTTCAAATGAAATACAAACTAAATTTGAAATGAGTATGTTTGGGGAGATCAAATTTTTTGTTGGTTTACAAGTATATCAGATGGAGAAAGGAATTTTCATCACCTAGTCTAAATATGTTCATGAGATACTGAAAACCTTTGGTATGGAAGATTCAAGGCCAGTAAGTACTCCCATGGCTACTGGACAAAAGTTGTCAAAAAATGATGATGTTGCAGAAGTAAACCAAACTTTGTATAGATCTATGATTGGAAAGCTACTATATGTTGTACATGGTAGACCAGATATTGCTTTAGCTATTGAGATTGTGGCAAGATTCTCTGCCAATCCTAAGGAAACTCACATGATGGATGTCAAAAGGATAATGAGATATTTGAAAGGGACTGCTGACTATGGATTGTACTACAAGAAGCATGAAAAAATTGAACTAAGAGTGTATACTGATGTTGATTGGGTAGGAAATGTGGATGACAGAAAGAGTACTGGTGGTGGAGCTTTCTTTCTTGGACAAATATTAGTTTCTTGGATAAGCAAGAAACAAAATTACATTTCCCAATCTACTGCTGAAGCCGAGTATGTGGCTGTAGTTGTGAACTGTTCAAATTTGGTATAGATAAAGCAATTGTTGGTAGGCATGAAAGAAGATATCACTGAACTAGTTGTCATTTTATGTGACAACACAAGTGCTATCAACATCTCTAAGAATCCAGTGATGCACACAAAGAACAAACACATTGCAATCAAGTATCATTACTTGAGAGAACTGGTACAAGATAAAGAGGTCCGAATGGAATATGTGAATACAAAGGAATAACTAGCAGACATATTCACTAAAGCTTTACCTAGAGAAGCTCATGAATATCTGAGAGGTCAATTAGGGGTCCTTCCCCTAATTGAGGCTGCCTAGTCAAGCTAGGAGCACTACATCAAATGTGTTGCAAAGAGTATCTAACAAGTTGATGCAAAGACATGTCACACTTTAGGAGTAGCTTAGAGTTGTGAAAAGTACAGCAAAGCCAAGAATCAGTCATAGGAAAAGATGACAGAGGGAGAAATACTGTTACTGAACTGAAAAGATGATATCTACATCTGCAGGATGTATGTTTTAGTTGTTTCTTTGGCATTTTTGTCAAAGAGGGAGATGATCACAAATGAATACACATAATGAAATTTTCATGGAAGATCAAGAGGGAGAGATTCAGTGGATAGTCATACAAGCATGGCTAATTGATTCTGTATCAGAATGAAGCTAAGGATATTATAAATATTTATGATAGTTAGATATGTTTTGGATTGGTTGGTAATTCATGTGATATTCATATGGTGTTTCCATCAATGCCAAAGAGGGAGATTGTTAGAAACTACAATTGAAGCAATTGTTATATTTTCATTAATGTCAAACCTTAACTGGTAAGACTATTGCTATTTAAGAAAGTACTATATCTATTTGATTGTTGTGAAGGGGCTAGGCAAGGTTGGTAATAATAGCACCTAAGGAAAGGTTGAGTTATCTTGATATTTCAATGAGTACTTGATTATGTGGCACAATGATAAGATAATGTATTGTTTATCTAAGTAAGAATGAAGACTAAACTAGTAGGCTTAATTGAGAAAAAGTGAAGAAATATAGTTTAAGCCAAGTGATGTTAGTGTCGACCAAGCTAGTATATACTGAGTAAATTCAGCGTTGACTGAACATTAGTTAATTGCCGAGGAAATAGTTTTTGAGGTGAATGAGCTTTCTAATGAAGATTGAGGAGTTGAACACTGTATTGATCGAGCGTCAGTATTTTACATTTGACAAAGAATTCAAATTTCCAGCTGACATCGTTGAATTCTTAGATTATGTAAAACATGTTGACTTTATTTATTGATTGTACAAAAGCATTTAATGCACTGTAAAATGTTTTATTGTAAATCTACTAAGAGATTTGAGATATTTATAGAAGGATAGCTGAAGAACATAAAGTTGGAAGGATTTGATGAATTTGACCTAACCCTAAGATCTACGGAGGAGATTAAGCAGAAAAAGATGTATTGACCTAATTAAGGAAGTATTAAGGAAACCTAAGCATGAGGTTAATAGAAGAGAGGATGCTGGAAGTGTTGTTGATGTCATTAACTATACAAGCAGAAAAGGCTGAAGGAGAAGTGTTGTGATTGCTTGAAGAGAGTTCCGAGAAGATCAGTGATGGTGATGGTAAAGGTTCAGAGTCAGTAAGCCAACATATGTGTATGGAATTGGATCTGATATTTGCAAAGGTTGGCTTTTCATCGAGCTCACTTTAGAAGAGTGAACATAATAGTAACATGTTACAAAGTGGTTTTTCCCAAATTGGGTTTCCACTATAAATCCCGATGTTCATACTTGTGTGAATATTTTGGTTTGAACATTTTTGTGTTTTACAAGTTAGATACTATTGGATAAGTGGACTGCACTCTTATATGTTTCTGTTATGCAATCAGTAATGACCGAGTAGCTATTGGTTACTGGATCTAATTAGTTGAAGAATTTTTAAAGTTTGTTTTATACATCTGGACCTGAGAACAACTAATTCACCCCCCCCCTCTCCATTGTTCTAAATCATATTAACAATAATTGAGATCACATAGGCAACCGATAGTACAACAAGAGAGACAACTAAGAATACAAAGATAAAGGAAAAAAGGCATGCTACCTAGTTGAAAATGGTGATGATGACATTGACACCGACACAGATGAAGATATTGAGGTGGTATTTGTGGCTTTAAAAGAATATTTAGAAGAAGAAGAAAGGTATGTTGAAACAACACTTATTTCTAAAGTTAGTAAGAATGATACTTGGATTATAGATAGTCATTATACACATCATATGATTAGTGATGAAGAGAAATTTGAATTCCTTGAATATTATAATGGTGGATTTGTGAAAATGGAGAATGATACAGCTTGTCTAGTGAAAGGAAGAGGGTCTATATTGTTGAACAATAAGATCAAATGTGAGAATTAATATTGGTTGAAAGGACTAAATTATAATTTGTTGAGTGTAGCACAATTGAATAATACAAGTCACTGAGTTGCATTTGAGAAATGAAAGGTGAAAATCTATGATAAGACTGGAAAGTTGGTCGGTACTGGTGAACAATCTAAATATAATCTATTCTAATTTGAAAATGTTGAGACTTCTTATTTATTGGCTAAAAATGAAGATGTATGGTTATGGCACAAAAGGTTATGTCATGTGAATTTTGACAACATGGTTAAGATCAGTAAGAAAAGAAAAGTTAGACATTTATCAAGCATATCTAAACCTGACCATGTCATGTGCAAACAATGTCAAATGGGAAAAATGTCAAAATATAGTTTTAAGAGAAAACACTTTTCATCTAATGCTATTTTGGAGTAAGTTCATGCTAATTTGTGTGGTCATATGAGAACTTAGAGCTATTATGGAGACATATATTTTATGTTGTTTGTTGATGAATTCTTTAGAATGATGGCTGTCACATTCTTGAAAGAAAAATCTGAAGCCTTCAAAATGTTTAAGTGGTATAAAGAAAAAGTAGAAAAAGAAAGTGGTAAAGAATTGAAATGTTTGAGATCATCTAGAGGTGGTGAATTTATTTCTAATCAGCTCACTAACTTTTGTAATGAGCATGAAATTAAGAGATAGATTTTTGCACTGAGAACACCCCAACAAAATGAGATTGTTGAAAGGAGAAATAGATCAATTATGTATCATGCTAGAACACTGATGATTGAAAAAGATATTGCATAGATGTACTGGAGAGAAGCTTTTAGTATTGTTGTTTACACATTGGATTGAGTTCAACAGAATAAAAAGTCAAACAAGACACCTTATGAATTATGGTATGGTTACACACCTAATGTGAGTTATTTCAGAATATTTGGAAGTAGATGCTACATTCTAAAAGATGATAGAAATGGGAAATTTGATTCAAAAGATGATGAAAGAATATTTTTAGGACATTTTACTAAAAACAAAGCTTATAAATGTTTGAATAAGGCTATTAACAAGATGATTAAAAGTGCAAATGTGAGAGTTGATGAATTTATTGAGAAGAATGATGAAGAAAGTAAAAAGGAACCAGAAGATTATGGTAGATTTGTTTACATTGAGGAACCAGACACTCTACCCGAGCAACAACCTAACATTGCCAAGTAACATGGTAATGCAACTAAGCATCAGTCTATACAAACCGAGAATCAGTAAACTGTTACCGATGAAGATCATGATTATGCACTGAGTGGAGAACATATTGAAGAACATAGAACTGAACCTATACTTGAAAAATATATAAGTAGAAATCATCCACAAAATCAGATAATTGGAGATAAGAAAGCATGAATGATGATAAGTTGAGAATCATCACATGCTTAGTTTGTGAATTTGAGCCTAAAACTGTTTAAGATGCTTTGGAAAATTATGAATGAATCAAGGAAATGAATGAAGAGATTGAGAAAATATAGAAAAACCAAACATGGACATTGGTATCAAGACCAAAAGACAAGAATGTGATTGGAACTAAATGGATAGTCAGAAACAAATTGAATGAGAATGGAGATGTCACTAGGAATAAAGAAAGACTAGTATGCAAAGGTTATGCACAAGAAGAAGGGATTGATTATGGTTAGACGTTTGCACCAGTTGCTAGACTTGAAGGAGTAAGGATATTTTTTTCTTATGTTGATTACAAAGGATTTAAAGTTTATCAGATGGATGTTAAATCTACATTTCTGAATGGGATACTTGAGGAAGATGTCTACATTGAACAACCTGAAGGTTTTGTTGATCCTAATTAGAGTAATATGGCATGTAAGTTGCATAAAGTACTATATGGATTGAAACAAGTACCGAGAGCATGGTATGAAAGACTGCATTCCTATCTAATCAATATTGGATTTGTTAGAACAAGTGACAACAATAATTTGTATTTGAAAGGTGAAACTGATGACAAGATTCTTATTGCTGAAATTTTTGTTGATGATATTATATTTGGAGGACATGCTAACTTATGCAAATCATTTGCTGATGAAATGAGGAAAGAATTTGAAATGTCAATGTTTGGTGAGATTAATTTTTTTATTGGCTTGCAAATATTACAACACAATGAAGGCATGTACATCACACAATCAAAGTATATCAAAGAAGTATTGAAGACATTCGGTATGGAGGACTCAAAACTAGTTGGTACACCTATGGTCACTGGATGAAATTGACAAAGGATGACAAGTCAATCGAGGTCAATCAGACCTTCTATAGATCAATGATTAGTAAATTGATGTATGTTGTGCATAGTAGACTAGATATTGCACATGCAGTTGGAATAGTAGCAAGATTTTATGCTAATCCTAAAGAATCACACATGACTATTGTGAAAATAATTTTGAGATACTTGAAAAACACTGAAAACTATAGTTTGTGGTATAAGAAAGAAGGCAATTTTGAATTGAAAGTCTATATAGATGCGGATTGGGCTGGAAACATTGATGATAGAAAGATAACTACAGGTGGAGCATTCTTTTGGGGAGAAAGATTGGTTACTTGGATAAGTAAGAAACAAAGATACATTTTTCAATCCACTACATAGGAAGAATATGTTGTTGCTACTGCTAATTGTTCAAACATTGCATGGATTAAAAAACTTTTGGAAGGTATGAATGAGAAGATCACTGACCCAGTGATAATCTATTATGATAATACAAGTGCAATTAATATTTATAATAATCCAGTGATGCATGCAAAGACAAAGCATATTTCTATTAAGTATCACTACTTGAGGGAACAAGTTCAAGAAAATAAAGTAAGATTGGAGTATATGAAATCACAAGAGCAACTTGCTGACATGTTTACTAAACCCTTACCAAAGGACATGTTTGAATACTTGAGGAGTAGACTAGGGGTTCATCCCTTGTCTATCAATCACTAAGGTGATTAGGAGGTTGCATCAACCTATAATTTATCAGAATATCTAATAATGTTGATGCATAATGTTCACACTTTGGGATTCCTAAGGTTGTGAAAACTGAAAGATGAAAGACAATCTAAAACTGAATATCACTACATGCAAGGTACTACATCTTAACCGAATAAAAAATATATTGATTTGGCTATTGTAGAGTTGTTTATTTTCCTTTTGGCATTGTTGTCAAAGGGAGAGAGATTACATGAAACATTCAAGCTAAATCTAAAGAGAGAAATATACATAAAATAATCTATCCGTAGGGAGAGAGATTACTGAAAGGGAGATTATTGTAGTGTAGTGATTAAATACATTAAATGTATACACTAGGGAGAGATTATCGAATTACATCATTCTCATACAAAGTTGTATAATAGATGTTTGGTATTCTATGGTATATTTAATATTGTGTTTCCATCAATGCCAAAGGGAGAGATTGATAGACTACAACTGATTGAATATCTTGAAGGAGAGATTGAAAGACAGTGATTGATGATCACCAAGCTACTAAGGTATATGTGAGACATTAAATCAATTAATGTATTTTCATTGATGTCAACTAGTTTTGACTGTACTTATCATGATGGTTAGAAACATCTTAAGAAGGAAATAATGGTGAAGGAATGAGATATCTACATGAAGATGAGATGTATGAGAAAGATATGGATATGGTATTCATTGGGTAACTTATTGATGAGTCTATAACATTATGTTAGTGATTTGATTGTATTACATGATTCCGTTATGGATTGAAGATCAAGACTGAACAAGTTTATGTGGTCAGTAAATGAAGAATTCAGTATACACCAAGTTGGAACAGTGTACACTGAGCAAGTGTAGTGTATACCGAGTACAATTTTAACCAAGCTAGTTATCACCGACACAACATGGTATTGACCGAGTGAAAGAAATAAATGGAACTTATGACTACCGACTAAAGATGATAAGCTAGAAAATTGTTGATGATTTCGAGGTAAAATATAATATTTCTTATGATGATCAAATGATTGATAAAATTCAAGGATGATCAAATGAAGGAGAACAAAATGTGTTATTGACACAACTACCGAGGAAATTTAAAGCGGAAAAATCAACGGTGAAGATTAAGAGGCAAAATCTATGGATGGAAATAAAATAGTTTATGACGTCTATAAAAGGAGACATGAGATTCATTATTGAGTATGTTGCAGGAGAATTTGTGTATAAAGATTGAATTCATGCAAAGCTGGTCAAATAGGTTGAAGATAAAACCAAGCAATTTTATAGAGAACACTGAGCATAAGAGAAAGAAATTATCGAGCAAAACAGAGTTGGAGGAAACAAAGAGATTGAATTGATATTATTGACCAAAGGTATTTTAAGCTTAGCATAGATTTGAAAATCAGAAAAAACAAGTTGTATTTGAATTGGATCATTACTATAACAATTTAACCATTTCTACAGATAAATCTCTTAACAAAGTGGGACTTAATAGTCTTTCTATTTCAATATAACATTCAATGAATGTTGATTGTTTTCTTGTTGACTCCATAGTGAATGTTTGGTCAAGGGAGAATTGTTAGTGATAAATCCTCTAATCGGGTCACACCTTATAGTGTGTTTTGTAACCTTTAATAGGGTTGGCTCCTAACCAAGCTCACTTCAGAAGAGTGAATTATTTTGGGTTACCGGTCTCGGGTGGTTTTTCCCCTAACATGGTTTCCACATTAAAAATCAAAGTATTATATGTGTATGGATGTGTTGAATTGTTATTTTACTTTACACATTACTATAAATGGATTGATTGGTAAATACACTAGTTAATTTACTACTATTTGGTAGATGAAGATAAAGGCACAGTTGATAATTTACCAAGTTGATTATATTATTTGAAAGATTTATTTTATACATTAGGGAGTGTTTGGGACTATAGGATGACTGGAATTAACTGATTCACCCCCCTGTCAATTATCTAATATAAATAACATGCTAAAAGTTCATTCACATTTACCTAAAGCATAAGAAGGAAATTCCCAACCCTAAAAATATGGTTCAAGCCCTCACCCATCAAAATGCATACAAACAAGCTACAAATTCCTAATTTTTGCCACAAATCCATTAATCTCATCCATGGACATCTAAAATAAATTATTTAAATCAAGTATACACCACCCAAAAATGAATTTAAATCAAGAAAAGATGAGAAAGAACAAACCTACCTTTCAACTTGTCAAGAAAGTCTCAAAATACTAAGAACTTGCAAAATCTTCCACCAAATGATTTGAAAATTTGAAGGAATGGAGGAAATGCACTAAGGAATCCAAAATCCAATGCCCATAAAATTTTTACCAAAAAAAATTTGTGCTTCCCTTCAATTTCAAATTTTCAAGACCATTTTTGAGAAAACTCCCCCAAAAAATCTTCTAAATGAAATTAAGAAAAATGAATAAAAGTCCCTTTTTTAAATTCACTCCCCATAACTTAAAACTTTAACATAAAATATAAAACCAATTGATTAATAAAATTTATTCCACAATTAAGATAAATTAGAAAGACCCAAAATAAAATATGGAAATTCCAATATAATAAAATCCCTTTTAAAATTAATTAGCAACAACAATAATACCCAAGTACACAAACTGTTTACACCGAACATCCTAGACAAATGAATAGGGAGACAATTAAATTATGACAAAGGATTACACAATATTCACATTCAAACCAACATAACATTCATGGTCGTATGTCACCTCGTCACAACTGATGGGTATAAGAACATTGGGGAAAACTATTGTCCTAAAGTTGGAATGAAAATTTTGGCTTATACATTTTGGCCACATGTCTAACTCCATATATAACCACTATCAAGGTTATTATATATGAATCCTTTTGGAATTATCATCCCTTCCAATTTAGGGGAAGTCAATGCCCAATACCTATCCACATTAGTATAATAGTCAAAGCACATGTGCATATATAATAGAAAATAACAAAGGTGATCTAGATATCATGTAGATCTCATGAATGAGTGACTACAACTATGTCCATCTTTGTACAACACATTAGACAACATCTGTAAATAATAATATAATCAGAACCATGATCAACCATCAAAATCATAGCATACAATTAAACATCATCAAGAATCACAAGAAATATGTATATGAATCATCTATTTCTTTTACATGTCCATCTCATCACATATTATCTAAAATGTCAAATCTCTAATATATAACCAAATCATTAATCTCATGAACATAAAGCATAAGAGAAACAATAAATCCATCCATAAGCACCAAAGATAATATACTAGATCACATAATACAAAAAAAAATAGTTTCAAAATGAAAACATCACAATGAAATATAAATCCATCCAATCATCATCATACAACTGTTGGGATGGAGAGATAGGGTACTGAGAGGGGAGGGGTGAATCAGTGCCCACAAAAACTTTCAACTTGAAACTCAATCTGCAAACAATACTATACTAATCTACCCAAATGAATCCATTGTATGCATCATTCATTCAATTAACTTGTAAAGGTAAATTGCATGAAATCAACAATAAACAAATCACATAACACAAGTATTTTGGTAATGCAGAAACCCTTGTTAGAAGGTAAAAATTGCGGTGGGCATGACGCCCACAAATTCTTCACTACTGTAGATAATAAAGTTTGCCTGTTAGGGCTACAAGTTGTGATCACTTTTGATGATCTTACCCTGTTAGGAGTAATAATTTAGATCAACTAGATCTACCTAGTTATAGGATTTTAACAAGACTCCTTGAGTGCACTTGGTTAAGAGATTTAAACAAAATACTATTAGGTCTACTCTATTAAGAGATTTTTTCAAAATCTATTACAATGATTAGAAAATAATAGGATGTATCTTCAAATGACAACTCAACCTTGTTTGATACTGATCTATGAAGTATTGAATAAATATCACCTTTTCATGTGTAGATCTCAACTCTGATATGCTCGGTAGCCTTGTCTGATTCTTCTTAATCTAAATGTCTTTGAATTCTGCTCTTCTATGTCTGATAACTGATATCTTGAAGTTGGCTTGATGCTTCAAGAACTTCTCCACTCGCTCATACCCAAAATGATATGAATTACATTTATATAGCATACTATTTATGTTGCTTAACAAAATTAGGTTACAATATCTTAGAGAAAAACCATAAGATCTACGATGTACAAAAATAACCTAGATCTCACAATTACATAGAGATCATCATTACATTTAATGATTGTATCAACAATAAATGTTCCTTGATCTTGGTAAAATGGTTTGTGATTCTATTGTAACCGTATGCATAGATAAATGTGCCATTACTGATTACTATGTCATTTTCTGTATTGCTCAGTAAACACTATAAATACAACTCGGTAATTACACTAGTGCTCAGTGTTTACTGACACTTGGTATCAGTGTACACTGATGCTCAGTAAAATTGCTCTGGTGCTCGGTTAGAACTATTATCTTTTATTCCTGGTACTACCTTGAGATAACTCGGTGTGAAGGCTTTTGTAGTAAAATGACTAGCATGAATAGCTTGAGGTACTTCTTTTTACCAACTAGATAGCATAGGTAACTGACTAATTATCTTTGATACTAATGACAATCTTTAATGCTCAAATAGAGATAACAATCTCCCCCTTTGGCATTAGTATCAAAACTTGAAATGTATATAGACCTGATGTCTCAAAATTTATTCTAACTCCTCCATATATACATAGATACCATAACTTAACAAAATTTCAAAAAAAAATCTCGCCCTCGGTGCATGCTCCCGGTAGTGTATAGTATACTTAGCATTTATTTACATATTTGGCATATACACTATTTTCCCCCTTTTTGATATTAATGCCAAATGCAAAAGTGTATACTTAAAACTTGTCAAAAATGTGCTAGTGGGTTTTCTTCAATGAATCCAAGAGGTTTGCCCATTCCTCTTTCAAGTTGGTGAGAGAAATGTGCTCAAGACCGACTTGTGCATGCATGTCAAAGATGTTTTCTGACACATAAATTTTTGGTGTTGCAACAAGTGTTTGTGCTTTGACAATGTGTTTCTCAAAAATTTTCAAGTAGGGAAGCAACTTGGTTTGTAGCTCAGTGACTTGGTCACTTATTCTATCTTCCTGCTTCGTGAGGTCTACTCTTGAGTTCTTGAATCTTCAGTATATGCTTAGCAAAATCTTGTGGCTTGGTTAAGGCTGCTTGTGCACTAGCTTGGATTTTAGTATCCAACTGTTTAATATTTTCACTAATCTCAGTAGTGAAGGTTTCCACAGTGCATAGCTTGATCAAGATTTGACTTATTAACTGAGTAATAGACTGAATGTCAGTTATTATCTCAGATAACTTCACCTTGTTTATTTCCACTCCCTGGCTGATTTTCTTTGCAAGTTTGTCCTGAATCTTTGACCCTACCCTTTTTTCAATTCTTTTCTTAGCTTCAATGTTAGGGGAATTAATCTCTTCTGCAAATGTGGCAAGTTGGTCCATAATGGGATTATCCTCATTAATTTGTACTTTTGGTACAACCCGTTGTAAGATATCTCTTACATTCTCTAGTATTTCCTTGCTCTTGCTTTCCAGCTTTAAATTTTCTTGTGCTGCTTTCCTGGTACATAGCTCCCCCTATTTTCTAAGTTCCTTGGGGCTTAGGGTCCTGGGGTCACAATCCTCTATAAAAATTACTTCATCTAGTGTGACCGACCCTTTTCCTTGTTTCTTCTTCTTCTTCTTCTTCTTCTTTAGCTCTTGAGGGGAGCTTTTTACAAATGGTACAATATCCTTTACCTCAGTGCTTTGAGTAATCTGCCCGATTGACACATTTTCTTCCTTCTTCTGCTCCTTGGGAACCTATGTGTCAGTTGACTAAGGTGGAGCTTCTAATGTTGTGTTCGGTGGGGTAGCCTCAATTACTTTTGTATCATCTTGGCCCTTTGTTTCTGTCTCATTTATCTCTTTCTCTTTAGGCTTGTTTGTTTCAGCTAGTGTTTCTGCTCCTTGTTCCCCTGATGTGTCCATTGGTTTCTCAAGGTTTGAGCCTTCATGTTGTTCCTTTGTCAAAATTTCAACTGCTTCCACAAGGATAGGAATTTCACCGAGTAACGATGTGATTGCAAGTTCGGTAACAATACCTTTAGCTTGTGTTTTATCTAGTGTAATGTTCACATCCTCGTCTATTACAAGTAGTGCTTATCGTTGCACCAAAATATAGACATGTTAATACCCAATACAACCACTAGACTTATAGAAGACACCAGGAGGTGGTTAAGCCATGCCAAAAATCCTGAGGGGAGCATTGACCATTATGCCAACAATCTCCCCCTTAGCATTACCCAAGGGGATTTTAACCTGTGACCAAGCTCTGATACCACTTGTTACAAGTAGTGGTTGTCGTTGCACCAAAAGATCAACCTGTTAATGCCTGATACAACCACTAGACTTATAGAATACACGGGAGTGGTTAAGCCATGTCACGAATTCTGAAGGGAGTGTTGACCATTATGCCAACATCATCTTCATCTCTATCATTAGGATCACCATTAGTAAGTCTTCAATGAGTATATCATCTTCATTATTTAAAATTTGGATCTTAACCCGATCTGGTGCATCCTATGAAATATTTATTTCATCATTAGCAAGTGTAATATCAATCACCTCGGTAATTGATGTATCTATCTCTTCGGTCTTCTTTTCCAAATCAGCATTGTTGATATGGATGCCTTTTCCTTTTGATCTCTGTATCTTCTTAGACAAGTTCATGAAAGCTATCTTTTCAGCTTACTCTGGGGTTGCAACTATGGATGTCCAAATGAGTTGGCTTGACTCATCAATATCTGCTAGATTTTCATCTAATATCTTCATAGCCCAGATTTTTACTCTAAATCTCCTAGAGTATGTTGTCATGTAGTCCTCAATCTCATCAAGAGATAAATTAGAAATTTCCAGCACTAGGGATTGTTCCCTTATTTTATTTGCTATGTCCAAGGCATAGGAGCATTTCTGATTTATTCTATCCTCTAATATCTTAGGTAGTTGCTTGGAAAATTCCAATGGAACTCTTTTGAAATTTATCATCATCTGGATGACTTCTTCCTCTATTTTATTTCGATCCTCGGTAGACATCTTGTCAAACCGACTGAGTTCTGGATCTATGAGTACTCCACTCTCAATTATTGCTTCAGCAACCTCATCAATTATTTTGCTTTTGTTGTTGACAACCTTGAACTGATTATTGTCATTTTCTTCATCTTCAAGGTCTTCCTTTCTTCTTATCAGTCTTCTCCTATTCCTTGGTGCTTCATCAATGACCTTGGTTCCTCTTTTTGTATATGTCTTGGTCGGTGAAGAAACTTTTGGTTTTGTTACCCTCACAACTCCCTTTTTCAATGTTATTGAGGCTACAGTGGCTAACCTTGTTTGTGCTCTAGACTGTACTTCCAACTGCCTCTTCTTTGGAGTTTGAGAAGGGGAAACTGGTGTTGAATCTTTATCTTTGTCAGACTTAGTTTCTTAACTATCATGGGGTTTCTGACCTTCAGTTGTAGTTCCAATCGGTGACTCGTCAGATGAGTTAGATTCATTTCCAAATTTCTCAACCAATATTTTCATCATCTTCCTTGACTTTCTAGTTTTTTTACCGATGACAAGACCTATTTTTATTCTAGTGTTAGCCTCTTCATAGGTTCCTATAATACCCCAAAAATGGACTATAGGTTCATTAACCTCCTACATCTTCAATTCGAAAAAAATCAATACAAAAGTCCTAACCAAAGGCACATCTGCACATTATCGAATCCCAATTGATTTTATCTTAAATTCTGCATTGGGGAACATTCCTAACAATATTCCTATTTATCCTAATTATCTTTAATTTAATAATTATTTGGTAATAAATCCTATTTATCCTAAAGTTTGATTAATTGAATATTCTGAATATTTAGTTAATCAGATTTAATACTGCCACTTAATTATTTAATTAAATTTAATTAAATTTATTCCTAAATTATATTATTTAATTTTGACAATAAATCTAAAATCTCATGACTAATGGATTAAATTCCTACTTAATTAATTAATGTCAGTTGTCAATATTTAATAATATAGTTTTTGAATAAAAGTTTGATTTAATAATTGATTAACCCATAAATCATTTGTTTTAAATTTAAAATCAGTTAAGTTGAAAATAAATCACTATATTTTTAAATTAATTCAAAATAAATCATGCACAATTAGAAAAGCAAGCAACTAGAAATTAAAAATCAATTTTAAATTTAAACTCAACATCTGATGATAAGTTGAAATTTGATCTAAACTCTATTTTGAGTTAAACACTACTTTTTACATGATTTTTGAGAGTTAATTATCTCTGATTTCTTGATAACTCAAAAATCAACCTAATTTTATCAAGAGTGATTTATGGTTTTTCTCATGCATTCTCAAGCCCTGGATTTCTATAAAATCAAGGCTCGACTCTTCATAATTATCAACACTCAAATTTGCACAATTACTCTGGCGAATTAGTGATTAAGGATTAAACAATTGCGATAGGTGATTTGTGAGATCTTTCATTGTTGATCATAGTTTTATATAGTTTTCATATCATAGCATTCATATTCCTTCATATCATTCTTAGATTAAATCTGCATTCAATTTCATTCATCTAGCTTAGATTCATATAGTTTCTCATATTATTGCACAGAAAATACAAAAATATAGATTAATCTGCATCCATATAGTTTTTCATTCTTTTGCATTCAAATCCTTTGTTTAGGTGTTGCATTATCACTGATCTCGATTTCAATCTGAGAACATCATACTCGCACCTACTAGAAGGCAGTAAATCACCTGGTTAGCTTAGTTTGATTTATTTGCAGATTTTGATTTTGCTAACCTCTAATGTTTTACTGAAGTGTTGTGTTCGCAACTAGGTACAATTTTCACACACACATTTCTGGTGCCCACTGTGGGGCCTTGAAATGGGCTTCCATCTCTTCTATTTCAACTTCTATCTATTTTCTGTCATTTTTTGGTCCATCTTGCAATTTTATTCTCTGTCCATACAATTTTCGTATGAGTTTTGTCAGAACCTCATGCTAGGACCTTTTGGGTGTCATACGACTTTCAACATTTTTGAGGCTTGTTTCAGCAACTGTAGATTATCATTTGATAGCTACATTGTCATTTGGTAAGGCACCCACTATCGTACGAGTTTTTAGACTGTCGTCTGGAAGGTTACCCATTGTCGTACGAGTTTTGATTCCAGGATTCAATTGTCATTTGAGAATTTTAGGTAGTTTTTTAGATTTGATTTTCAGATTTGGACTAACAACTAACCCTAACAATTGAGACCTTTTGTTTCTAACTAATATTTGCTGAATCTGATTGGGAAAAGTGCAACTAAATTGCTAAAACAAGTAAAATCTACTAAGCATGTTGCGAGGAATTTAGATATTCTACTATGATCTAATAACACTTAGATTTGGACATAAAACAAACTCTCATGTGTCAAGCTTGTGTGACTTTTCTTGCTTTTATATTACAGACTTCATTTTGGGCTATAAAACAAACATAGATTTTCTTTCTGCATATTTGTTACACATAGTAAATAGGCCCTATGAACACTATTTGTGGATGATCTCGAGAGAGTGGACTTCTTTCACTTTTTCATGCATGTGAAGCTCTTCTTGATGAAGGATCCCCTTGTAGGTAGGGAGTATATTGAGATTGTCTTGCGTTCTACTAGATTTTTGAGTCTTCAACTTTTGATCGATGCATTCTCTCTCTAGAGAGGTTGATATATCATAAGCAGTTGACATCATAGATCTTTGTGAGATAATTTCAGTCTTAGCATGTCAGATTAATCTTTCTGCTTTGTTTTTGTGAAGTGAAGAGGCTAGGGGATTATGCTCTACTTCCTTTTTGGATAGTACCAGAAACCCAGATCCTTGAATCCAATCTAGTCCCCCTGTGGTATCTTTTGTGAGTCACCTTTAGAGAGGGTTAACCATAGTGGACATTCCCTTAATTGGGTCAACCATGTGGATGGAACCTCAAGCGGTAATAGCCATTTTTCCCATGGTAGTCGCAGCCACTATATAAATGTCCTTGTGGAGGAAATCTTCATAGGTGTGGTCTCTTGTTGGGCTGTCAGATCTCTCTAGCAGCTCCTGATTGATTAAATTATCGGACCGTGTCAAAACCCCAATGTGCCTAGATTGGAGTTCACCCTCTTGAGATCACAAAATTTGCAGAGTCAGACCATTACTACAAACCCTAGTGAGGCCAAAATTTTCATTTTCTAGGAATATGTGCAATATTGAAAAACTTTTTGGAACATACACAAATAACACTCCTAGGGATTAGCACATTAAGTCACTATTGCTTGTTCATGCGCAAGGTTTCTTTTTCCCTTGTTCATTGTTTTTAGATGATTGCTTGCTTCCCTTGCTTATTGTTTTGCATGCTTGATATCTACTTGGTTATTTGAGACAGACTATTATGCAGATCTTCAAAATTGGATAGAAAACTTTGCCAATAATCTAAAACTAAAAACTCAAAAATTGCAAAATTTGAAGCAAAATTCCTCTCTAGAGTCAAAAGTTGTCCCACAGTCTCAGATTGTCATACGAGTCTTGAAAAAAAGTCATTTCATAACCCCTATATTATCATATGGGAGTCAGTACTGTGTCATACGAGCATTGTCACTACAAATCAAAAGAACATTATCCCTGGCAGCAATTGTCATATGAGTCTTGTCAATTGTCATTTGAGAGCATACCCAGTGTCGTACGATTTTTTAGAAACTCGTTTGAGAATTTTCAAAAAGTTGTCAGAAACTTGTCAAATTTGTCAAAAATCCAATTTTTACAGCGTATTTCTAGATTCTGTCAAAATATTCATTGTGTTAGGAATAGAGCAAAAACTAGAACAAATTCAATCATTTTCTTAAAGTGGTCTCTTGAGTCTGATTTAGCCTTCTAATTTATCGATTTGAGTCTTTTTCATCTTGTGTCAAAACCTTGTCAAAATTATCTTCAAATTCAGTCTTCTTACTAAAATGGCTAAGTGTTGTGAGCTCGTGTCTGCCATCTTTTGGGTGTCTACCCATACTACTAGGGCACCGTATCCTTCATTTACATCTAATCTAATCTTCAATCAATTCAATCTTGACAAGGTTGCATCATTCGATCTTCTTGAATCAAGTCATTCTTCAGTTGCCTTCATCTTGCTCTCTTGCTTCACCCAAGGTTAATGGTGGAAACTAGAGCTTCTTCACACAAGAAATCCAAAGAAGCACCTTATACCTTACCTCTATCTACTCACGTGGGTCCAACCTTTGATGAACTCTACAATTCAGGTCTTTACGAAGACGACGGTCTTGGAAATCTTCGATTAAAAATTGGTTACATACCCCCTCCTCCATCAATCCAAGGATTCAATCAACAAACTCTACATCAATCTATTCCAGGGAGTCCTAAAACTCCTAACGTGTCTCAAGGAGGGACACATCATAGGTCTCAAGGACATCACTCTCAACATGGTGCGGATCAAGAACCCACACCTTCTGAAATTGCTCGATATCAAAATGATGACGACTTCAAGAAAATGATGAGGCATTTCTTGAAAGAAGACAAAGAAACATACTTCCTAAAGTTAGCTCATAAAGGGGCTAAACTTCCTCCCAACTTTAATGTTGAAGAAATTGTTACGCATGAGGAAGAAACTCCAATCACAGCTATGATGAAACAGATGCATGCCATGCAAGTCAAACTTAACAAACTTGAAAAAGAAAAGGAACCTAAGGAGTTCTCCATGGAAGCTCTATGCCCTTTTCCATTCGACAAAGACTTGTACATACCACCATTCCCTAAGCGAGTGGAGATGCCTAAATACGATAATTATGATGGAAACTTTGATCCTCAAGATCATTTTAGAGAATTATGTACTCAATCTATGGAGTTCATGCACGAACCAACCTACTTAATGCATCTTTTCCCTCAATCTTTGGGAGGGTTAGCTATTCATTAGTTCTCAAAAATGCCTCCAACTATCAAAACTTTTGAGGAGTTAATAAAACTATTCTATCAACAATACTCCTACAACATCCAACATCCAGTCACTATGATCGATATTTGCAATCTGAAACAAAACTTAGGAGAACCATTCCTGAATTTTCTCAAAAGATGGAGAAATTTTTTTTCTCTATATGCTAGACCCATTCTAGAAACTAAGAAGCTAGAAATCTTCATCAATAATCTTGTTCCAGAACTTAACTACCATTTGCAAATGCAAAATCATACAGCCTTTGATAAAATGGTAGAAAATGCAATCAAAATTCAGAAAGTACTTGTGCAAAAAGGAGACATATCACTTCAAAAGGAAAAGTATGAATCTGGATCTAGTTCTAAAGACAAAGGAAAAAATTGGAACAAGAATAAGGGCATCATCACATATGGTGTTGTTGATACTATCCATGTCCCTAAGGCACCTACTTTCAATCTCACTGTTGGCACCCAAGCCATCAAAGCTTCTGAAGCTAAAACATCAGAATCTAACAAGAAGCCATCTACTTACAAACCTTGGGCTACAAATCCTAACTGCAAATTCACTCCTCTTGGAGAGTCCTTGGAATTTTCCATGAAAACTCTATTGGCTAACAACATCATTTACTTGCCTGAGATAAAAGTCTTTGATCCTAAACCTAAACCAAAATGGTGGAGACAAAATGATTTATGTGACTTCCATCGCAATAAGGGTCATAAAACTAATAACTGCATTCTCTTGAAACACATCATATAAGACAAAATTGATAATGGAGAAATCACGATTGACAATCATAAAAGCAATAATGATCATACAACATTCACAAAACCATTTCTGAAACATGGTAAAGAAGATTCTTCTTCTCAGCCTAATATGGGTGCTAAAGTCAATTATACCTACTCTGGAAACAATGTTGTCATCAATATGGTTGAACCATGTCTATCTGAGTGTTGCAATGTCATCACAATTGTAAGAAGAGATAGAGAAAATCAATTAGCAAATGCAGTTACTCGATCACAAGCTCAAGCACATCTGCAAGGACAAATCCTAGATTCATCAAATGTCCCTAAGATGCCTTTTAATCTTTCATCTGCTTCTAAATAGAAGGCTGCCCCTAAATCATCAAATCCTAAAGACACGAGGCCTACTTCCTACAATATTATCCAACAACTCTCGCATACCAATGGAAAAATCTCAATGTTTGAGTTGCTTCTGATATCTCCAACTCATAGACCCATTCTAGACAAAGCTCTGCTCAGATCTAATGTTCCTGATAACCTTGATTTAGATAGATTCTAGACTATGGTTGGTCATCTGACATCTCCATAATATATCTCCTTTTCAGAGGAAGATGATAACTCCTTGATTCATCTGCATAACCAGCCCTTGCACATTGAAGTCTTGATCCAAAACCATCGTGTCAAAGGCGTGTTGATAGATGGAGGCACTAGTCTCAAAATTTGTTCTTACAGCTTGATCACACACTTGGAATTATCTAAAACTTCCATTTATCCTAAGAAGAGGATAACTATCAAATCATACAATGAGCAAGAAAGATATTCCAAAGGAACAATTGTCTTACCTATAAGAACATGACCTATTATCAGAGATACTATATGTCAAGTTCTTGATCTACCTTTGGCTTACAATATTCTTCTAGGGAGACCATGCATACATGACATGAAAGCTATTCCTTCCACATACCATCAATGTGTGAAATTTCCTTATGAAGGAGTAGAGGTGACTATTCCAGCTGACCTATATACAACTTGCAATGCTTTGAAAGAAAGTGTTGATAAACTTGTTCCTAATAACAGAGAATCTTCCACTAAGAAGATAGACATTGCTTCAACATCCAAGATGGAAGACATTGCTAAAGAGGTTAAAATCAAAGATAATGGTATGGGAGAATACACAATGGAACCAATCTTATCTCTCACATCTCTCCCATTATCACCAAAGTCTTATGGACAACCTTTAGACAAAGTGAAACCTAATGTTAAAGAATCCCAAGTCATATTCAATGGAAGTTTTGTCACATAACAAGTATTTAAACAAGAGTTTGAGGAAGATGAAGATGTTATTGCATGGTTATACAAGGATAAGCCTCAATCCCAATCAGTCCAAAAATGTGACTCCACTTCAAGCAAGATTCCTCAAAAGTCATATGGACTAGGGGACAAATTGATCACAAAAATGGGATATAATGGAAAAGGACCTCTAGGACTACAAGGTAAAGGTCTTCTATCACCTCTTGACCACCATGGTCAAACCAACAAAAATACAATAGGTCTAGGATATAAGAAGAAGCCTTTATATCTTAGCAAGAACTCCCCACATGTCTTAGAATAGATTGAGCCATCCACAACAAATCAACTAAAGGAAGAAACAACTGAACAATCTGATAGTGATGATTCTGACACCACCATTGATGAGCTCATTCCTTATGAGTGTTTGCCTAAAGAAATAAAAGACCTCCTTGAAGCTGAAGATGATCCAGTAAAAAGAATCAATGTAGTCGAAACACAAGAACCTACTATAGAACAAGAGACAGTTGCACCACAAGAACCAGCTGATCTCGAAGATAATCAAACAGACAAAGAGGAAGGTGGTAGTTATTCTGAGATAGATTCTCATGAGTATGAATTCAAATCAGAATTTGAGGGTAACCCTTCTTGGGGTATCCATCCTGACTTTACTCATGTCCTTAAAGGCATAGATAAAGAATCTAATGACTATGAATGGGGAGCCATTCCAGAAGAAGATGAACTTATCATAGAGAAACATATTGATGTTATCCACCAATATGCACCTAAACCCAATGTAAGTCTAGAGCGAAATAATGAACTTAACAAGTCTGATCCACCAATGGTTGAAGTGGACTCCCATAATGACATTGAGCCTATTCACAAATTGAACATCTTAAGTTTTAATATCACCTTCGAACTCGAGCATCGGGTTAGGACCAATGATGAAAGATCCATATCCGTAAATACTATTTCCCAATCTTTCACCACTTTGACCATACAACATCTTGAACTTCTTGACCAAACCTCCATGAATCTGAGCCAAGGTATTTATACCTTTCCAAATGATTATACCCTTGCTTGATACCTCAATGCAGTTGAGCTTATGAGGACTTCCATTAGTGAACCGAGCATTAGCATGACGGAGTCAGACACCAAGTATCTTAGTCAAAAGAATAAAAGTAAAAATAAAAAGAAAAGGAGTTTTGAGGGTGAAAACCACTTTGTGGTAGTCTCAGAACCTACAAAAGTAAAAATAAAAGACATATCTGAAGGTGAAAACCTCTCTAAGGTGCCTAAGGATGAGATATTTGATGTCCTTTCGAGTCATTTATAGGATAGATCTGTAATACCCCAAAAATGGGCTATAAGTTCATTAATCTCCTATATCAACAATTCGAATGAAATCGACATCAAAGTCCTAATCTAAGGCACATCTAAACATCATCGAATCTTAATTGATTATCTTAAATTCTGCATCGGGGAATATTCCTAGCAATATTCCTAATTATCTTAATTATCTTTAATTTAATGATTATTTGGCGATAAATCACATTTATCCTAAGTTTGATTAATTGAATATTTTTATATTTAATTAATTAGATTTAATATCTTGCCACTTAATTGTGTAATTAAATTTAATTCTATTTATTATTAATTGTATTATTTAATTTTGACAATAAATCCAATATCCTATGAATAATTGATTAAATTTTTATTTAATTAATTAAAGCAAGTTGTCATTATTTAATAATATAGTTTTTAATAAAAGTTTGATTAAATAATTGATTAACCCATAAATCAATTATTTATTTTCAAAAATCAGTTAAGTTGAGCATAAATCACTTTATTTATTTATTAATTCATAATTATCCATGTGCACAATCAAAGAGCAGTTAAACTCCAAATCAAAAAATCAATGCAAGTTATTGACTTTTTGGAACTCAACATCATTTTTGAGTTTTAAAGTTGATCTAAACTTCTAATTTGAGTTAAAAAGCTATTTTTGCATGATTTGCATGTTTTTGTGAATTAAATTATCTTTATTTAAAAATAACTCAAAAATCAAGTTGAGTTTATTTGAGTGATTTATGGCTTTTTCCATGCACCTCCAAAGCCCTGGATTTCTATAAATTAAGGCTTCAACTCATCTCAAATCATCTCATAATTTTGCAAGCTTACTTTGCCAAAGTCATCTACGAATTACACAACTATTTTGAAGAATTGGAATTTGGAGAATCAAAGCTTATTGCGAATCAAGGCTATTGTGAGATCAATTTGTTTTTTCTACATTCATTTAGATTCTTTTTCATATCATTGTTAGATCATTTTAGCATATCAATTTCCATATTAGCATAGATTCCATATCAAGTTTTCATATCATTGCATAGAAAATATCAAAAATATAGATTAATTGCATTCATATTTCATATCAGTTTTGCATTCAAATCTTTCATTTAGGTGTCGTCAAGGTCATTGATCTTGATTACAATCTGAGAACATCAATCTCGCACCTACTAGAAGGTAGTAAATCGCTTGGTTAAATTAGCTTTCAATTTATTGCACGATTTTGATTTTTGCTAACCTCTAATGTTTTACTAAAGTGTTGTGTCTACAGATCAGGTACAATTTTCACACACACATTTCTGGCACCCACCGTGGGGCAACCCACCTTTACATGCTAGTTTTGATTTTTTTTTTGGAGCTAAAACCCTAAAGTTTCAAAGATTTAATTTTATCTCCCACACGGCTTGGATTTTTGCTCTGAATTTTTTTTTTACAAGTTGGAAACATATCAGGGAAGCTACAGTAAAAAATTTAGAATTTTCTAAGATGTTTTGAATTTTTAATAATTTTTTCTTGAAATTATGGAAAAAATCAATATCTGAATCAAATCAGCATATTTTTTGGAAATTTTTATATTTTCGGAAAGCTCTTTAAATTCTATGGGGGTTCCATTCTTTATGTTTTAAATTTAGATGCAATATAATAGCTCAAATAGTCAATTTACAAAAATTAGTTTATTTTGATAAAACGGGTCTCTAGGGCACAAATGAAGAGATTTTTCTAAAAATTTTACATTTTTGGAAAGATATCTATTTTTTAGTAGGGGTCTCTATTTTGAATTTCTATTTTTGTGTCCAAAATCATAAAAAAAAATAGATCTTGTTGGCTAGGTCAAATGCAGCAAAAAAAAAAAAAAGTTTTGTGATGGGTATGCACTTATTTTTTTTACATGGTTCAATGAATGATATGAGTTGTCATTTGGGTTAATTTCTGGTTATTATTGCTAATAATAATTAATTTTTAGAGCTAGCCCCATGGTTTTCATAAGTTGAATATATGTTGCATATCTTGTTTGCTTGTTTGCTTGTTGGAGAGTTCATCACTTGCTTGCATGAAAAAGCTCAACAAAAATTGCTAAAAATTAGGTAAAATATACTAAGCACATTGTGAAGATCCTAGGTATTCTCCTTCATCTAATAACATTTCAATTTGGACTTAAAATAAATCTCTTATGTGTCTAGCTTGTGTGCATCTTTTTATGCTTTTGTCTATTTCTACACACTTGCATAATTGATACTAGGTTGTGACCCCTTAAGGATTCATTAAGTGGTCTTAGATACTTGTGATTGATCTTGATTTCTATCTTGGGTTATTGGACTCGCTAATCCCCCGACCCCTTGTTCCACCCTATGGTTGCAAGGTCAGCGCCACATTAAAGGGGAGGGGTCAACAGGACAGAAGCGTTAAGTGTTCCACTTGGCAACCCATTTATGCTTTTAGGAACTCACTTGTTTTCTAAGTTGGGGACTCATTTTCAGCTTGTGTGAGGTGTTAAGTGTTCCACCTTGTGGACTCATCTCATATTCACTTTAAGCGTTAAGTGTTCCTCTTTCTGCTTTTTGGGTACTTTTGGTAGATTTGCTTTTTGGAAACATACATCTGTGCTCACATAGTAATTAGGCCCTATGAACACTATTCATGATTCTTGAGAGATTGGATTCTCAGTGAAATCCTTCTTGATGATAGAATCCTTATAGGTAGGGAGGATACTTAGTGCGTTTCACATTCAACTTGGTTAGTGCATCTTCTCTTATTGATCGATACATTCTCTCCCAGTAGAGGTTGATAGATCACGTGGAGTTGACATCACGAGCTTTGGTGAATCAAAATTGGTTAGTGCGCCTTCTCTTATTGATTGATACATTCTCTCCCTAGAGAGGTTGATAGATCATGTGGAGTTGACATCATAGACCTTGGTGAAGTAAAACTTTGTCTTAGCATGTCGGATTTATCTGTCTACTTTGTTTGGGTTAAAAGTGAAAAGGTGTCAAACCCTTGGATCTAGAGCCAAGTCCCCTTATGGTATACTATTGTGAATCACCTTTAGAGAGGGTTAACCATAGCAGACATTCCCTTCATAGGGAAAACTGCATTGATGGAACCTCAAGCGGTAATAGCCATTTTCACCATGGTAGTGACAACCGCTATATAAATGTCCTTGTGGAAGAAATTTTCATGAGTATGGTTCATTGTTGGGTTGTTAGATCTCCCTAGCAGCTCCTAAAGATTAAGTTCTCAGACTGTGTCAAAACCCTGGTGCACCAGGATTGGAGTTCACCCCTTTGGATCATAAAAGTTGCAGAGTCAAACCATTACTAAAAACCCTAGCGAGGCCAAATTTTCATTTTCTAGGGTATATGTGCATTATTGCAAAACATTTTTGGAACATACACAATTAGCGCTTCTGAGGATTAGAACGAATAAGTCACTTGATTGTTCATGTGCAAGGTTGCTTTTTCCCTTGTTCATTATTTTCAGACATGCTTGAAATCACTTGCTTGCTATTTTGTGTGCTTATTTATCTATCTGGTTACTAAAAATGAACAAATCTGTTACAATCTTCAAATCTAGACATTGAAATTTGCAAACAATCTGAATCTGAAAATTTAAAATTTGCAAAATCTAAAGTAAAATTCTTTTCTGGAGTCAAAAGTCATCTCAGGAGGTTAGAAACTCATACGAGTTTTCTCAAAGTGTTATTTCATTACTGCCCATCTATCGTATGAGTCTGCAGAGTGTCGTTTGGGAAAATTTTGAAAAGTTGTCAGAAAATTATCAAAATTGTCAGATACTTAGCTTTTTCAGCCTAATTCCAAAATCTGTCATTAAAATTACTGTGTCAAGAATAGATCAGTAGCTATTGAAAATTAGTACACATGTCTCAAAGAATCCGTACACATGAGGAAGAAACTCTGATGAGGGCCATGATGAAATAGATGCACACTATGCAAGTCAAGATTAACAAACTTGAGAAAGAAAAGGAACCTAAAAAGTTCTCCATGGAAGCTCTATGCCCTTTTCCATTTGATAAAAACTTGTACATGTCACCATGCCCCCGGAAAGGATTTGAGCAATGTGATAACCCTTATGATACCTCTTCCACAGAGAGTGACACATCTAGCTTTGGAGACTATGATGACTATGACGACAAACAATGCAATGATACCTATGACACCTCTGTTCCTAAGAGTCCTCCTCATCATGTGTTCCTACTTACTACAAATGGGCCATCACATTGGATAGATCATGATGGTGATCCATATGATTCTGATTTTGAAAGAGACTTTGATGGCTTTTGTGGACAATATCTAGATGATACATCTACTTCTATTGAGGAATATAAAATGTACCATGCTGATTTGAAACGTCAATACTATAAGGATCTCTCCTCTAAGAACTCTCAAGCTGAAAATAAAGATTACACTCTCAAGCAAGATCATTTTAATGTTGGAACTTTATCTTGTGATGGTTCCCTTCCATCCCCTACTTCCTCCAATACCCGTACATTTCCTAAAGCTTCTGAGTCTTTCAAATATTTCATAGAACCTTCATCCGACACAAGCCCTGATATTTTTCATGCGGTTCCCTATAGTTATCCTCCAGGGCTACCTCTTAAAGAAACTCAAGCTAACCTTCACTTGGCTGCAAATAGTTTCAATAATGATAAACCTAAAGAGCCTAAGCCTTTATACACTATAATGCCTACTTCAGCTAGTCCTTCACCATCTCTTCCAAAGTCTTCCATACCATTCCAACATGCTTTTTTGTCTTTAGAAGTGGCTCCATGTCAAGAGGACTCCAGAAATGATAAAGAAAAGAACATAAATAAAGATCAAGATCAAGAACCCTCCATGTCGTCCACTCCTTTTCACGATGTCTCTTATCCACCTCAGGGTTCTTTTGATTTGCACACCTTTTTTCATGCATTCAACCATGTCTTAAGTCTTCTCTTAAGCAAGATCAAGCTACTACTTACACTATTGAGCTTATTGACAATCAAAATGACCTTACTACACTTGTGCTTTCCAAAGATGATACTTCCATTAAGATTATTGAAAATGGTGTTGTTACTTCCAATGTTAAGCCTATTGAAAATCAAGAGAAAACTTATGCGCTTATGCTATCCAAAGATCCTTGTCAAGATCAAAGTCTTCCATCTTCTTGTTCTACCACTCCATGTTCACTTCCACTTTATACTCTTCCTATGTCTTTGCAAGCTTTGAACAATCCTATCAAAGGAGGTGCTCATATTCATGATGTCCATGATTCTATTGAAAATCCTAATGCTCACTCTAAAGATGCTGATATCCTTGGTTGTCATATAGATGTTGATGAACTTATTGATTATCCTTTTGTGTCTTCCACTTCCATCCTTGGAACTCTTCCACCACTACTAAGGGCTTCATGTCTGCCTTCCATCTTAGGTCCTTATGTCCCTTCACTTTCCCCTCCTAACTCTCTTAATTCACCATCCATCTTGGGTCTTTACATCCCTCCATCTCCCATCTTTCCTCAAGATCAACATAGATGCATACCCTTGAATCCTTTTCATCCATCCACCCATCTAAACCAGTCATATCCTCCTTCTTCCACAAGTCCCAAGTCTTTTGGAAGTAACTTGAATGTTCAATACAAGAAAAAGAAGCAATACAAGAATCCATCAAAAAAAGAAAATCACCATGTCTCCTCTAATAGACATGGAAACATATATCTAAGAAAAAAATTACAAGACAAGTATGGGTTCCAAAATCCATCATTGAAGATATTCTCTCTAGATCATCAAAAGGAAATAAAAATCCTACAGCTATATGGATTCCAAAGTCTCTCTTGAAAGAGTCTGGTGTTGAGCAAAAAGTGAAATTGACATTCAAGCTTCCAAAAGCTTCCACTTCATTTCCCTCCAAAAATATTCTTCCATTCCATGCACCTAAACCACAACCTCTACTATCCATTCGCCATATTCCTTCATTCACATTTCCTCCATCCTCTCACCACCCTTCAAGGTGAGTGTTGATGTTGATCTTGCCTTCCTTTCCATATACCCTTTCACAGTCCTTCCATTCATTATCCTTCTACCTCCTATCCTTTTTCCTCATTTGCCTATTCCTCCTATCTTCCAACCTCACTCGCTTTACATAAAACCTTATCCTCCATTTTTCTCTTCCATCTCCCTTTCCCTATCAGCATCTTTGAGCATATCATCTTGAATCCTTGGCATATCATGGTTTATCCTTTCAAGGAGCACTATCTAAAAAGCTTGCCTTCTTCTAAAAAGAGAAATGAAAAAAAAAAATTAAAAAAAAAAATATTTGAAAATATGCCTTGGTGGAAACTTGGAAACAGGCACCTTGGTAGAAAAAGTAAAGAGAAATAAATTCATCCTATGGTGAAAACCACTCCCTTATGGCGCATTGGATAAGTACCATGATGAAAACCTGGCAATCAGGCATCATGCATAGTTCTTCTACATATTTCATTCATTCCATCTTCTCTCTTTGATCTTAACAATGTTGATCTATACACGAACATTTGGCTATCTTGTGAGCTAGCTTACAATGATCTTGCTTTTATTCCTTCCATGTTTAGCCTTCATATCCATTTTCCTCCATTCATTCTCGCCTATCGCTATCCTTTTCCCCTTTGGTCTTGATCTAATAAAAAAAAGAAAAAAAAAGAAGAAGTAAAAGATGATGCTATGAAGCCTCTTGACATGTCTCCTCCTTTGGACTACATGCTTTCCTTCTTTGACATTACGCTTTTGTGACTTATCCTATGCTGACCTTTCATTGCTTGTCCAAAAGTGTTTTTACATGACAATTTTTCCCTAGCTTGAGTATTCTTGAGGAGTTTGCCCTTGAAGATTTTTTCTCTTCATTCTCCTTCATTCTCTTGTCTTCCATCTCATCGACTAGCTTGCCAATGTCTCTTATTCTCCACCTTGCTAGACATTGGGACTGCATGATATGATCTTGCTTGGGAGTTTGCAATGGAAAAAGATGCTATCAAGTATACCAAGTATCAGAACAAGTATCAGAACCAGTATTAGAAAAAGTATCAGAACAAGTATCAGAACACCTACTGGGGCTACGCCTTTTGCTTTAGTTTATGGGACTAAGGTGGTACTACCTATTGAGGTTAAAATTCCATCACTAAGAATCATAATGCATGGTCTAGTAACTGATGATGACTATAGAGTGTCTAGGTTGCAAGAACTTGAACTACTAGATGAGTGCAGACAAGCAGCGTATGATCATCTCAGAGTATATCAAAGAGAATGTCTAGAGGCTACAACAAGAAAGTCAGACACAGAGAATTTCAAGTTGGTGATCTAGTCTTGAGAGAGAATCCTAAAAATCAATCACATCGAGAACGCAAGGGAAGTTCAAACCCAACTGGCTGGGTCCCTTTCTCATCACTGCTACTTTTGGCTCTGGCACCTATCAACTCTCAACGACTGAAGGAGAACAACTCTGAGAACCAATCAACATTCTCCATCTGAAGAAATTCTATGCCTAAAGCATTCAGTCTATGGAAAAATGTCTTGAAAAAATTATAAAAATTGGAAAAAGTCATAAAAAAATGAACATCTTGGTGAAAACCTAGCAATAGGCACCTTGATGACTCACAAAAAAAAATAAAAAATTAGAAAATATCAAAAATTAAAAAAAATTAAAAAATGAAAAATACAAAAAAATGAGAAAAAAAAAAAGTGCCTTGTTGAAAACCTAGAAACAGGCGCCTTGGTAGCAAAAATAGAATCTCTGCCAAGATGGTGAAAACCTTGCAAACGGGTGCCACTTGTTTCAAAATGCTCCATCTATTAGCGCAATCTTGGTCTTTCCCAGCTTTTGGTTTTACTTTAGTTTGTACATATCTCCCGGTTTGTTTCTGCATTTCCAGTTTTCAATAAGTCAGTCTGTACACCACTCAGCTCAAGCATCTGTATCCTATCAATGCTTAACACTTGGGGGCAATCAATGTTATATCCTATGGCCTCCAATGTATCTTAGACGTATCATATCTAGTCAGAGTCCTTTGAAGCTTCATTTGAGTCAGTCAAGTTTGTCTCATCTCCAGAAAGGATTTTGCATCTACAACAACAATCAAACATCAAAACAAACTAAAAACAATCTATGCTTTTTCATGCTTTTATCTCTTTGTATGCTTACTGATTCACATTGAGATTTTTGCATATTGTGTCCCTTCGAGCTCTTCGATGATGTCCTTTATGGGATTTAGAGAGTTATGAATAGGGGCATAATCTTTTCTTTGTCTTCTGCTTGTATGTGACAATCTAATAACTTTGGAAATTCTGGATTGAAATGGTGTCTGACTGTAAGAGCCTCTATCTCGAATTGGATGGCCATGTGTACCTTGACCATTGATACACAAAAAATTCAAGGAAGTTTGATCTAACTATTGTCTTTTTGAGTGAGTTTTTTCTCCTACTATGAAACACGATCTTACCTAAGGATGTGAACGATAAAGGGTCACTACGGGTAATTCACATCAGATTTAGAATAATCTCTTGGCTGTTTGATATGTTTGTCATGCAAGGCATATTTAGGTCATCACAACATTTATGTTTTGATGCTTATACAAATTGCTATATCAAAATGGACATGATATTCAGGTCATCCTAGTGTTTATGCCTTGGTGCTTATATCTAATCTGACATTCTGAAAATAAAATCAATATTCATATATCCATGGTTGTTGACCAGTGGGTGTTGTATTGATTCTTGTGCATACAAATCGATATTCATATGCCTATGGTTTCATAGCTAGTGGGCATTGTATTGATTTATCCGGTTACCTAAAAGTTTAATGATGATAACAAATCAACACATGATCAGTGACTAGGACCTAGGTCTTAGGTTGCATTTCATTTTGCATGTATCTTTGTATTTTGCATGTTGCATGATCTCACAATGGCTAAATGAACTTCAATGCTTAAACAATTCTCCACTCACATCTTCAAATCTAACAAGAGCTAAATCTCACACGAAGGTTCCTCCAACGAAAGAGGAGGTAGAATCCTTTTTCGGGATCAAAATTGAAATCTAAGATCATTCATATTATTAACTACTTGCATAATCAACCTTCAATCATCATAGAAATCTAGTATTTCAACTTAACTGATTATCTTACATCAAACTATCAAAATTTCAACCATGGTCAACTCATGGTTTCACCTAGTCAAACTTGGTCTCTAGGACCTCTCAATTTGTTTTTTTTACATTCATTTAGATTCTTTTTCATATCATTGTTAGATCATTTTAGCATATCAATTTCCATATTAGCATAGATTCCATATCAAGTTTTCATATCATTGCATAGAAAATACCAAAAATATAGATTAATTGCATTCATATTTCATATCAGTTTTGCATTCAAATCCTTCATTTAGGTGTTGTCAAGGTCACTGATCTTGATTACAATCTGAGAACATCAATCTCACACCTACTAGAAGGCAGTAAATCGCTTGGTTAAATTAGCTTTCAATTTATTGCACGATTTCAATTTTTGCTAACCTCTAATGTTTTATTGAAGTGTTGTGTCTACAGATCAGGTACAATTTTCACACACACAAGATCTCCAGTTCTAATTGAGCCCACTCAATCTATCAACTTGGGAACAATAGAAGAACCACAACTAATGCATGTAGCATAATCCCTATCAGAGGAAGAAAGACAAAAATTTATCACATTCCTAACAGAAAAGAAGATCAACTTTGCATGGAAATATTCAAATATGCCAGGGTTGGATCCCGATCTTATAATGCACCATTTATCTATATCTCCAGGGGTCAAACCCGTTAAGAAAAAATTAATAAAGATGCATCCACATGTTGCACTCTTGGTCAAAGCTGAATTAGAGAAACTACTAAAAGCTGGATTCATCCGTGTTATTGACTATGCTGAATGGATTTCTAATATTGTACCTATTTCTAAACCAGATAAATCAATCAAAGTATGCATAGATTTCAGAGATGTAAACAAAGCATGCCCTAAGGATGATTTTCCATTACCTAATATTGATATGATAGTGGACATGACCGCGGGCTTCAAGATTTATTCTTTAATGGATGGTTTTTCTGGATACAACCAAATAAAAATTGCTCTAAAAGATCAAGAGAAAATTGCTTTCACATGTGCATGGGGTACCTTCTATTGGAATTTCATGTCATTTGGGCTTAAGAATGCTGGTGCTACATATGAGAGAGCTATGACATCTATTTTTCATGACATGATGCATCGAACTATGGAGGATTATGTTGATGATACTTTAGCAAAATATATGATAATATCTGAAGATTTGAATGATTTGAGAAAAATACTAGATCAAATGGAGAAGTTTAGTCTCAAACTAAACCCTAAGAAGTGTGCTTTTGGTGTAACTTTTGGAAAGCTCTTAGGTTACATTGTTTCAAAGAAAGGAATTGAAGTAGATCCAGCAAAAGTTGAAGCTATCATAGAGATGCAACCTCCCAAGAATATCAGTTAAATGAGAACATTACAAGGGAGAGTACAATCTATTAGATGCTTCATATCTCAGCTAGCAGACATATCACAACCTTTCACAAAGACATTACATAAAGGTGTGACCTTTGCATGGAATGAGGAATGTGAAAAGAAATTTAACCATATCATGAAATATCTATCAAATCCTCCTATTTTGATGTCTCCTATACAAGGGAAGCCATTGGTCTTATATGTCTCCACCACCAATACATCATTGGGGGCATTACTAGTGCAACATGATGAGAACAAGAAGGAAAGAGCTATATACTATATTAGTAGAATATTGGTAGCATATGAAAAGAACTATTCAATGATCAAAAAATATTGTCTAGCTATGATCTTTGCATCACAAAAACTAAGACATTACATGTTAGCTCATACCACACATTTGGTAGCTAAGATTGATCCACTAAAATACCTACTAAGCAAAGCTGCCCTCATAGGTAGATTAGCTAAATGGGTGATGCTACTGAGTGAATTTGACATTGAATATGTTGAAAGAAAAGCCATTAAGGGCCAAGTCATTGCAGATCAACTGGCCAATGCACCATTGTTTGATGATACACCAATGCAAATGGAATTCCCAGATTCCTTTATCATGAATCTTTCTTCTAGAGCATGGAAGTTATTCTTTGATGGCTCCTATACATAGAATGGATCTAGATCAGACATATTGTTCATCACTCCTCAAGGATACTCAATCCCTAAAGCATTCAGAATCAAGTTTCCTTGCAAAAATAAATATTGTTGAATATAAAGCCCTTCTTAACGACATGAAGATAGCAATTGAGTGGAGAGTAATAGAACTACACATTCATGGATACTCACAACTTGTAATACACCAAGTCAATGATGTGTATCAAATGAAAGATGGAAAGCTAATGCCATACAAGAGAATGGTAAATGATCTAAAGAAATATTTCATATCTATCACCTTTGAAAAAATTTCTAGAAAAGAGAATAAATTTGTTGACACTATGGTAATGCTATCTACTTTATTACAATAGCCTGAACATGAGCTACACTATGAGTTCCTAGTGGAAGCACTATCTTATCCTACATATGATTCCCTTGAAACTTGCATGATCTGCACTATTGTTGGTCATGATTCATCCCAATACAAAAACCTTTTCTCCTATCTCCAAGACCAAATCATTTTCGATACCTTTAACCGCCATGAGAAATGATACCTTATCCATAATGCATCCTGGTATTTCATCATTGGTAATGATCTATACAAATGAGGTCTAGATGGTACACTACTTAGATGTCTAGAATGGGAAGAGTCTCAATGTTCATTAGAGGAAGTCCACAAAGGTATATGTGGGTCACATTCCAATGGTTTAACACTAGCTCAAAAAATTATAGGGCTGGGTACTATTGGCCTAAAATGGAGAAAGAGGCTATCAATTTTGCTAAGAACTATCAAAAGTGCCAAGTACATGGTAACTTAATTCATGCACCAGGGAGAGATATAATTCCCTTTACTACACAATGGCCTTTTCACCAATGAGCATTTGATCTTATAGGATCCATACATACTCACTCTTCTAATGGACATACCCATATAATCACAGCTACATATTATTTCACAAAATGGGTAGAAGCAAGTTCCTTTGAATCAAGCAACAGACAAACAAATTTCTATGTTCATCTTGAACTACATCATATGTTGATATGGTATTCCACATTCTATAGTCATAGATAATGGTGGTCAATTCAAGAACACAGACTTAGATGATTTATGTGCTAAATTCAAGATTACACAACATTGGTCATCTATCTACTATCCTCAAGGGAATGGACAAGCATAGGCTTCCAACAAGAATCTATTGAAAATCTTGCATCGTACAGTTAATGAAATAGGAAGAGACTGGCATCTCATGATCAATCTAGCTCTCTGGACCTATAGAAAAAATATCAGAACGCCTATTAGGGCTACACCATTCGCTTTAGTTTATGGGTCTAAAGTGTTACTGCCTATTGAGGTTGAAATCCCATCACTAAGAATCATAATGCATGGTCTAGTAACTGATGATGACTATAGAGTGTCTAGGTTTCAAGAACTTGAACTACTAGATGAGCGTAGACAAGCAGTGTATGATCATCTTAGAATATATCAGAAAAGAATGTCTAGAGGCTACAACAAGAAAGTCAGACACAGAGAATTTTAGGTTGGCGATCTAGTCTTGAGAGAGAATCCTAAAAATCAATCACATAGAGAGTGCAAGGGGAAGTTTGAACCCAACTGGCTGGGTCCCTTTGTTATCACTACTACTTTTGGCTCTGGAGCCTATCAACTCTCAACGCCTGAAGGAGAACAACTCCAAGAACCAATCAACGTTCTCCATCTGAAGAAATTCTACGCCTAAGGCATTCAGTATTAAAAAATGTCCTGAAAAAATTATAAATATCTGAAAAAGTCCTAAAAAATGATCATCTTGGTGAAAACCTAGCAAACAGGCAGCTTGATGTATCACAAAAAAAAGTAAAAAAAATCAAAAGTACAAAAAAATTAAAAAAATGAAAAATACAAAAAAATGAGAAAAAAGAAAAAGTGCCTTGGTGAAAACCTGGAAATAGGTGCCTTGGTAGAAAAAATAGAATCTCTACCAAGATGGTGAAAAATCAGAAAAAGGGTGCCACTTGTTCAAAATGCTCCATCTATCAACGCAATCTTGGTCTTTCCCAGCTTTCAGTCTTGCTCTAGTTTGTACATATCTCTTGGTTTGTTTCTGTATTCCCATTTTCAATAAAGTCAGTCTATACACCAATCAACTCAAGCATCTGTATCCTATCAATGTTCAAACTTGGGGGAAATCAATGTCATATCCTATGGTCTCCAGTATGCTTTAGACATGTCATATCTAGTTAGAGTCCTTTGAAGCTTTATCCGAGTCAGTCAGTCAGTCTCCTCTCCAAAAAGGATTTTGCATCTACAACAACGCAATCAAACAATAGAAACAAATTGAAAACAATCTATGCTTTTACATGCTTTTATCTCCTTGTATGCTTATTGATTCACATTGAGATTTTTACATATTGTGTCCTTTCAAGCTCTTCGATGATGTCCTTTATAGGATTTAGAGAGTGATGACTGGGGGCCTAATCTTTTTTTTATTTTCTGCTTGTATGTGAAAATCTAACAACTTTGGAAATTCTAGATTGAAATGGTGTCCGTCTGTAAGAGCCTCTATCTTGAATTGGATGGCCATGCATACCTTGACCATTGATACCCAAAAAATTCAAGGAAGTTTGATATTTTACTATTGTCTTTTTGAGTGAGTTCTTACTCCTACTATGAAATGCAATCTTACCTAAGGATGTGAACAATAAAGGGTCACTACGGGTAATTCACACTGGATTTAGAATGATCTCTTGACTACTTGATGTGATTGTTACACAAGGCGTATTCTGGTCATCACGATGTTTATGCTTTCATGCTTATACAAATTGCTAAATCAAAATGGACATGATATTTAGGTCATCCTGGCATTTGTGCCTTGGTGCTTATATCTAATCTGACATTTTGAAAACAAAATCAATATTCATATGTTCATGGTTGTCTAGCCAGTGGGTGTTGTATCGATTCTTGTGCATACAAATCAATATTCATATGTCTATAGTTTCAAAACTAGTGGGCATTGTATTGATTTATCTAATTACCTTAAAAGTTCAATGATGACAACAAATTGACACATGATCAGTGACTAGGTCCTAGGTCTTAGGTTTGCATTTCATTTTGCACTTTGCATTATTGCATGATCTCAAAAATTGCTTGAACACTTCAACGATTCTTCTAAACTAATCTTGAACTTGACAATGAAGAGTTGAATCTCACATGAAGGTTTCCTCATAGAATCACAGGCAGTCACCATCCTGGGTTAGACATCCTTTTTGACATAAGACTGAGTACTTGTCTTCATCAATACTTGCAAAACATATCATGTGTATCATTGGATTTACATTACATATTCATGATTATTCCATCTATTGCATTGCATTACATACATAAGCATCATCGATATCATACGTTTCCATAATCAATCACATTTGCATAACATCCATACATTCAAAAGAATCCATTGCATTGCATAAATCCATACATACATTCTACACTACTCATTGCATTTACATCACATGATATCATCATAAATCAAAACATGACAAGTACACATGAAGTCACAACCAAAATATCAATCTCATATCATATAACGTGAACTAGTCAAGGGTGCACTACTGGCACAAAGTACAAAAGAATGAGCTCATGTGAGCTATCAGAAGCCAAAATAGTATACATGAAAAAAATGGCAAAAATATCAGAATATCTAGATAGATCAACTATTTTCCTGATCCTTTGTATCTGGTGGAGGTGGTGGTGGTGCATCAAGAACTACCTCGGCTCTGGGTGCCCTAGATCCCTCTAACAATATCATGTACTGAGAGTATGTGGGTACTCTCTAAGCAACAAGAACAACATAATAAGCAGCTCTAGAGGTCTGATGTGTCACCTTTGTCTACAATCTCCTGTTCTCCTCTCAGAGCTTGGATCACTATCTATCTTCCTCAGTAAATTGCTCCTCCCATCGAGCACTCCATACCTTCTAGTCCCTGAACTATAATCTTAGTCATCTAATGATCTCCTGAGGAGTCAGTGGTACACCAGGATCTGCATCTGCTGCAGGCATATTAGTATCTCCAGCTAGTTGCTTAGTAGTCTCTGCTCTCTGCACCTTACAATGTCTAACCTCAGCTCCCAGATCAAAACTAGTATCAACATGTGTAGGATCTAGACTGGCCCCTATATCCTGATCTGCACCAAGTACCTCATCTACACTACCTACACTGCCTAGAGTAACACTCTCTCCTCTAGTCAATCTCCTTTGTAAAACTACAGGTCTGCCTACTGAAGAACTAGAGGGACAAGGTGGTCTCATCTGACCAGATGGTCTCTATGGAGGTTTAAACACTGCTCTTAGCCTTAGAGGTGTAGGCTGGGGCATTAGAACTTGTGCACCTATACATCTCTTCCCTCTACCCATCGAAACACCTATAACATCCATAGCCTCCTCCATGGAAGGTATCAACTCTATAGGATCTGAAAACCTATATATCGAATGCTCTACAAGCCATGCAATAAATCCATCTATAACCCCAAGATCTAGAACATCTAACCGATAGTCCCAATCTCTATCGACAATACCATTGTACTCCTATGTGAAAAGAGCATAGGACAATCTAGGGCCCCATCCTAATCCAAGATCTCTATGTATCTGTACATAAGCAGCGTGCTCATGTGGTGCATCCTAAATGATGTCATACTACCTCCACACTCTGGTAATAAGGAAGCACTCAAGCACTGTAGTAGACCGACCAATCAATACCTGACTCTGGTAGAAATAGATAAACTGCTCTTGTGTAGTAGGCCATGCCTCAATCTGTAGATACAGACACCATATAACATATTTACTATCATCCAGGTAGCATCTAAAGTACTCTATATGACCCATGTGCACTTGTGTAACATAACCAGAGTATGCATATATCACTGGCTCTTGTGGCTAGTGCTGACCCTGACATATTGGGATATGCTCCCAGGCCCATATCTGAAGAACCAACGCACCAAAAGAAAAAGACTTGCTCTTCTGATACATGATCTTGTGCATCTCAGAGAACATATGAGCCAGCATACACTGACCCCAAGCCAAATCAGAAGGAGTGGCCATCAATCATGCAACCATCAGGGCCTAGCCCATCAAGAGACCGTTCTGTTGATAGTCGAACATAATAATGCCTCCAACCATACCAGCTATAATGCACTCTAATCTATGGGTTTGTCCATAGCGCTGCACTAATGTCTCCCAAGAAATTGAACTAGTGAGTTGTGTATCATCTCCAAACAATCATCTGAAGGCATGTAATCCAGAGTTCCTTGAACTCACATAATCTGGACAAGGACCATGGAATGGAATGTGCAAAATCTTGTACACGTCCTCTGGTCTAACAATAATCTATCCTATGGGGAGGTGAAAGGTCTAGGTCTCTGAATGAAACCTCTCAATCAAAGTAGTCAACAATCTATGGTTCACCCTAATCTCAGGCAACCGAATCAGATACTCGAAACCACAAGTGGCTAGATGTACCCTCATAGGGTCTGGAAGAGACATGCATAATCTCTGAGTCACGGGATGAGAGATGCACACATGAATGTCAGGATATATGACCTACACAAAAAATAAATAGGGAATCCTATCAGTAATTTGGTTGAAAAAATAGGCTAACAGTACAGAAATTCAAAGGTTCACTATCTCAGAAGGTGCATTTAATGCTCAGCAATCAGCCTAAGGAATCAAAAAATAAAAAATTTTGACCTAAAGAGGAGTTTCACGATCACTATTTTCCATATGACAACACAGTCTGGCATCAAAACTCGTACGAGTTTCAGGATGGTCCCATACGACAAACCATGGTTATATGACTTTCTAGGTCTCACCGTATGACATATGAGGGACCCGACGAAATGTCGTACAACTCTTGGGTCCCTCTCAAACATGTTTCTAGGGGTTATGATATGACAATCTACAGGGAATTAAAAATTTGTACGAGTCACAGAGGATAGTCGTACTAGTTTCCATGCATGCGAGAATTAAAAATTAAAAACATATGAAAAACAACCTAAAAATGCTACAAACATGCAAAAATGGAATTTACAAAGAGGCACAGAGATCCACTTACCGGATGTCCATATTGTGGAGGCCACTGATGTCTTCAGCTGCACTCAAATCGATGGGAAGAGATAGGTACCTTCATCTCAGCCATTTTCTTGCTCAGAGGGCTCCACAAGGTTCAAAATAATAATGAATTGAAAGTTAATAATGAATTGAAAATGACCCTTTTGGCCCCTATATAGCTTTTGACCTAATTTTTAAAAATGCTCCATTTTTCATGAAAATTGCACCCCTAGTTAATTTCAACGTTCTGAACCCATTTTCAGGATCAAAATTGAAATCTGAGATCGTTTACTCTATCAAAATTGTGATTTAAAATTTTCAAACCTAGGACGACCAGCTGCTTGCATAATCGATCTTCAATCATCACAAAAATCCATTTTTCAACTTAACTGATTATCTTACATCAAACTATCAAAATTTCAACTTGGTCAACCATGGTCAACTCATGGTCAAACCTATTCAAAATTGGTCTCCAGGACCTCTAAACGATGCAGAATGTGTTCTCCGATGTGTATAACCACTTCTCAAATCAATTAACATGCTTCTAAACCATTTAACACTGACTTTTCTTGTCAGATTTCAATTTTCATCCTGAAGGGAGCATGGTATTGCATATTATTCAAGTCTATAAATCTAAATATTTAAATCAAATCTTTCTTTCAGTAATCAAGACAACAACCATGTCTAGTTGTTGATTCATCTAAAGTCCTGGTTGCTTGGGGAAAATCTATCATTGCTTGGGGCATATCAAAAACATCAAGATCCATATCAATCTGGTATCCTAAATCTATCTTGTAAACTATATCAACTTTTCATAACCATTGGCTCATTAGTGTTATTTCCTTGTTTCTTTGTAACTGATGGGTTCAGGATGTGATACCAATATGATTCTTTTAGGACAATCAGGTCTGGAATTGGTCACTCACTTCTTCACAATCATAAGGTTCAGAATCAGGGGTTTTGACACTTTTTCATAATCATCGGTTCATTGTTGCTATAGTTAACATTATCTTTGGTCAATCAGGACCTAAAATCTTACATCTTCAAATCTTTCAATCGATTTCTGTCTCAGAATTGGTTAATCTTTCAAATTAGTTTCATACATCTTTATCAAACGTAGACTATTCTTTGAACCACTACGCTTTGCACAATGATTCAAAGAGGGGCAAAATGTAATACCCCAAAAATGGGCTATAGGTTCATTAACCTCCTACATCTTCAATTCGAACAAAATCGATACAAAAGTCCTAACCAAAGGCACATCTGCACATTATTGAATCCTAATTGATTTTATCCTAAATTCTGCATCGGGGAATATTCCTAGCAATATTCCTATTTATCCTAATTATCTTTAATTTAATAATTATTTGGCGATAAATCCTATTTATCCTAAAGTTTGATTAATTGAATATTCTAAATATTTAGTTGATTAGATTTAATATTGCCACTTAATTGTTTAATTAAATTAAATTAAATTTATTCCTAAATTGTATTATTTAATTTTGACAATAAATCTAAAATCTCATGACTAATGGATTAAATTCCTACTTAATTAATTAATGTCAATTGTCAATATTTAATAATATAGTTTTTGAATAAAAGTTTGATTTAATAATTGATTAGCTCATAAATCAATTGTTTTAAATTTAAAATCAGTTAAGTTGAAAATAAATCACTTTATTTTTAAATTAATTCAAAATAAATCATGCACAATCAGAAAAGCAAGCAACTAGAAATTAACAATCAATTTTAAATTTAAACTCAACATCTGATGATGAGTTGAAATTTGATCTAAATTCTATTTTGAGTTAAACACTACTTTTTACATGATTTTTGAGAGTTAATTATCTCTGATTTCTTGATAACTCAAAAATAAACCTGAGTTTATTAAGAGTGATTTATGGTTTTTCTCATGCATCCTCAAGCCCTAGATTTTTATAAAATCAAGGCTCAGCTCTTCATAATTATCAACACTCAAATTTGCACAATTACTTTGGCGAATTGGTGATTGAAGGATTAAACACTTGCGACAGGCAATTTGTGAGATCTTTCATTGTTGATCATAGTTTTACATAGTTTTCATATCATAGCATTCATATTCCTTCATATCATTCTTAGATTAAATCTGCATTCAATTTCATTCATCTATCTTAGATTCATACAGTTTCTCATATTATTGCACAGAAAATACAAAAATATAGATTAATCTGCATCCATACAATTTTTCATTCTTTTGCATTCAAATCCTTCGTTTAGGTGTTGCATTGTCACTAATCTCGATTTCAATCTAAGAATATCATACTCACACCTACTAGAAGGCAGTAAATCACCTGGTTAGCTTAGTTTTATTTATTTGCAGATTTTGATTTTGCTAACCTCTAATGTTTTACTGAAGTGTTGTGTCCGCAACTAGGTATAATTTTCACACACACAGTTCCAAACCTTTCTGCACTTTTTCCCTTCATTGTAGCCAACAAAGCCTTGATTAATTTTGAAGCAAAATAAATATCCATTTTGTATCCCATGGGGGCTAGCCATTTTGTTCTGGGCTCCACAACCTTTATCAAGGTGTAATTGGTGTCTACTAGAAAGAATATATCCATTTCATATTTTTCAACCAATGAGCTAGGAATTATGCTCCAAGAATTCATCTTGATCTTGAATTGCTCAAAATAATCATCTACAACTTTATTCAAATTACCTCCTAGATCACTAATCATATCAGAAACTTCCACAATGAATGGTTTTTTGATAGACCAATCTACATTACCGAGAGAAGGGAAAAATCATTGTAAATAGAAGAATAAGCAGACTAGAAGTGATCCAAACTTACAAGTGTTTGACTTTTCCGACCGGATGGTCTTCATGTTCTCCTCAATCTGCCTTAAGAGTAGCTCGACAAGGTCCAACTGGTGATTCTTCTTTATCATTTTATATGCCATTTTCACAGCTCCACATGGAACACTGTTCAATCTACTCGACTGAAAGATCTTGTAACCAATAACATGTGTTGCAAATTTAACTTCTGGATCCTGGATCATAGCAATTTTCAATGCACGGCCATTCCATGCCGCTCCGGTATTCTTTTCAATTTTGACCCTTGAGGCACTGTGAAAATATTTAGCCTCGTTTGTTGTTGGGTAATTGATGACTTTATGGATCATTTTCTTTGTTATGTTGACCGGTTCATCCAACCAAAATATCCCATCATGATATCGATTGAGCACAACCCTAATCCATTTGATTTTAAAACTTTTTGGGAAATTTAGGGCATAAGTGAGGCTAATCTTTTCAACCTGTTTGAATTTTGGTTTTAGTTTTCCATCAACACCATAGAGTTGTTGATAAGCTACGACAGTCTCAAAATAACCAATTTCACCTATCTTGCAGTGAATGTAAGATCTGACATCCTTGACTAGCAAAACCCTAGGTGGGATGCTTGAGAAAGCTCCCATTGAATCTATTTTTCATGCAACTTTTGGATGAATTTTGTAAGGAGGTTCATCATAGTTAGCCGTAAAAATGAGGTTCACTTCCTCTTCTACAATCTTGGATTTGGTTTCATTCGATGCCACTATAATCAATTTAGGTTTTCGGCAAATACATTGAATGTGCTTGGTAGAAGTTGAACTTACTCAGAATTGATGAAGAACATGCTTAGTTCGATCTGAAACTGCTTGAATGCTCCAGAAAAATTCTTAGCTCAAACTTGCTTTGTGAAATGATTGCTCTTCGAAATTGCTTGGTGAAAAATGAACTAAGTCTTCCGTGTATTTATAACATTTTTTGAATTCATGCTTAAAAATTTTGTCATTAATGCTTGACCAATTTCCAGTATGGTGACAACTGTCAACTCGACGATTACCACAAAACATCAGCAACTCAGTTAACACATGATTTTTACTCGGTTGATACTGATATTTAGTTGACCTTGGAAAATGATTACCGATGGGTAACTCTTTTCTTGGTCTTACATATACCGACTGTATGACTTTGTTAGCTCAACACTTATAAACCAAAATGCATCTATATTCATGCAGATTTGGTATGTGCCCATCAAATATAAGGAACTATATGTAAGATAAAATAAATTGGGAATGTTAGTTCCATATAAACCTATTTCATCTGAGGTGGAGGTACTGATGTCACCCAATCCAATGGATGAGGTTTCACCAACTGCATTTCTTGATTCAACATTCTCATTTGATGTCTTTCTCCACATAGCATTTTTGATCCTCATGATATCTACAATAGTGTTGCCACTCTCAAATATATGTCCTTCTTCTAGTGCCTGGTCTCTGCAATCCTTTCTTAGGTGACTGACTTTATGACAGTGTAAACACGCCATTCCAGTTCTTGTCCAACTTCATGATTTTCCAGCCCATCTCTTCCTCATACAATTTTCTATAATGTGTCCATACCTTCCACATAATCTTTAGTTAACCCAAGTGTTGTAATCCCATGTGTAAGCATTACCTTGTCTCTTCGATTGGTAAGGATTGTTCTTCTATTTCGGTGCCCAAACTTGCTTCATTTTAGCCTTACACTCTTGTGAAGTGTGTCCATGTTTGTTGCAAGTATAACACAATTTCTGCATGGTAGGATTGTTAGGAGTCTTATTCAGTTTAGCTCTACACTCATAAGTTTGATGTCCAAATTTATCACAATTATAGCAATAACCATTAAACTTAGGAATTACTTGAGGTTTACCTTGTGCTTTACTCCTGCAAACATTTGAAGTATGTCTCGGTTTGCCATAGTGATAGCATGACAACATTTTAGATCTTTAGTTTTGATTTTTGTTCACTTGTTTAGCTTTCTTGGATGATTCTCTTTCCCTGGTGTAGCCTAATCCAACTTTTCTTCCAAATCTTCTTTGATTAGTCAGACAATAATCAATCTTCTTAGAACTGTCTTCATCCATTTTCATCATTTCATTGTGTTGTAGTTGTATCTTTACTTCATTTCTCAGTTTCTCATTCTCTTCCCTGAGTATTCCAATATCTTCAAGTTTTCTTGAGAAGTCACCATTTACTCAGTTAATCTCCTGATTTACAATCATCATCTGATTGGATATTTCAAAATGGTGCTCGGTGAGTCTTTGTATCTTAGTTACTTTTGCTTGAATTTTTTCAGTCATCTATCTTTAACAGCTAGATTCCTGTATTGCTCAGCTTGTCTAGCATTGTTCATTACATCAATCATTCTCACCATCTGTGATTCTTGACTAATTTGTAGGGATTTCACTTGTTCAGTCAAGTGAAGATTCTTTTCAGACAAATTAGAGATTGCACTTTCAAAACCATCAGAAATACTTGCTGAACTAGATCCAATGTTATCAAATAAGTCATCAATCTCTCCTTCATGATAGCTGGTCTCATTTTCCAAAATAGCCATGTTCTTTCTTTGTACTAGTAATTTCTTTAATTCATTCTTGGCATGCTTGTATTTCTCAATGAACATATGTATTTGGATTTTCTGATTTTCTATTGTCTTATCCAACTTATATCTCTCCATGGTTAGATCTTTACTCTTCAGTGGTTAAACCATCCAATAAGAAATATGTGCTCTAATAACAATTGTTGGGATGGAGAGATAGGGTACTGAGAGGGGATGGGTGAATCAGTGCCCACAAAAAATTTCAACTTGAAACTTAATTGTATACTAATCTACCCAAATGAATCCATTGTATGCATCATTCATTCAATTAACTTGTAAAGGTAAATTGCATGAAATCAACAATAAACAAATCACATAACACAAGTATTTTGGTAACACATAAACCCTTGTTAGAAGGTAAAAACTACGGTGGGGATGACACCCACAAATTCTTCACTACTGTAGATAATAAAGTTTGCCTGTTAGGGCTACAAGTTGTGATCACTTCTGATGATCTTACCCTATTAGGAGTAACAATTTAGATCAACTAGATCTACCTAGTTATAGGATTTAACAACACTCCTTGAGTGTGCACTCGATTAAGAGATTTAAACAAAAGACTGTTAGGTCTACTATGTTAAGAGATTTTTCCAAACTCTGTTACAATGATTAGAAAATAACAAGATGTATCTGCCAATGAAAACTCAACCTTGTCTGATACAGATCTATGAAGTATTGAATAAATATCACCTTTGCATGTGTAGATCTCAACTTTGATCTTCTTGGTAGCCTTGTCTAATTCTGCTTAATCTAAATGTCTCTAAATTCTTCTCTTCTCTGTTTGATAAATGATATCTTGAAGTTGGCTTGATGCTTCAATAACTTCTTCGCTCCCTCATACCCAAAATAATATGAATTACATTTATATAGCATACTATTTATGCTGCTTAACAAAATTAGGTTACAATATCTTAGAGAAAAACCCTAAAATCTACGACGTACAAAAATAACCTAGATCTCGCAATTGCATAGAGATCATCATTACATTTATTGATTGTATCAACAATAAATGTTCCTCAATCTTGGTAAAACATTTTGTGATTCTATTGTAACTGTTTGCATAGATAAATATGCCATTACTGATTACTATGCCATTTTTTGTATTACTTGGTAAACACTATAAATACAGCTCGGTAACTACACTGGTGCTCGGTATCAGTGTACATTGATGCTTGATAAAACTACTCTGGTGCTTGGTTAGAACTATTATCTTTTGTTCTTGGTACTGCCTTGAGATAACTCGGTGTCAAGGCTTATGTAGTAAACCGACTAGCATGAATAGCTTTAAGCACTTCCTTTTACTGACTAGATAGCATAGGTAATCGACTGATTATCTTTGATACTAATGACAATCTTTAATGCTCAAATAGAGATAACAACATCATGTCATCACTGACATACACATCATGCATTTATGATCACTACTAAATTGCCTGAATAACTGATTACTCACATCAACAATGACATCATATGGACAAAAGAATAGATCAATAATCAAAAGTACTACACACACATACACATCAGGAGTCTAGCTTAGATCAAAAGAATAAATCATAACAAGTTGCCAACATGGTAGGCACTACATCCTCCCCCTAAGGGCTAGGATTACTCTTGGAAGCCCATAAAACATTAGGGGTATAACTCTCTAAACCATACAACATACTCCCAAGTGGTGGAGGTCTCATAATTTGAGTCCTACTAGACCCTTACCTACTTTATGTCTCGAACCTTGAGGGTCAACCTCTAGTGTTGAATGATACAAACGGGATCCAAAGAAAGTTGTATGTCCTTGATGTGCAAGGCACCCTGCTCAAGAACATGGGCCACATTAGGTATATGATTCCTAAGAATAGAAACATGAAACACATCATGGATGTGGGATAGGCTAGGTGACAATGCTAAGAGGTAACCAACTGGACCAATCCTCTCTAGAATCTCAAATGGTCCAAAAAAAATGGTGCAAGCTTAGATCCCTTCCCATATTAGCTAGGGATATTTTGTATGTGTACTCTCAAAACTACTCAATCTCAAACTGAAGATTGATGATTCAATTGATGAGCATTGATATATTTCTTTTTTTGATCCTATGCTACTACAAGGCTCTTTCAAATATGAATAACCTACCACTCCATCTCACATAGAATCTTTGGACCCAACACTAATCTATTGTCTAAACAATCCCAAATTAGGGGACTGCAACATGGTCTCCCATATAATACATGAAATTTTGACATACCAAGAGAACTATGGTACTCATTATTATATGCAAATTCCACTATGTATAGATAGTCCTCCCATCGATATTGTTGGTCCATCACATACATACATAACAAATCTTCCAAAACCTAATTAACCCTCTTTATCTAACCATCTATCTTAGGGTGGTAGGCTGAACTAAAGTTGAGTTGTGCACCCAACACATGCTAAAGTGATGTCCACAATGTTGAGGTGAATATCAAGTCTCTATAAGAGATGATCTTCCAATGTAGACCATGCAATCTAACCCTATCTACCATGAACACTTGAGATACAACTGATGTTGTATATGTAGATCTTGTAGGAGAAAAGTGAGCTACCTTGGATAATTTCTCCACTATGACCATGATGGCATCACGATAATGTGATGACATAGGAAACCCAACAATAAAATCAATGGATATCATATCCCATTTCCATTTAGGAATTGTATGTTACTATAAAATACCTGTAAGATGTTGGTGCTCGACCTTAACTCTTTGACACTCAAGGTATTTGGCCACAAAATTTGTAATATCTAACCTCATATAAGCCCAAAAGTATAGTTATCTAAGGTCAAAATGCATCTTCTTGAGATCGAGATGTGTTGAATAATGTACATAGTGTACTTTAGACAATATCAAAGCACATAAATCACCTATTGAAGGTACATAAATTTAACCATGATGTTGCAAAATTTAATGTCTCCAAGGAAAATCTTGCAAATCATCCCTCTAAATCCCTTCCTAACTCCAAACCTTCTCTCACCTCCTGGTACAATGGATCACTAGGAAGGGCCTCAAGAATATGACAACACAAATCCACACCAAGAGTTAAAGCTAATACATCATGTCTCCTCCTCCTCAAGGAATCTGCTAATATATTATCCTTTCCCTTAATGTAATGAACATAAAAATCATGCTCACATGAGAAATTCATCCAATGGCATTGATGGTCATTTGGGTTCATGTGAGTAAGATATACTACAAACAGTGATGATCACTATGCAATTAAAACTTATGTCTCAATAAGAAACATCTCCAACATGTGAGCTTGTGCACTACTACTACTAACTCCAAGTCATGGGTGGGGTAGTTTAGTTCATGGTCATTGAGTTTGCAGACTTATATTATATAACGTATCCTTCTTGCATAAGAATGGCCCCACCACCCTCTAAAGATGTATCTCTACACACTACAAAATCACCAGAAGGATTTGACACTGCTAGAATAGGTGCATTGGTGAAACATTTCTTAAGAGCCTAGAAATAGTTTATACTCTAGTAATGAGCTTAATATACAAGTCAATGTCATGCTTAGGTGACATTCCTAGAATCTCTCCAGGGAAAAAATATTCATACTAATAATGAAGCAAGTAATCATCAAGAGATGCTCCCTGGATCTCACCCTCCTCCAAATCTCTAAGATATATTGTAAACAAAAAATACACCTACCTCATACATTGCTTCAATTGCATCACTGAGAGCATGCAAAGATAAATGGGTCTTTGAACCCTAACAATCTCTACTCTCCTCCCTACATTATCACTCACTATACCACCTTTTGTCAATAATCAATATTTTAGAAAGAAAAGTCCACCACCACAACTGAGAGGGAGGGGGGCGGGGGTGAATCAGTTGTGAGCTTAATTAACTTCAATTCAACTCTATCAAATCTTAAGCTTGTAATTAATAACAACAATAACCACAAGATAATAAACATACACAACAACACCAGATTTGTTAACTAGGGGAACCTTTGATCAGAGGGAAAACCCCAATGGGAATAATGCCCACAAGATGATGTACTAATATAAAACTTCCTTGTGAAAAGATAGACCTTATTAGAAGTCTATTATAATACAATTAGTACATATCAGTCCATGTTAGGAGACTTTGGATCCCTGCTAAAAGATCAAAACCCTGTGAGGAGTTGATTGAGAAACACAACGAAGACAAATGAACCTACTATCCAAATTGATTCAAGACTATCTGCACTAAATAGTCTTTAGGATAACACATCCAAGGGTGAACTGACTAAAATTGATGCAGGACCATCGTCAGGAAGCTAGGAATCCTACATGTTGGAGTGTTTTGTCACTATTACAGTGTTGATCGAGGGGCTCGGTCGAAGGGGTGTTGCTCGGTTGTGGTGTTAACTGAGTAGATCGGTCTTTGAAGGAATCGGTCACTAAAGGAGCTTAGCTAAAAATATGGTGCTCAATAGAACATGTTCTCGGTGATGCTTGTGGTGCTTTGTTGATGTGCTTTCTTGGTGATGTCTGGCTTGCTCGGTTGTTTTTATGACACTTGGTAGTTTGGCTTGTCAACTGGTGTTTTGTGGATTTGATGGGTCAACTTGATGCATTTAATTTGTGTAGCATATGATTTGGCATGTTGCATTCTCTTAGGAAGATCTAGAGGCTAACATGAAGAATTAATTAATTGTAAGGCTATTTGAGAGCTGAATTGTGTTGCATTTAATATTTGTTTGTTTTAGGAGCCAACTGGGTTTAGGATTTATTTCTTTCTTCCAGCTGACTTATGGCTAAAGAAGTAGTATATAAGGAGGTCTAGGCTAGATTGTAGAGGTAGGGAAATGAGAAAGCAAGAAGAAATGGAATAATAGAGATTCAAGTTAGGAATCTAAAGCTAGAAAATTTTTAAGTAGATCTAGTGGCTAAGGCTTAGGAACAAGGAGGTCATTTGGTGGTTTGTGAGCACAAGATTGGATCTTTCTAGATGATTCTACCAGATTGATGTGTTTTAGATTTGGCTAGCTAGGGTTAGGGTTTGGATTGGATCTTAAGGGATCTTGTAGAACTATTACTTGCTTTATAATTGGCCATAACCGGGAAGACCTTACAGCTTGGCACATTGCATGTAATCAATTATTTTATGAATAAAGAATCTAGATTGTTGTCAGATCTTTCTTTGTTGTTGATTTCCATTGTTTGATTATTTAGATGGAGGCTTGGACATCTCATTTGGGGATTCTCTTGGCCTTGCACTATGCTAGGTGGTATCAAAGCTTGAAGTTCTTGAGTGTGTGGACAGATCGCTAAGTTAAGGCAATTTGCACCAAGACCTTGGTTGGGTTGATATAATTTTTTGCATTGGGTTTACAAAGATATTGGAAGATGCCTTTGAGAATATTGGACCCTAGGGTGATTGAACATCTTTTTGATATTGTGGAAGCAAGGATTTATGAGAATGACAGATCAGATGTCAAATCTGAGATGGCTACAATGAAGACCAAGATAGTCTCAAAGATTATGAGGACTATTTCTGGTATGTCGAGGAACCTCGATACTGATGATGTCTATGAAGAAGTTGTTGATTAATTTGAGGATGTTGGTTCTAGTGGAGATGACAGACCTGATTGGAGGAATAGATTTGGTGAAGACAAAACTAGTCGGTTGCAGAGATCTAGAGCTCGGTTAAGTACTAGTTACCGAATGGAAGTTTCTAACTTCTTTGGTACTTTGAGACATGATGACTTGATTGATTAGATTAGTGAGTTAGAAGACTTCTTTTAGCTTGAAGAAATTGAAGATCCTCTTAGAGTGAGGCTGGCACAGAAAAAGATAAAAGGACATGCTTCTCTTTAGTGGAAAGAATTGCAGAGAGAAAGAGAAGATGAAGGTGAAATGAAGATCAATCAATGGAGGTTGATGGTGGCTAAATTGAAGGAAAATTGCATACCTACGAACTATGAACTTGATTTGTTTAAGAAGTTGCAGAACTTGAAGCAGAAAGAATTAATTGTTGAAGAGTATACTAAGGAGTTCTATAAGTTAACTATTTGGTCTGGGCATAGAGAACTCAGTAAGGAGAATGTAGCTCAGTATGTGAATGACTTGAGATTCAATATTCAAGATGAGCTTGGTATGTTGAAGATTGGTTCAGTACAAGATGCTTATTAGTATGTTGTGAAGAAAAAAGATAATTTGAAGAGGAAACAACATGGTAATTCCTGAGGGAAGGAGAAACAAGATCACTCGGGCAAGGATAATGTGACTACTACAAATGAACCAAAACTTGTTGAGCTGAGGAAGAGGACAAGTAAGGTTTCCTTTAAGGGTACTTGTTTTATTTGTGGTGAAGAAGGACATAGATCCTATGAATGTTACTAGAAGACTAGTGATTAGAGAGCTATTGTGGTGAATGAGGTTGGAGACTCGGTGAATGCACCTAAATAGGGAGGGGAGAATTTTATAGCTTGGTGAGTACTGTTTGGTAAGTGTGTATTGGAACCTTGTCAAAGGAGTAATTTGTTTAGGACTTGTAAGTTTGTGGGTAAAATTTGCAATGTGATTGTGGATGGTGGTAGTACTGACAACCTTGTAGCTGAGGAGATGGTGTAGAAACTTGGTTTGAAGAGAATGAGACATCCTTGTCCTTATAGGATTGGTTGGTTGCAGGATCTACATACTTTGAAAGTGAGGGAGAAATGTCTTGTTGACTTTCAGATTGGCTAGTATAAGGATCAAGTGTTGTGTGATATTGTGGACATGAGTAGGTGTCACATATTACTGGGTAGACCTTGGTAGTATGATTACAAGGCTATGCATGACTATGTCAAGTATATGTTTACTATTGAGAAGAGTCACATGAAGTTTTCTCTGATCTCTTTGTAGAATGAAGGACTCTGTAGGAGGAACCTGAGATTTGGGAGCCGAGTTGAGTTGAAGGATACTAAAAGGGTTGGAAATTAGTGTGGATAAAAGGCATGTGTATTGTTAAAGAAGGACTTTAAAAGGTAGAGAAAGAAGAAGTGGAAGAATTTGCAAGTTGAAGGCTTGGAGGACATGTATGTGAAGAACCAGTTTGAGGTTTATATGTTGAATCTTGTAAGATGTTCTTCTAGTCTTTAAGAACATATTTTTGCATCTCGTGTGTCTGATGTAGGAGAATCCTAGGGAAGTTAGAAATCCTACATGTTGGAGTGTTTTTTCCCTACTACAGTGTTGACTAAGGGGCTCGGTCGAAGGGGTGTTGCTTGGTTGTGGTGTTAATCGAGGATCATGGTCTCTGAAGGACTCAGTCGTTGAAGGAGCTTGACTAAACTTCTGGTGCACGATAGAAAATTTTCTTGGTGACACTTTTCGGTTGACATGCTTACTCGATGATGCCTATCTTGCTCGGTTGTTTTGCTGACACTTGATAGTTTGGCTTGCCGACTGCTATTTTGTGGATTTGATGGGCCAACTTGATGCATTTAATTTGTGTAGTGTGTGATCTGCCATGTTTCATTCTCCTAGGAAGATCTAGAGACTGACATGAAGAATTAATTACTTGTAAGGCTATTTGAGAGCCGACTTGTGTTGCATTTAATATTTTTTTATTTGAGGAGATGACTGGGTTTAGGATTTATTTCTTTCTTCCAGCCAACTTTTGGCTCAAGTAGTATATAAGGAGGTATGCGCTAGATTGTAGAGGCAGGAAAATGAGAAAGCAAGAAGAAAGGGAATAATAGAGATTCAAGTTAGGAATATGAAGCTAGAGAATTTGTAAGAAGATCTATTGGCTGAGGCTTAGGAACAAGGACTAGCAGATCACTTAGTGGCTTGTGAGCACAAGATTAGATCTTGTTGTATGTTTCTACTAGATTGATGTGTTTCAGATCTGGCTAGCTAGGGTTAGGGTTTGGATTGGATCTTGAGGGATCTTGCAGAACTATTACTTTCTTTTTAATTTACCATAACCAAGAAGGCCTTACAACCTGACACATTTCACACAATCGGTTATTTTATGAATAAAGAATCCATATTATTTTTGGATCTTGCTTTGTTGTTGATTTCCATTGTGTGATTGTTTAGTTGGAGGCTTGGACATCTCCTGTAGGGATTCTCTTGGCCTTGCACTACATCAAAAACAATAAATCTCTTTGCTTGAACAATTCCTTTGAAGTCCTCAACAATCCAACGACATCATCTTCTGCTCTAATCATAAAGATTTCACATTCAAATCTCACACAATATTTCATGACCACATGATATCCTTATGATACTCTTTGATACCTTTCCTTTATACAAAATCCTAATAATTATTGAGTTGTCCAAAAGGATTTCTCAATTTACAATTAATAGTATAGGACATCAATAAGAATTTACAATAAACATTACATTACATCTAAACACTTTCATAGAATTATTAATTTTTAGTTAGCTCACATAGAAGTAATACGCTTTACATCATCCACAAGTTTTTATAGGATGCAAAGTAGATTATGTCATGTTTATCCAAGTATCTTGAATATGTCATAGACAACATATCAATGTCGCTAAACTAACTTCATCCTCGCCGAAATAATAAATCTTGAATAATTGTCACTAGTTCTTGGTAACATTCACTGAGAACAATCTCTAGTAAACTTCACATAACTCTAACAAATCTACATAAATTTTTTTGTGCTTACAACTACATCATCATAACACATTCTTGAATTCAAATACATATTTTCATAGCTCAATTCATCAACATAAAACCTCGTGAAACAATTCAGTATTTATAACTTTGTCAACTCTGTCCAAAAAGCATATGTGTTGACATCAATGACAAACTCAGTCATGAATGTAATATATAAGAACTCAATCATCTCTAATCAACATCCAATCTTCCTTGCTAACAATATTCATAATCATTCATTATAATAATCTCCCCCTTTGACATTGATGGTAACATAGATAAAAAACCACCTGGTCCCATCCTATTAATAATAATCTCTCATCAATATATTTTTTCCTCATCTGCTTGTATAAACTCTCAATTTTAAATCTCTCATTCATTATTCTTTTAATATTTTTCATGTATATCTCTCCCCCATTGACATCAATGACAATGGTGTCACTATATCAATTCTTGAAGTTCAATCATCTCCAATATAATCTGCAAAAGTTCCTGAGTATCAGAAGATATTGTGGAAAAATCATCACTAAGAGTTCTTAATGACTCAACTCAAGTAAAGATAGTCCCACATAGGAGAAGCATCAAGCAACTAGTCTAGATAGGTATAGTGCTTTGATCATGCTGGAATGATGCATTCCTACATCTATTACTCTAAAGAGGGTTGGGGAATAACCCCAAGCATACCTCTCAGATGCGCAAAAGTATCCTCAACCAAAGATTTTGTGAATATATCTACTATCTATTCCTTTGTACTAATATACTCCAATCTGATTTCTTTTTCTGCAACCTTCTCTCTTACAACATGATACTTTATTGCAATATGTTTGATCTTTTAGTATAATAATAGATTCTTTGACATGTTACCTCTACTTATATTATCACAATGTATGATAATAGGCTCAGTGAATTCAATGCCAATATCCATCAACATATGCTTCATCCAAGTGATTTGATTACAATTATTTGTTGTTGCAACATATTCTACTTTTGTTGTACTCTGTGATATGCAATTCTATTTCTTGCTCAACCAAGAGACCAATCTTCCTCCTAAGAAGAATGCTCCACCACTTGTACTCTTTTTGTCATCAACACTTCCTCCCCAATTTGCATTAGTGTATGCACATAATGTAAAATCATGATGTGATATTTCATACCATAACCCATATTTTGATTTACCCTTCAAGTATTTGAAAATCCTCTTTACTATTGCAACATGTGTCTCTTTAGGTTCTTCTTAAAATCTAGCAACAATCCCAACTGCATTAGCTATATCAAGTTTTGTGTGAGTTAAGTATTGTAGTCCTCCAATCATAGATCAGTATCTTATCTATGCTACATTTGGTGATTCATCCTTGCTTGATAACTTACATCCAGTTACCATAGGGGTTCTAGGGGGTTTACAATTCTCCATTCCAAATTTTGTCAACAAGTCCTTAAGATATTTTGTTTGTGATATAAAAATGTCATCCTTGTTTTTTGTAATCTATAATCCTAAAAAGTATTTCATCTCACCAATCATGCTCATTTCAAATTCATCTAAAAATTTATTACTTGCTTCATCATTACCTCTAAAGATAATATCATCAACAAATACTTCAACAACCAGTAATCTATCATCATTTTTTCTTAAGTATATATTATTGTTTGCATTACCTTTCTTGAATCCCAAACTGATCAAGTGTTTGTCTAACCTTGCATACCAAGCTCTAGGAGCCTCCTTCAATCCATACAATGCCTTTGTCAATTTGCAAAGAATATCCTTATATTCTGTTAAAGGAAAACCATCAGGTTGTTCAATGTATACTTCCTCTTCAAGTTCTCCATTAAGAAAAGATGATTTAACATCCATCTGATATACCTTGAAAATTTTATTACAAGCATATGCCAAAAACATTCTCATTGCTTCAAGTATAGCTACAGGTGAAAAGGTTTATTCTAAATCAACACCTTCTTGTCGTGAGTATCCTTTACATACCATTCTTGCTTTATTTCTTACCACTTCACCTTCCTCATTCATCTTGTTTCTAAAAACCTATATTTTTCCAATAACATTTTTGTCTTTAGGTCTAGGGACCAATTCCCAAGTCTTGTTCTTTTCAATCTACTCAAGTTCATATTTTATTTATTTAATCCAATGTTCATCTTTGCATGCTTCATCTGTAGTCTTTGGTTCAACTTGAGATATTAAACCTAGTTCTTCATTTACCTTGTTCCTTGTCATAACTACTTTGCTTTCACTTCCAATGATTTGATTTGTAGGGTGATTTCTTGCAACATATTTAGGTGTTCCTAGTTTAGCTCTGACTTCTTCTCTAGGTGCTGATTTAGGTTTAACTCTTGGTTCCAATCTAAATTCTTCAATCTACAAATCATTGTCTGTTTCATAAAATAATTTATGTTCATCATTCTGATTAATGTTAGTCCTTTGTCTTTTATCTTCATTAGAATCATAATAAAGAATTCTCTCCTAAATTCTGAACTTTTCATCAACCTTCACATTAGTACTCTCAACAATAGTCTTCAATCTTTGATTAAAACATCTGTATGCTTTAATTTCCAATGAATAACCAAGAAAAAATCCTTCATCACTTCTAGCATCAAACTTTCCAATATCATCATCTATTTTGATATAACATTTACTTCTAAAGATTCTAAAATATTTCATAGTAGGTGTATGTCCAAACCAAAGTTCATAGGATGTCTTACCAGTACCTTGTCTAATCTAAACTTTGTTCATTGTTTAAACTGTGGTGTTCACTGCTTCTCTCCAAAAGATATGTGATACATTACCTTCAAGCATCATAGCTCTATCTGCCTCATTAACTGATATGTTCCTTCTTTCTAATAGACCATTTTGTTGCGGTGTCCTAGGTATTGAAAGTTTTTCTTAATTCCATTGTCTTCACAAAAGATATTAAACTCATTTGAAGTAAACTATCCTCCTCTATTTGATCTCAAACATTTAATATTCAAGCTAGATTCATTCTCAACTCTATTTTTCAATAACTTAAACTTCTCAAATGCTTCAAGTTTTTCTTTAAGAAATGTAACACACATCATTCTTGTAAAATCATCAATAAAAATACCTTTCACCATAGAATCTTTTTGTCCTTGTAGGTCCACACAAGTCTATGTGCACAATCTCTAGTTTGACTGATGTTGTAAACATTTTGCTCAGAAATGAATTCTTCCCCGTTTAGGCATAACACATTCCTTGCAAACCATGTTAATAGGCTTCACAATATTAGGAAAGTATCTAACTAAATTTGATGAGCTGATCTTCACAATGTTATCAAATTTGATATGAAAAAGTCTCTTATGCCATAGCCACCTATCATCCACTTTAACAATCAAACATGTCATTTTAGTAGGAGACAACTGAAATACATTACCTTTTGTCTTTATACCTATTCCAATTAGTCTCCCATCACTATCTTTAATAACACAAGTCTTCTCCATAAAATATAACATGTATCCTTTGTCCATAAGTTGTCCAACACTAAAAAGATTATGTTTAAATCCATAAAAAAAGTAGACATTTTTAGTGTTATTTTTTCCATCAAGTGTAATAGATCATTTTCCCTTAATCTGACATGGTGCATTATTTCCAATCTAGCTATTCCTTCAACATATCTATCAAGTTCAACAAATTTATCTACATCTCTAGTCATATGATGAGAACATCCACTATCCATAATCCAATCAGACTTTTTCCATTCTACATGTGAAACTAAAGTTTTTTCTTCTCTTACTTCATCAAAATTTTCATCTTTAATAGCAACAAATCTTATTTCATCTTCATTTTCATCATCACTTTCTAAGAAGTTTACATCTTTAAATGCAATTTCTCCTTCTTCATCAACATAATAACAATTTTTAGTCTTAGGTTTATAATGTTTTCTATAACTAATCTTCTTTTCTCTCTTAGGACATTTAGATGAAAAATGACCAAATTTCTTGCATGTCCAACAAGAAAAATCTTTCTTACCTTTAGGTTCTCTCCTTAAAATCAATGTCATTGTATCATCAAACTTTCTTTCTTCTTCTTGTTTAGTTGTCTAATCTCTAGCATAATCTCCACTGGTAGTTACACTTCTTGTGAACATAGGTTTGTCCTTTTGTATGCTAAAAGTTGTTTTCACTCTAGGTGTACCTTCCTTTGTTTCAACCATTACTAATGTGCCTACAACTTTCCAAGTAGCAATTCTTTTGTAAAATCAAGTGTAATCATTTCTTCAATAATATGTGCTTAGTATTCAAAGGCCGGTGGTAGAGATTTCACTATCTTCCATATGACTTCATTATCTAATTTCCCTCCACCAAAAATATTAATTCCTACAACAATCTCAGTAATCTTGCTAAAATAACCTCTTATAGTTTCATCTTCCTACATCTTAGCACTTTCAAACATACTAATATAGTTCTGCAATTTATCTTTCTTCAAGGTTTCATCTGTAGTGCTCCTCTAATTCATATTCGGTAAGGAACTAAAAAGGTAAGTAAACCTTTCATCACTTATAGTAAATTGTTAGTTGATGTTTCTAGATGTAAATATGCATAGATGTAAATATATAAACAATATATGTGGTTGTATGACTTTCATAAATATATAGTTTAAAATGTTGTGAATTACAAACAATGTAATTTCATTTATGTAATATTTCACTTTACAAATCTAAAAGAAATATAATAAATATTTTTAAATTAAATATGTTATTGATAAAAAAGATCTTTATTATTTTTCTATGTATTTAAAAATAAATAAATACATATATATAATTTTAAATAGTTTTTACATATTTTAAATATTTTGATTATAAAATAAAAGCTTTATTTATTTTATTATATTCTTTTATCAAAAAGATTATAAGAACATTATTATACAAATGAATTTTACAATAAAATAAATAAATAAAATAAAGAAAAGAAAACTAAGCTATCATTATAAAAATAAAAATAAATAAATAACTAGGTTAAGGAATCTTATTCCTTAGTAAAGAATCTTAACTATAACTTAAGATAATCCTACGTATGAGGAATTAAATAGATAAGACAAAGTATAGTTTGTTAATTAATTTGAAGATCTCTCAATAACCTTTTTGACAAAAAGATTAATCAAATTTATTCATAGGAAGAAATCTGTTGGTTATGGAACCGTTTCAGTTTTCTGAAAACAACTATATCAAATGGAAGAAATAAACATAGGAGGGGGGGGGGTGATATAGAGGACAGGAGACAAGTTTAGAGGAGAGCCATCGATATTATGTGTTAATGAAGTGTAATATTAATATAATTTCAGATTTCGTGATGTCTTTTGCTTTATATCTCTTGCTGTTCGAAATCAAGAATCTCTTATTAATGTTTAGTAGAAATTGATTGGAGAACTCGTCATTAATGGAGTACTGTCATATGTTTTGGTTTCCTTTATAAAGAAAGGAAACCGATAGGTTGAAATGCACTACAAGTGAATGGAATTTCAGATATTGATAAGCATATGGATTTTTTTTCACATGAGTAAATTTAGAATTTGGGTTGTGACTGTGATCTGAGGATTGAATAAAACTTTTGCCTCTAATCTGTTGTTTTATGACAGTCAATTTCAGTCTCGGTACAGAGACCGTAACTTTAAATTTAACCGTTGGATCTTCACGATTTTGAAATATGTTTGACAAAACCTAGTTTGGAATAAATTCACTGGAGCGATCGGGAAAATATAGTCTGGTTGGAAAGTTATAAAGGACTGAGTACGGCTCTATACAGAATGAATGTTACAGATTTCCAGCAGAGCTATTTGCATTCAGTGCCGTGGGATGATCGGGTAAAGCTTGGCAAGAAGGTAAGATTGGATCCAATTAGTAATATTAACTATTTATGTAATGTTCCATTTATTTCAATTATAGTTAAGAACTATAGGATACTAGTTTGCCAATTTAGGTATAATATTATCGGATAAAATAAATAGATATTCAAATATTATTAGTTGTAAAAATCAATTCTTTTAGGTGTAAAAGATAGGCTATTGACATTCTTTCATATTCTTTTTTTTAGATACATTATTATTATTGACAATAAATAGAAGTAGTTATTATTGTAATATATAAATAGAAACAAGAAATGTGTGATTACTCTTCGAATGTTAATTGTTAAAAATAAAATAAAATAAATACAATTAGATATATAAGTAAATCTCCTAAGTTGTTGATAGATTTGTATAATTATTAAGGATATAGTGGACGCTAGAAGGTTAGATGTATGTCTAGAGATACATGTGTGTGTGTGTGTGTGTGTAAGAGTTTGTGTAATGGTCTCCAATGGACAACCCTTTATGATGAGGAACTAGAATGAAAGGTGTTTGTTACTAGATGACATAGATTTACATAAAGATGCACATAAGTATTAGGGAATTTAAATAAGTTGTATATATGTACTCATCTATATATATATATATATATAGATTATTCTCTCTAGATGTGAGACTATATTATCTTGTATATTAATTTTTCTGTTGTAAATATTGATGTCTTGGGTTTCATTTAGGGGTTACTTATATTATTTGTAATAATATATGAGGTTAGCATAGTTTGAGATCAACCCCCTTATATGCTCCTATCTTTCTCTTGGTCATTTTGTATATTCTTGAATACTTTTGTAGATTTTATACATGTGCATACACTTATTGGATTGTGTTCACTTGTACCCTTATTCATATTACACATTTTTGGTAGTTGATATAAGTTTGTTCTAATAATTATATGCTTGTTGTGTCTTATTGTAGTTTCTTATTGTTATGGTTGCACACTTGTAAACATGTTCTTTGTAATATTAATAATTCTTATTTTAATTATGGATAACTTCTTAATCATTTGATTTTATTTCATTGTAACTAAGTTTACCGTTAGAGATAGAAGAGGTTTTAAGCCTATGTCATGATTTCATGAGATTACATAGGTATATTTTTCTATGATGATGCTATTAGTGATTATAAAATATATGACAATATCTTAGTGGGATATATGTATTTCACTCCTATGTTTGCTTGGAAGGAACTTTAGTAAATACTATGATTAAGGAGGTTTCATGAATACTATATCAGTGTGAGTTAAACTATGTTTTTGAGTTATGAAATTTGTATGAAGTTTTCAACTTTAAGTCTAGGAATTTCTCCTTGTTCCACCTAAGTGGGTGGCAACCGAAGGGAAAACTGTCTGGGGGACAAGACCCTAGAAAGGGTTGCGTACCTGCTTTCTTGATTTTACAAATAGATAGTCTAGAATGGGGAGAGTCGAACTACGAAGTCTCTGAGCGTGAACGTAGGCAAGGCCATCGATGATGAGCCCCCAAGGCTTAGGTCTAGTCCCTTAGGGTTTGTCTTTAAGTTTATAATGCAATGATTTCACTCCTTAATAATGATTCTCATAGCTAAGTTATCAATAAAACATTTATTTGTAATATAATATATCTAATGTTTACATCTAGTTGTTTAGACATATGTGTAGTTACAGGTGTTGGACATGGTGGTCATCATGTAAAAGAAAGTTAGCAATATTCAGGTATGCAAGAATAATAATTTGTTAATTGAGCAAGACAAGTAGTATAATCTCTTTATTCTCTTGACCTTTAGTAACATTAAATAAATCAAATTAGATTATGTTCCTCTACTTTATTGAAAAAAAGTATTATATATTGTGTATGACTTAATGAGTATAATGTCCTTGAGCCAAGGGTTCCTTGGTGGGGCATTACATCATCTCCTTCAAAAATATTTTCTAATTTAGTCCAAATCTCAATAGCAAGTCTTAGATCTTTTACCTTAGTGTATTATGTATTCAGAAGAGATGATAAAATAGCCTCTCTAGCAAGCATATTGTACATGTATTGGTTCTTTTCTTCATCTATACATGAATCAAGTTTGTCTTCTTCTACAACAGTCTTATTTATCTTGATAGCCAGCCAACAATAAATTCCCATACATAGCAAGTGTGTCTTCATTATTTCTTTCCAATTTTCAATATTTACTGCATCAAATTTCAAACTTTCTTTCCTAAAAAATGTAGTAGCCATGGATCTCCTTAAGCTGTTAAAATTTTCCTTCAAGGACCTGATGCTCTAATACCAATTGTTAGAAAGTAAAGACCACCACCACAACTAAGAGGGGTGAGGATGAATAAGTTATGAGATTAATTAACTTAAATTCAACTCTATCAAATCTTAATCTTGTAATCAGTAATAAAAATAACCACAAGATAATAAACATACACAATAACACCAGATTTGTTAACTAGGGAAATCCTTGATCAGAGGGAAAACCCCGGTGGGAATGATGCCCACAAGATGATGTACTAATATTAAAGTTCCTTGTGAAAGGATAGACCTTGTTATAATTCTATTACAATACAATCAATACATATGAGTCCCTATCAGGAGACTTTGGATCCCTGCTAAAAGATCCCAACCCTGTGAGGAGTTGACTGAGAAATACATCAAAGACAACCAAACCCACTATCCAAATTGTTTCAATATTGTCTTCACTAAACAATCTTCATGATAATACATCCAAGGGTGAACTAACTAAAATAGAAACTCTCTTTTCTTGAATAGTTCCTTTGAAGTCCTCAACAATCCAACAACATCATCTTCTCCTTTGATCATAAAGATTTCACTTTCAAAGCTCGCACAACATTTCATGACCACATGGTATCCTTATGATACCCTTTGATACCTTTCATTTATACCAAGTCCTCATAATTATTGAGTTGGCCAAAAGGATTTCTCAATTTACAATTAATAGTATAGGACATCAATAAGAATTTACAATAAATGTTATATTACATCTAAATACTTTAATATAATTATTAATCTGTAGTCATCTCACAAAGAAGTAATACATTTCACATCATCCATAAGTCTTCGCAGAATGCAAAGTAGATATTGTCATGTTTATCCAAGCATCCTGAATATGTCATAGAAAACATATCAACCTCATTGAACTAACTTCAACCTCACCGAAACAATAAATATTGAATAACTGTCACCGGTTCCTAGTAACATTCACTGAGAACAATCTTCAGTAAACTTCACATAACTCAAACATATCTACATAAATTTTTCTATGCTTACAACCACATCATCATAACACATTCTTGAATTCAAATATATCTTTGTGTAACTCAATTCATCAACATAAAATCTCACAAAATGATTCTATGTCTTTAACTCTATCTAGAAAGCATATATGTTGACATCAATGACAAACCTAGTCATGAATGCAACATATAAGAACTCAATCATCTCTAATCAACATCCAATCTACCCTACTAACAACATTCATAATCATTTATGCTAACACAATACAAGCCTTATGAGATGCTAACCAAGCCATGCCAAATACAAGACCATAAGATACAAAGGGTAATACACGAAGGTCAAGTGTGGTGACAAAGGTTCCTAAATCCAACTCACAACCTCTCACTATGAAATTTATCTCCACTTTATATCTCATGACCAACTCTACCTGCCGCCTATCTACTTGTCTTGATGCCACTATCCAATACCGTTCCATAAGAGAGAGGGATATAAAGGAGTTAGATGCACCCAAATAAAATAAAATAGAGATAGTGTTCCCATGTAACACACTTTTAGTCTTTACAATGGTACTCTAATGCTCATCTAAATAGTCATCTATCACTATAAACAACCTATGATATTTTCTTGCATCTCCCACAACGGGCTCAAAAGTAGGTTGTGTTTGTCTCGATCTAGGTTTTTTCCTTTGGGGATAATGTGTGGCTATATGTCCACACTAACTACAAGAAAAACACCCATAATCATGAAAACTAGGTCCTACTAAGGGGGCACTCAAATGTTTTGAGCTAACCCTATCAGAATTCTATGGCACACTTTGAGTCTACCAACCATCATCCTAGTGATGTTGAAGGTGACACCAACTATGCACCTTCCTATTAGGAGCCTTACCAACCTGTTGACTCTACTGGCTATGAGATGACCTATGTCCCTATTGTTGTTGTCCTAACCTAGGTGGTACAAATGATGTCGTAGGTGCACTAGTTTGTGTTTGAGTACTTCATGCACTAGAGTCGGTGATGGGTGAACTACTAGTATAATCTCTTTCCTATCTACAAAGGTTCCTAGATAAATTATCCTTTTCTAACCTCTCTATCTCTACTTCTACCTCTAAAGTATTAGGCTAGAGTATATATCTTGTGATGCATGCATTAAGGCCCTAGTGAAATGTTGTACAAGCATGGGCTCATCATGAAGGTATTTGGAGTACTTCTTGAGCTCAATGAACTTATGCTCATACGGATCCATTGATTTAGTCAATTTCTTCAAATCATGAAACTTATCAACCCTCTTCTTCCTAAAATGATTAGACAAGAATCAACATCAAATCCTATCAAGAAATAACTCTTATGAAATAGTGGTAATGTCAATATTAAGCTTCTACTCCTCAATATTCCACCAAGTGGATGAAAATCCTCTAAGGTGCATGATTTCACATTGTGCATTTGTGTTTCTCCTATATGGGTACATAGAAAATAACCGATCCAAGTCAATAAGCCATGTTTCCACTTCTATACCGCTATCCTATCTATCAAAAGTAGGAAGATTATACCTCATCAAATCCCTCATATGTGTAGCTAAGAGGGAATACTCATTCTTCTCTCCATGACCCCTCTTATGCACCAAAATTGATCATTTAGGGCCATGAAACTGTTCTTGCTCAACATGGGCACTCTATTACTCCTATGACTCATCATGTTGAGATTCTTCCTATTTGGGAGCCAAGCATGCTAAGATCTCCTAAAGAAGACTAACCACTTGTGACTCCCCTAGTACATCATTCTTGTTAACCTTGGGTTCCTCTTTTTATTCATTCTCTTGATGGTGCTCTTTTTGTTCTTTCACTAGAGGATTAAGTCTAGTTCCCAAAAAGGTCCCACCAAATCTTCCCCAACCTTTGTTAACTAATCCTCAGTTAGCAGGAGACATCCTTCAAGAAAACAAAGATATATTAGTACCTTGGAAACCATTACCCATAGATTCAATGAAAGATAGAAAATAACAACCACACAACTACACAACATAGTGCGAACATTAATCCAAATCTCCCAATGTTTGAGCCTAGGCTTTGATACCATATGTCATGCCATGCTCAAAAAATCTTAGGAAATGAGGTACAATACAAACACCACAATTTTTTATTTATTTAACATGGCATGATTAACTACATTAGTAACGTGAGTGCAACAACATTGCAAACATATAATACACATGATGCATTGATGAACACTAATCTTCCAATGTAAAAATGAAACATGAATAAAATTGAACAAATAAGGCATAAAGTCCAATGTTCCCAAGGGTTTCATGACCAAAAATATTGGACTACTCTATGTGAACCTAAGGGAGTGTTCTTGCAACAAACACAAATACCTTATCTTACAAACATCCCGGTAAAACTTATTGGCATCTCTAATATGTTACTTGACAAAATACTCTACAAATAATTAACAGATAATCAATGATGATTTTTCTAAGATTGTCATTGCTAGAAAATAACATTAAGTATAGAGATGAAGAAAGGAAAGACGTATCAGCATAGACACTATCGGAAAGTGTTATCAGTATAAAGAAATGATTAATAGAAAATTTTATTGGAAATCATTAGCGGTGAAAAGAAAAGAAATGGTTACGAACAAGGACAACATCCAATTAGCAAAGTATTTTATGGAAGTTTGAGAAACCCTAATTAGGGAAAGAGACTATGAGAGGAGATCAAAGGCAAAGGTAAGTGACTAAGAGAGACAGATCAAAGTACACAGATAGAAATGAAGAGCAATGTAGACTAAATTTATCAACAAAGATCAAAAGAAGATTAGAATAGAAGGAGAGCGAAATGTGATCTGACAAGATTTTGGAGAAAGCATCTATAGGTCAAATTTCTTGTTGATTTATTCCTAACAGTTTAGCAGCAATATTGTAAAAGCCCTTAATCGAGTAGTTTCTAACCGGACTTAGAAGTTCTATTTAGGAACTTATTGTAAATCCTTTAATAGAGTGAACACTATATAAGTGGGATGAAATCTCTTAACAGAGTAGTCTTTAACAAGACTTTCAATACTCCTAACAGGGTGAAGTCATTTCGAAGATAACATTTATGTAAGCTCCTAACCGGACACCTTATTACTACAGTGATGAGTTGTGGGTACCATCCTCACTGCAGTTTTTCTCTCTGACCAAGGGCTTTCTTCAACACCTAAATGTTGTGTTGAGTGTTTAAATGTTAAATGTTATATGTTTAATTTTTATATTATCAGTTATTGGTTAAACATTAGAGCAACTATCAGTTAAACATTACAATAGTTATAAGTAAAAGACAAAACAATTATCGGTACAAGTAATTTACTGGCTATCAGTTTATGTTTTAGAAAATTGAATAAGTGTGAAATATCTATGATACTGATTCACCCCCCCTCTCAGTACCCTATCTAAAAATTTCCAACAATTGGTATTAGAGTATTGGTTTTCTAGAGGAAAGTTTAACAACTTAAGAGTATATCTGGAATAATGGGATGTTACAGGTATTAGAGAGAGTTGGAGGAAGCCCTAGAAGATGCTAATGAATAGATCCATGATCTAAAGAGTAAAATAAAGACATAATTTGCAAAAAGGAAGGAACTGATAGAAAGATTACAAATGAGCCTTGATGACCTTGACAGACTATTAGAAGATAGTATCAATTCTAAGAAAGTTGATGTAGCTATACAAGATCTATTGAAAAAGAACAATGAATTACTTGAAGAAATCAATCAAATGAAAAAGGAACATGAAATCCAATCCTTGAGAATGATAGAAGTACTGGAAAGAATGAAGATTATTGAAAGTGCCAAAGAAATTCTTGAAATCGAGAAGAAAAATGTTGAAGAAACAATTGGAGATAAAGACTTACTCTTACATGTAAAAATAGAAGAAGTCCAAGAAAGAAATTAAATGATAAAAGGTATCAGTGATAGGATTCTACAACTGCAAGTAGAAAATAAGAAGATGAAGCAAGAAAATGAATATCTGAAAAATAACTTGAAAGTTGAAAAAGAAATCGATGCTAGACTCACAAAGTTCGAACAAAGCATGCAAAAAATTGATGAACAACTAAAAAATCAGAGAAGACTAGGTAACTTTACCGAATTGGGGTATATTGACATCAACACAGTGGAGATAGGAGAATCATCAAAATCTGGACAAAAAAATTCTAAAGAATCCAATGATACACAAGGTAAGAAACCCTACAAGCCTCCCTGCTACAATTGTGCAAAATATGGTCATATTGCAAATATTTGTAGAAGCAAAAAAGTGAACATTCCTAAAAGCACATTCTTTAATGGGTATTGCTATAATTGCAACAAGTTTGGTCATAAAGCCATTGAGTGTATATTTGAAACTATTAGTAGAACATCAGAGAAAAACTTCTATGGACATTGCTACAAATGTAATCACTATGGGCATAAAGCTAGAGAATGTAGAACTAAGGCACCGACAATAAGGAAATCATTTTATTATCAGAGAAGAGAAACAAACAATTTTATTAACTGTTTTAATTATGGAAACCCTATACATATAGCATCAGAATACAAAAATGAAAACAAGAAAGTAAGAGTTGAACCTTGGAGACCATTTGCACTACCATGTTATATTTTCTCAAAGTTTGATCATGTCGCCTACAACTGTAGATATCGGTACACTACCACAAATGACACCAAAGGAGAAAGAATTATAAATAAATAACAAGTCAGAAAGGAAATGAAGAAGATATGGAGAAAGAAGGAAGATGACACACCATCAATGGAAGACCCTATTTTGAATGACGTAGGGAATTCATCTACCAACTAAGCAAGTAAGTAAATGCTTAGGGACATAAAATTTCATTGAAATATTTGAGAAGTCCCTTAAATCAAATTCTGAGCTGAAATATTCAAGAGCATAAAATAAACGCAATGATAATTAGGAGAATAGAAAAGTTGATGAAAAGTATTAAGTATAATATTATTATCGGTGAACTAAGATCACTATCGGTATAAAAGCTACTATCTGCCTACAATAAATGTTTTAGTACAATAGTCGTTGGACAACTTGTCATTATATATAATGACACTTATCATGAAATAGTCACATTTTGAAAAGTCACTGCAAAGAACAAAGCTCGAGGAAATACTATTGTGTATTATGCTAATTCATTCTATAGAAAGGACTTAGATGAATTGATTAAACTGCAAACCCTAGACACTCAAAATTATGGATAAGCGAAGGAACATACTAAAATCACAATGACAAAGAGAATGGTATTAGTTGACAGATCAAAAGAGGATGAACCAAAATATTAGTTAAGTACTATGAAAATCACATATGTAAACTAAGATGGATCATTATCTTGAATACCATATAGAGTCATGTTGATAGAAGATGTAAGATCATTTATTCAGTACAAAAATATTGAAATTGGTGGTGACGATATAAGGACAACCTACAAGGAACTATACAAAGAGGAAGGAATGTTGAATGAAGAGTATGGACATCTAGAAATAAAAGGACTAACACACATCATGCATATGCCAAAGAATTTTGAAGCAGAATGGATCAAGTGTGTATTGAGTCAAATATATGGAGACTATATTTGGATGGAAGGAGATAGACAAATTGAAGTCACAAAAGAAATTGTGAGTGCAGCCACAAGATTATCAGCTAATGGAGGAAAATGTGTAAAGGGGTTGGATCCTAAAATAGAAATTGAAGGTTTTGTCAGGTGCAAGCAAGATCAAAAATCTTTTGTTGTGAACGACATCTTAGATAAGGAAATGAAATTTGCATCAATCGTTATTGGCTACAAGATCTATCAAGAAAATTAGTTAGACAATATATCGGGAGGAGAACTACAAGTTTTATATGAGATTGTTACTGAAGGAAATAGTTATGATTTAGAAGAAATGACACATAATCAACTGATGGAGAATTTAAGAAAAATCAAGAAAAAAGGACTAAAGTTTGGAGAACTATTGGTATGTATATTTTTCTATATACAAAACTATTTTCTAGGAATCGATAGAGTAAATGGGACATTGGGTGAACCAGTTATACATTAGCTTAATAACAACATTGAACAATTGGGAAGTAATTATAACACATTAATGTGGAGTTATTTCAAAAAAATTCAAGGAAGAATGTATGATAGATATCATATACCACCTCATTTTGTTGAAGAATATAAGAAAGATATATGTTTTCTAGTTAGCAAAAATTCATGTATAATCAAATTTGTGGAGCCAAATATATTTTAGTTACAACCATTTGGATATGAAACAACAAAGAATGAACTAATAAAAAGTATTAAGCAACTATTGATTCAACTTAAGGATATGGAAGCTAATCGGTTTGGAACCTGTGAAGATGTATACAAAACGATGATATCAGATGAGAAGAAATCAAATTAAGAAAGAAATAGTACAATGAAAATCCAAAAACCAAACACAGTACTAGAGGCATATGCCAAAATCAAGAACAAGTTAGCTAAATAGAGATAAGCTACTGATGAAGAAGCTGAAGAAGAGTTTCCATCGACAAAGAGAACAATTAGATCCAAAACAACACAAACTACACCAAGGAGAAATACAAGAGGTCAATCAATAGTAGAAGGAAGCACTAGGACAAGAAGAAATAAAAATGAACCTACATCGAGATAGAACCATCAAGAGTAAGAACTCCAAGAGCAACTACGAATATAGCGAACAAAATAAGAAAGTATGGAACTATCATAAAGATACATGAAATAAAATGTACAAGACATGGTTAGATGAAGATAAGAAAATTGTAGAAGATGCAATAATATTTCACTTTCATAAGTTCATAATATTTCCAAGCAACTTAAGATAGATTATTCCTGGGGAAATACTTGACAAAACACACATAAGATGGGATGAAGTTGTTGAACAGGAGAGACAAAGCAGAGAAAGAACCCTAATATTTGCAAAGCCAGGAACAAATGTTGAAGAAATTGATCAACTAATGAAGAAATATGAAATTAGATTTTCCATAAAGAACATAATAACTTAGATACGGGCAGGATTATAGGAAGAAGAAGGATTGAAAATGTGGAAAATAATATTTAATGCAGAAATGCCAAAAGAGCAATAATCAAAAATTGGTAAAATGTATGAACAAAAAGAGGACATATATTTGAGAAGAGAAGATAGCCTGATATGGTTTGATGAAGGAAAAGTGAGTCAACCTATTGAAATACAAGATGAATCTAATGAAAATATGAGTAATGAGGAAGATGAATAGTTTGAGGAACAATACACACCATAAGTTAAAGTTGCTGACACTGAAACAAAACAAGTAACACATGCTACCAATATGACACCTACTATTAGTGAGATAATGGTGCAGGAGCACCTTCTTTTCCTTTGTTTTTAAGCCTTTTGGATGTTGGATTTACCTAACGTCATGTTGACCATGTATATGGAATCCATATGGGATATGTAGTCCTAAAAGGTCTTAGTCCAAGAAAGGAGTCTTATTTGCCCAATATGGGGTATATGTATAGAATATGATATTAGGTCTTTTTTTGAGGTTTCTAACTTGGATAAGTGTTTGGGAGGGCCTAGATAGAGTCTAGGACTCCTTTTTATCTTCCTAAGCCTTTGGGGAAGCAAGTTTGAAAAGTTTTCATCAAAGTTGTAAAAGTTGCTTAGCAACTTATGCAACTTTTGAAAAGTTGCTCGACATACTTAACTTCAAAACCTAAACCAATGATTTGGGGTCTTAAACCTTTCCTAAGAAAACCCTAAGACTATTTATGTTTGAATGGAATCATATCCTGAGGTTGGAGGTCATACTGTACGGAGGATCTATTCTGAGAGTGTGTGCACAGTCTATTTTGTAGTGATTTTGATGGAACAATGAGTTAATAGAAGGAATGTTTGTTTGAATTGAATCTCATAGTTAATGTGTAGTGTTTTTGTGCCAATATACTTTCTATTTATGCAATTATTTTAGGTTTTTCATTCAGTTTGGTTTTCTCAACTAAATCTTTTCTAAACTCTTGGTTCTCTAGTTTTCAACCGAGGAGCTTGCACAAATGAGGGTCTAACTCACTATCCCATTGTTAAATCTATATGGCCTTTTGGGGATACTAATTAGACCAAATTTATGTATCATACATGGAAGGAGGGGCCCTAGAATGCATGCTAAGAATTTTTACAATCCATCCCTAGGTGAGCCCATGCTAAGCTTGTCTAGGAAGGATTGAGTGAAGCAACATCATAGCTTGTAGAGGAATGATGGGAGCTGATTAATAGTAGTTGAGGGTCTTGTGTAGGGTCATTACCAATAATTTTATGTAAGAATGTGCATGGATTAATCCATTTGATCAAGGAAAATCATCTTTTTCTTGACTGGTTCAGAGAAGGCCTAAAACTCCTCTAAAAGACCTATTTTTAGAAAGGGGGTTGTAAAGTCAGGGAGAGACCAAAAACCTCTAAAATCCTTGAGGTTCTGTATCACCTACCAAGAATCCATAATTTATTTGTAGGTTCTTTTGGGGTGGATCAAGGCTTAGGCCCTATTTTCTCGGAGATGAGGCCTAATTAGGTCAATCCCTTGTAGCCCTATTTTCCAAAGGAACTAATAGATAGGTAAGAAGTATGAGTAAAGTAAAGGATGAAAAATGTGAAATGACATATTTTAAGACATTTCCCCACACCTCTTTTCCTATGCAAGCTTCCTAATTTATTTGGAGCTGTATTACCCTTATTCTAGCTTAAGGGATACTAGGTGCATGAAGAAGCCTAGAAGCATGAAGATAAGTTTGAGTTGTTGAATCACTTGTGATATCTTGGTTGGGCCTAAGACTAGGGGATTGAACCATTCAAGGCATCCTATAGGTCATCGGTGTAGGTGGTTACACTAGAGGGTCACTAGGTGAACCCAAGAGAAAGGGCTTGTGATAAGCTCCTTCCCAACCTCCCTATCAGATTGGTATCAAAGCCCCAAAAGTTTTTGGGATTGCATAGTGCATGTTAGATTGTGAATCCATTGGTTCTTCAATCATGATGACCAATGTGGAGTTAGCCAAGAAGGTTGAGGACCAAGAGATGGATAACCGGATGTTGAGGGATAGGTTAGCTCAATTGGAGAAAACATTGATCGAAGTGCAATTGAAAGTAGATGAAGTTAGTGATAAGTTGGATTGTTTGGAATCCAAGGAGAAGGAAATAACTAAGGAGGATAAGACTCTAGATCTAGATCCTATATTGCATGAAGAACCACTTTTAAAAGCATTAAAAGCCATGAATGGGAAAGCTCTAGAGGGAATACCATTGTTTAGTGGTAAGATAGAACCTGAACTAATCATGGAATGGATAGATGGCATGGAAAATCACTTTGAATATGATGGGATTAGCAAAGCACAAAAATTTAGAATAGCCAATTCTAGACTTAGAGGCTTTGCCTTAACATGGTGGAAATTCATACAAACAAAGAGGGAAAAGGAGGGCAAGAACCCAATCTTGTCTTGGAAGGGCATGGTAAACAAAATCAAGGAGGCCTACATGCCTAAGGATTATGAGATTTAGCTACACAAGAAAAGATAGAGTTTAAGACAAAAAGATCTAGATGTGATTTCCTACACTGAGGAATTCCAAAAAAATTTCATGAGATCTAATGCAGCAGAGGATGAGAGTGTCAAGGTGGAAAGATATTTAAATGGTTTGAAATGGAGCATACAAGAAGAGATGGTTCTCCTCACTCCTAAGACTATACACCAATGCTATCAATTAGCTGTCAAAATTGAAGAGAAAGGCAAGAGGAAACAAGATCAAAACTCCAAGAATAGAGGTAGAGGAAGAGATCAAAGGGACATAGGGGAGGATACCAAGGTAGAGAAAGTGAACATAGGAGTCAGGGAGATTCCAAACCAGTAGAGCATGGTAGTGAGACATCATCTAGAGGCAATTTTAGCAAAGGAAGAGGACACCAAGGTGGTTCAAATAGAGGTAGAAGTTCAGGTAGGGGTAGCTCATATTTTGCTACCATGAAATGTTATTATTGTGGATAGTTGGGACATCCAACATATAGGTGCCCGGACAAGCCATCTTCTTCCAATCCTGAAAAGAGGGTAGCATACACCCAAGAGGACACTTCAAGTGTCAAGTCACCATAGGTGAATCAAATAGAATTAGAGATGGGTGAAAATCTCATGTTTAGAAGGGTCCTAATTAGACAAGCAACTAAGGAAGAACTAAGGCATAGGAGAGCACTCTATAGAGTGAAATGCAAGATCATGGGTAAGGTCTGCAAAGTGATTGTTGATTCAAGATCAACTAACAACATTGTAGTAGAGGAGGCAGTGAAGAAGCTTAATCTTCCCAAAGTACCCCACACCAATCCCTATAAAGTAACATGGCTAAATAAAGGCCAAAGTGTATTGGTTAATGAGCAGGCCTGGATTGAATTCTCCATTGGTGGCTATAAGGATAAGTTGTTGTGTGATGTACTCCCTATGGATGCATGCCACCTATTACTTGGAAGACCCTGGCAGTTTGACAGAGAAGCCATCTACAATGGCAAAGACAATGCTATTACTTTCAAGAAGGATGGGAAGGCCTTCAAACTTCAGTCTCTAATAGAGGAAGATGGAGAGAAATCCAAGACTCCTAATGTACTATTGATTAGTGGAAAGGAGATGATAAGTGCACTCCAAGAAGAGGATAGTGAAGGGTATGCTATTATGGTAAAACCAAAAGAGGAGAAGCCTAATCAAATACCCCTACCTGCTGAAATTTAGGAGATGCTTAGTAGATTCAAGGACATTGTGAGTGATGAAACACCTAAAAGCCTACCACCTAAGAGGGCCATAAGTCATCAAATTGACTTCATTCCAGGAGCCTCATTTCCAAACAAGGTAGCATACAAGCTTACATCAGAGCAAAATCAAGAGGTGGCTAGGCAAGTTCAAGAACTATTAGATCAAGGGCTCATTAAGAAGAGCATCAGCCCATGTGCTATACCAGTTGTGCTAGCATCCAAGAAGGGTGGAAAATGGATGATCTATACTGATTTAAGGGAAATTAACTGAATCACCATAAGGTATAGGTTCCCCATACCTAGAATAGAGGATTTGATGGATTGTTTAGGAGGGGAAAAATACTTCACCAAGCTAGACTTGAAGAGTGGCTACCATCAGATTAGGATCAAGGAAGGAGATGAGTAGAAGAAAACATTTAAGACCACTGAGGGTCTATTTGAATGGCTTGTAATGCCTTTTGGGCTTACAAATTCCCCAAGCACATTCATGAGGTTAATGAATGAAGTGCTCAAGGATCACATAGGTAGATTTGTGGTAGTATATCTTGATGATATACTCATCTTCAGTAAGACTAAGGAGGAGAACTTGGCACATGTGGAGATGGTACTCAAGAGGCTGCATGAGGAACAATTAGCAATCAACCTAGAGAAGTGTGAATTTCTCAAGAAGGAGCTAGTTTACTTGGGTTTTGTGGTATCCAAGGGTCTACTAAAAATGGATCTAGACAAATTTGAAGCAATCACAAGTTGGCCTACACCAACATAAGGGAAAATAGTAAGGAGTTTTCATGGGCTTGCACAATTTTATAGGAAGTTCATAAGAAACTTTAGTGGCATATGTGCACCATTCCTTGACACTATAAAGGGTGGAGTGAATATCAAGTTTAGATGGACAATGGAAGCTAACAAAGAATTTGAAGAGCTAAAGCTACAAGTGGCAACACAACCCATTCTCCTATTACCTAGCTTTGACAAGCTATTCACTTTGAAGTGTGATGCAAGTGGCATAGCAGTGGGAGGAGTGATAAGCCAAGAAGGTAGACCCATAGCATTTTTTAGTGAGAAGCTTAATGAAGCTAAGAAAAAGTATTTAGCATATGACTTGGAACTATATGCATTGGTTCAGTCACTTAGGAAATGGAGACACTATCTCTTACCTAAGGAGTTTGTAGTGTTCACTGATAATCAAGCACTTAGCTACATAAACACTCAAGAAATGTTGAGCAATAGACACTTGAAATGGATGGAATACCTGCAAGCTTTCACCTTCACCATCAAATACAAGAAGGGACACCTAAATAAGGTAGCAGATGCATTAAGCATGAGGTTATTAACAGTCCAAGAAATTCAGTTGCAGAGCATTGGCATTGAAAGTTTCAAGGGAATCTATAGTGAAGATGAAGACTTCTCTGAGGCATACAAGGTATGTACTGAATTTGAGAACCACTTCCATAGTCCCTACTCTGAATACACCTTGAAAAGTGGACTATTATTCAAAGGGAATTAGCTATGTATTCCCAAAGGTTCAATGAGAGAGAACCTCATCCAAGAGAAGCACAATGGAAGTCTAAGTGGACATTTTGGTATCAACAAGACACTAGAATTGGTGCAGAGATTCTACTATTGTCCGAAGATGCCAAAGGATGTTAGAAGATATGTGGAGCAGTGTGTGGTATGTATGAAAGCAAAAGGAGGATCAATGAATGCAGGTTTTTATCAACCCTTACCCATCCCAAATAGGCCATGGGAATGCATAAGCATGGATTTTGTGGTAGGTCTTCCTAAAACTAAATCAAGATGTGATAGTGTGTATGTAGTGGTGGATAGATTTAGTAAAATGAGTCACTTTATCCCTTGTAGGACCACTCATGATGCAAGCTACATAGCTCATTTTTTTTTCAAATAAATTGCTAGGATTCATGGTTTGCCTTTAAGTATTGTGTCTGATATGGATGTGAAGTTCATGAGTTATTTTTGGAAGACTCTATGGAGGAGACTAGGTACAAATCTATCCTTTGGATCAGCATACCATCCCCAAATGGATGGACAAATAGAGGTGATAAATAGGGTACTAGGAAACCTATTGAGATGCCTAACGAAGGAATATGAGAAAACATGGGACATGATCATTCCCCAAGTAGAATATGCCTACAATGACAGCATGAACAAGACCACAAGGAGAAGTCCATTTGAAATAGTTTATGGGATGCACCCAAGAGGAGTATGTGAACTCAGGGATCTAGGAGCCATGGAGCATAGAAATGGTCATGCTGAAGACTTATCTTAGACCATGAAGGAAGTGCAAGAGCAAGTTAGGAAGACAATCATGGAAGCCACCCAAAAGCTCAAGGCCAAGGTGGACATGACAAGGAAGGATATACAATTTTCAGTAGGGGACTATGTCATGGTCTATCTCAATAAATCAAGATTGAAGAAGGGGATACCCACCAAACTGCAGATGAAAAGAGTGGGTCCTTGTAAAGTTCTAGGAAAGCATGGCAACAATTCCTACAAGGTAGAACTCCCAGCAGACCTAAACATCTCACCAGTGTTCAATGTGGAAAATCTGATCAAGTTCAAGGGACCTATATTAGAGGTTAATCAAGGCATTGGAGATATACTTAAGGACCTGAGTGACATTGTTCTACCTCCTAAAGAGGAGCCACAAGTAGAGAAGGTTATTGAATCAATAGTGCATAAGAAGACTGGGAATAGAGAATACTTGGAGCATCTCATCCAGTGGAAGGGATGTCCTAAATTAGAAGCAACATGGATAGAGGAAGTTGACTTCAAGAAGCATGGCATAGATACCTCTATCCTCTCCTCCACCAAATCTTGAGTCTCTAGTGTGCAGGGGGGGGAGTATGGTGCATGAGCACCTTATTTTCTTTTGTTTTTAAGTCTTTTGGATGTTCAATTTCCCTAAGGTTATGTTGACCATGTGTATGGAATCCATATGGGATATGTAGTCCTAAAAGGTCTTAGTCCAAGCAAGGAGTCTTATTTTCCCAATATGGGGTATATGACTAGAATATGATATTAGGTCTATTTTTGAGGTTTTTAAGTTGGATAAGTGTTTGGGAGGGCCTAGATAGAGTCTAGGACTCCTTTTTAGCTTCCTAAGCCTTTGGGGAAGCAAGTTTGAAAAGTTGTCATCAAAGTTGTAAAAGTTGCTTAGCAACTTTTGCAACTTTTGAAAAGTTGCTCAGTATACTTAACTTCAAAGCCTAAACTAATGATTAGGGGTATTAAACCTTTCTTAAGAAAACCCTAAGAATATTTATGTTTGAATGGACTCATATCCTAAGGTTTTAGGTCATACTGTATGTAGGATCTATTCTGAGAGTGTGTGCACAGTCTATTTTGTAGTGATTTTGACGGAACAGTGAGTTGATAGAAGGAATGTTTGTCTGAATCGAATCTCATAGTTAATGTGCAGTGTTTTTGTGTCAATATACTTTCTATTTCTACAATTAGTTTAGGTTTTTCATTTATTTTGGTTTTCTCAAATAAATCTTTTCTAAACTCCTGGTTCTCTGGTTTTCAACCGAGGAGCTTGCACAAATGAGGGTCTAACTCACTATCTCACTGTTCAATCTATATGGCCTTTTGGGGATAGTGATTAGACCCCATGTATGTATCATACATGTAAGGAGGGTCCTTGGAATGTATGCTAAGCATTTTTACAATCCAGCCCTAGGCAAGCCCATGCCTAGCCTGACTAGGAAGGATTGAGAGAAGCAGCATCATAGTTTGCAGAGGAATGATGGGAGATTATTAATAGTAGTTGAGGGTCTTGTGCAGGGTCATTAAAAAGACCTAGATGTAATAATTTTCATGGATCAATCCATTTGATCAAGGAAACTCATCTTTTTCTTGACTAGTTCAGAGAAGGCCTAAAACTCCTCTAAAAGACCTATTTTTAGAAAGGGGGTTGTACGGTCAGGGAGAGACCCAAAAAATTTGAAATCCTTGAGGTGTTATATCACCTACCAAGAATCCATAATTTATTTGCAGGGTCTTTTGGGGTGGATCAAGGCTTAGGCCCTATTTTCTCGGAGAGGAGGCCTAATTAGGTCAATCCCTTGTAGCCCTATTTTCCAAAGGAACTACTAGATCGGTAAGAAGTATGAGTGAAGTAAAGGATGAAAAATGTGAAATTACATATTTTAAGACATTTCCCCACACCTCTTTTCTTTTTCAAGCTTCCTAATTCATTTGGAGGTGTATTACCCTTATTCTAGCTTAAGGGATACTAGGTGCATGAAGAAGCCTAGAAGCATGAAGATAAGTTTGATTTTTTGAATCACTTGTGATAGCTTAGTTAGGCCTAAGAATAGGGGATTGATCCATTCAAGGCATCTTATAGGTCATCGGTGTAGGCGGTTACACTAGAGGGTCACTAGGTGAACCCAAGAGCAAGGGCTTGTGATAAGCTCCTTCCCAACCTCCCTATCAGATAACAAAAGAACCCGAGGAAGCACAAGTTGCAAAGACATTACAAAATATGACAATGATTATGACAACACAACAAAAGAGGAAAAGAGATTCATAATTTGATGATGAAGAAGAAGACTTTAATGAAAGATCCGAGTTTGAAATTTTGAAGAGAGAAGAAAGAGAAGATAAGATAGCAAAAATAACATGAACACTATCAAAGAAACTTGAAAAAATAAAGGAATTATTGACTGTTCAAAAATATAAATTTCCAATAAACTAATTGAGAAAGGTAATAAAGTAATTAAGGAATCATGCATCATAGCTATAAATATGGATTTAATGTAGAAACATATAGAAGAAACAATTGCTCTACTGGGTATACTAGAAAAGAATGATGATGAAGATATTATTAACAAATTAATAAGAGTCAAAGGACATATCAATGCCATAAATAATATGAAGAAGCAATGGAACACAGTATTGACAAATATCAACAAATATCAAGAACAAGCATAGAACTATTCTAACAGAGGCAAAAACCATTTGACACCCAAAGGAAACAATTTTTCCACCTTTGGCATTTTTATCAAGGGGGGAGGAATAGTAAAATCAAAGAGGGAGAGAAGTACTATAAAGAGAGAAATTTATAAGGGGGAGGATACATAATGATGCAGAACAAAGAAGGAGAAATGAAGAATAAATAGAAAGGTTTTTCCATGAATGCCAAAGGGGGAGATTGTTTCTTGACAAAATCCTCTACAAATAATTAACATGCAAATAATGATGATTTTTCTAAGATTGTCATTGCTATAAAATAACATTAAGTATAGAGATGAAGAAAGGAAATATATATTGGCATAGAAACTATTAGAAAGTGTTATTAGCATAAAGGAAGTTTTATCAAAAAAGTTTATCAGAAAGCATTAGTGGTGAAAAGAAAAGAAAAGGTTACAAACAAGGAGGAAATCCAATTAGAAAAATGGTTTATGGAAGTTTGAGAAACCTTAATCAGGGAAAGAAACTATAAGAGGAGATCAAAGGTAAAGATAAGTGATATAGAGAGATAGATCAAAGGATGAAAATAGAAGTGAAGAACAATGTAGACTGATGTTATTGGTATTGTCAATCAGGATTGCACCTGTGATGCAAAATTCAAAAAATCACAATCATGTTAGAACATGGAAACGTTCTCACTGGTGGGAATGAGAATGAATCTTTGGATCATAGGTTAGATTCCTCCTGGTGATCACCTAAACTAAATTGGAAAAGGGAAATAGATAGAAGGATATGCTTTTGTAAATAAAACCTATACTAAAAGGCGATGCACCAATGATAAACTTGCAACATAATCCACAAGATTTTTGAAAGACAAATAACCCACTTAGACTAACCTTGCAAAAATGACTTTATGAAAGGTTTATTTATCAATGCTAAAGAGGAAAACCAAATATTCTTTCAGAGTTCAACGCTTAAATCCAAAACTCAGTCATAAATCTACACCATGGGCCATCATATTCTACATTATAACTGAAGGAATACTGATCAAATAAAGGTAAAGAACACAATAACTGAATTCAATAACTCACAATCAGATAATGAACACAAAAAAAATAAGTGGGAGGAAAATGTCTCTGCATATAAATCTCTCAAATCTACTACCACATGTTCCAATACAATAATGCCTTATTTTTGCAATCTACAAAAGAGGCAAAAAGAATGAATACCACCAAAAATGAGGTCGAAAACACAAGATATAGCCACCCAAAAAGTGATGGGTCGGATCTAAATGCAATACCCTAAAAAATAGGGTGCAAAATCCAAGAAATTGAAGTATCACTGCAAGAATAACTCCTCTAAGTCATGTACAACTGATGTGCAGTCCATACATGTCTTAAAAATGCCTCCAAATCCTCCAAAACTGCATGCAATAACAAGGGTCAGATGTGAAGAGAAAACCCACTAAAGGAGGAGTTGAACTGGTAAAAACTAAAGTCTCACTGGTTCAAAAGGATGCTCAACTGGTATGCAACTGATAACTGGCCTCAAAGTGCTCCAAACCACTCCAAGACTAAAAGAGAAACTCTTTGACTCCATGCAGCAAACAAAACTTCCCCAACCAGCTCATGAATCGAACTTTACTCCTCCATGTGCATATAAATAATTAATAATTAATTATCTTATAATTTTGATAATTAACTATTATGATTTACAATATAATCATGCAAAGAAAATATCTTAGCAAAATATTTTATTTATTATTATGTTTAATATATTTAATATTTATATTTTATAACAAATAATACTACCAAATAAATATTAAATATATTAGATATAATAATAAATACAATAACGTCTATATTACTTAAGTTACATTTATAAAATAGTTTATGAAAGACTATTTAATAAATATAACTTAAGTAATTTATCATGTATGAAGCACTCATATTTATTCTTGAGGAGGTCATAAAATAAACCCATAAAAACACAAAGGCATGAAACCTTACACACTCACAACAATTTCTAGGGTATTAACCCTTAAAAAGGATTTCATTTCATTTGCTCTTCATTTCTATTTGCTTTTGGGAGTCCTCTCTATCTACGGCGGAACCTAGGGTTTCAACCAAAAAATGATCAAATTTTCTTCTTGCAACTTTTGCATTTGTCTCTATATATGGATGCTGACCAAAGTCATGGAGATAATGAAATCTTGTGGGGAATCTCAAGAAAAAATAATTTAGAAACGTTTCCTCCTTTGCTAGTAACTTTGTCTTGATCACTCTCGTGCTTCTTTATTTTATTATCAAGCTAAAATCTATATTTATGAGCGAAACTGTGACTAAAATTTGAAACTCTGGACTTTACCTAAATTTATATAGGTCATTGCATTATAAATCTTGTATATTTTTACGTTCTTATATCTGCCTTTGCTCTGAAAATAATGGTAACAACTGAGATCTCAAGGATTTTTGGCATGTTGTGATGTTAAAATCCCTTTTGCATATTTTGAGAGTTAGAAAGATCATTCTAGAAATTTGTCTCCATGTTTCCCTTGAAAACTCCATTTTCTCATTTATGTATCATCTCCTACCCATTCCACAGATCTTGTATCAGTTATCCACTTTTCCATCTTATGTTGTTGCAAGTAATTGATTCCAAGAATAGAAGAGAGGTTTGAATTCTCAATTGGCATTACATGTTCATGTGATAATGGTGAATCTTTTGAAGTAGAAGTTTAATTATTTTTCCACACTAGCAATGAATCCAACCATAAGAGATGATGGAAAAGGCCAAGGCCAGGTAGTAACATATCTTATGCACATGTTAGTGTCTACAATCATGTCAACCTCTTCTTTTACCTCCCTTGTTATAGCCATTTTAGATGTTTCTCCAATTTAAACAAAGCTTGCCAATACAAAGTATCGACCTGATTCCCATTTATTTTACCTTTATGATGATACTTTTACTATAGTTAGTTGTCTCCATCTTGCATAATCTGAAACTACTCCTTTTCTTGACACAACTTCTCTCATGACCTCCTCACTAATAGATTATTGTCTAAAAACATTGATGCATTAATGATAATCCTTATGCATTATTTGAATTGCATAAATTATGGCACGTTCATTGGGTATTGAATTATGTGACTGGTACCTTAGAATACTTGTTGCTCCTGTAGTTTTAATGTAGACACATGATATTCTTGAAACTCTTCCAAACTTAAATTAAGTGTATCCCCCTTGATTTTCTTTTTTATTCAAAACATTTGCACTACTCCAGTTGAATTTACCTATCATGCATTAAGTTCCTCTATTACCAAATGTAGCCCCTTGTATCAATGTAAATTATATTCAACCAATAGCTATAACATTGATCATCTCATAGTGTTGATTGATTTTCCTTGCTGATTAGATCAAAAGGTTTCAGGCTTGTGGAGATATGTCCCTTTGATGATCTCTTATTTATTTGGATCTACATGTGATAATATTAAGTTAAAAGGTTTCATTCTGATTATGCATGTCCCTTTAATAACCTCTTCTTTCATATTTGTATTCAATCTTCCCCTATGAGTCAAAATATTTCACAATGATAATAATTGTCCCCCTACAATAACTCAGCTACGTATGAATAATTATCATCATGTTGAGCTCAATCCTCATAGGAGCCTAGTTAAATCCACATGGTGAGAAGTATACATATGTTCCCATATCTGCACATGACATCCATGTTGTTAGTACCAAAAAATTACTTCAGTTTATGATCATTTCTTTGTATTTTCAAGATGTATGATAGGAAGAATTTAAGAATAGAATGTGAGATCCTTCATTCCTCACTTCTAAGAACTGACTCCATTTATTTAAACTACTTTTGCAGGTGTAGTTGAAAGAAGTAGAACCCGAGCTCTCTTCCAACGCAATAGTCCTCCATTATCAGGAAATGGAGGATCTCACCCTTATTCTTTTTCTTGTACTTTTGTTTTTAGAGTAGCAACTGCTAGTGTGGACCATCTTTATATGATGTATATTTTAAATTGAATGGGAAAAGTCTCCTTTCAAAAAGTGTAATTTAAAAATGAAACTGAATTGTATCTTTTGATTTCTCTTTAAAGAAAATGGACTTTTATCACATTTGTACTTTGATTCTCTCCTTTTGGTAGTTAGGACAACAAACCACAACTTTTTATAATTTTTGTTATATAGCTTAAACTGCACCAACAACCTAAAAATCAAGTGTATCCTGGTATATGGATATAATTAAAAAAATCAGATAAGTTTTTAATAATAAAATGAACCCCCTTTCACTATAATAATTAGGGTTGATAACAACCCTACCAACTAGAGCAAGTGTAGTGAAAATTGGTAACATTTTGGCGACCCTTGTGGGTCTTTTCCTGCAAAACAACATAGGACCAATAGTCTTGTATAATCTATTGGGCATAGAGTCATCCCTCAACCTCAAAAACTAAAAAACTCTTGAACTAAAATTAAATCACACATACAAAACTGAGACTAAACAACAACTCTAAGGAGAATCTAGGCTGATAAATGATATCAACATTGTTTGATGTGAATGTATATGATATGAAACAATGTGCTTCCTAGCTCATGTTTGATGTGATCGAAACTGAACCGAAAGGGTTTAAGTCTAATGAGAGCCATTAGAGTTACCTTGGATGAACCTATATGAAATTAGGTAGTGAGCTTCCTAGCTCATCTTTGATGTGATATGTGTTCCTTTTAGACAACATGATTTCCTTAATTAGACTTGATCACTTTCATCTGCAACTAACAAAATTAATGACCTAACTTAAACATTGTTGTGATTCAAAACAAAGACCTGAGGGAGCATGGATGATACAGGGCAGAGTTAAAAACTCACACCCTATGTGATTTATACTCACTTATGTTTCTATCTTGAATGTCACCAATGTTTGATTTATTTTCTTCTATCACACTGTAAGGGAACTTACTAAAAAAACTAAAATATGTTGAAGCACTTATTCACTGAAACTAAAAGAATACCTCAAAAGCAGTGCTTGAGGTGTATCCCATTGAATGGGATCGACAATTATTCTCTTGCTATAGTTGATAGATAAAAAATGTTATGCACTTTGCATCTTGAAATCATGAATGGATCACTCCAAATGGCATCAAATTTTGTGTGCTTTCCATGCCTACTCTTTAGCTCATTCCATTTGAGTACTAAATCACCTTCATTAAAGACTCTTGGGACAAATTTCCTATCAAATATCTTCTTCATCTTATCATGATGTTTTTCTAAATAAAAAAAGACTTGTTTACTAATTTCTTCCAGCTCAACCAAATCTGCCAATCTAACTAGCATTGGCTCCTCCTCTAGCAACTGTATCTCTTTGATAAAACTTAAAGTTGGAAACTCAATAGAAACTGGAAGTCTAGCTTCCATGCCATAGATAAGGGTAAATGGTGAATTACCCATTGAACGCTTTGGTGTGATCATGTCAGCCCACAAAGCTAACCTAAGCTTGTTGTTCTAGGCTCGTTGATTGTCTTCAATGGTCCTATTAATGATACTCATCATATTCTTGTTGGTTGATTCATCCTGTCCATTACCCTATGGGTAATAATTGGATGAGGTACTAAGAAAAATATTATGCTTCACAACCCAATCTGTTACTTTTGAGCCTACAAAGGCCAATGCATTATCTAAAATAATAGAATTGGGGACACCAAAATGTACAACCAAATCTTCGTAGAAGCTCAAAACTACATTTTCATTGCCTCCCTTAATGCTACAACTTCAGTTCATTTTGTAAAATAATCAGTGGATGTAACTATAAACTTGTGTGTTGAACTAGAAGGTCGATTAATTAGACCAATAAAATCAAGTCCCCATTTCATAAATGGTTGTTCAATTTGAACAGGCTGCAAAGGTAAGGCTTCCAAATGATTCTTATAAAAAAAATTGAATATTTCTTACAACTTATAACCCATGTAAAAGAATCTTTATAAATACTGGGCCAATAGTAACCAGCTCTCAAAATTTTTAATGTTGTTGTTCTAGGAGGAAGATGACCACCTACTGGTCTATTATGGAACTCTCCTAGAATCTTATCAATTTGATCCATTTCAATACATCTTAAAAGTACACCATTATAATCCTTTCTATACAAGATACCACTCAAAATGACAAAAGGAATAGCTTGAAGTCTGAAATACCTTCTCTTAGCACTGTTCAAGCCTGGGGGTCATTCACCGATATGAAAATAATGTTTTATTTGTTGAGTCCAATATGTTGTGACTAATGGTGATTAACAAGTACAATGTTACTTTCATCCTAATGAATGTCTTCTTTGATGTCAACAGGATGCTCACACATACCTTTGCCTCTTACAAGTTTGGTTGTCTTAATCTGGACATCATACTCCTTTTTAGTTACCCAGTCAACTCTCTTATCATTCAAATCTCTATTCAATAAGAACTCTTTAACACTTGGGTGAGAAACCATAAGATGAATATTGTTTCTTGCAATAAATGGCTTGAAATTCTTGAGGCTTATTATGACAACTAGAACATTTTTTTCAACAAAAGTATAACGTCATTCATAGCCTTCTAATCCTTGACTAAAAAATGAAATAGGTTTCTCTTGGCCTTCTTCATTTTTCTATACTAGTATTGTTGAAATTGAATCATCAACCCCAAATGCATAAAAAATAAAATCCTTATCAAAATTAGGGTTGATTAAAGTAGGGGTGGTTGCCATTGCCTCTTTTATCTCTTCAAAGAATCATTTAAATTCTTTTGTCCAATTAAAACTTGCATTCTTCTTTAACATTGTTGTCATTGGTTTTAAAATAGCTGCAACATTAGGAATAAATCTTCTAAGGAAAGTAATCCTTCTAAGAAAGCTTTGCAAACCTTTCTTATGGGCAAGAAATGGTAATGCCAATATAGAACTTACTCTTTCAGGATCTATGGTAGTACCATATTTGGAAACAATATGGCCCAACAACTTGCCCTCGTGGACAAAAAAAATTCCCTTTTTGGGGTTTAATGACACACCAAATTCTCTACACCTTTCAAAGACTTGCCTCAGATGTTTAAAATGTTGTTTTGAATCTTTTTAAAATATGGTGATATCATCCAAGTACACAAGTAAAAACCTATTAATTAGACCATGGAAAGCCATCTCCATTGCTTTCTAAATTTTTTTTGCTGCATTTAATAATCCAAATGACATCTTTCTGTATTCCATGGTTCTCCATTTTGTTGTGAATAATGTTTTGAATTGGTCTTCTTCTTTGACCAGAATCTGATTGTAACCAATAAAACCATCAAGCAAAGAAAAATGATCAAAATATGATCCAAATTGCAAAATATGCTCCAAGGAAGGTAGCAGATGATGATCCTTCAATGAAGCATGGTTCAAGTCTCTAAAATCAACACACAACCTAATTTCACCATTTTTCTTTCTCACGAGTACAAGATTTGATACTGAGGATGTGCGTTTGATTGGAAAAATAATGTTATCTTCTAGTAACTTGATTAATTTAGATCTCATAAGTTGTTCCAGATTTGGATTCAATGGTCTTTGCTTCTGTCTGACCAGTTTTGTGCCTAGTTCCAGCTCTATGATGTCTTGGGCTAACTGAGGGTCAAAACCCTCAAGATCATGGTATTGCCAAGAAAACACATCATTAAATTCTTGGCATAATAAAACAAAATATTGTTGTTCATCTCCTATACATATCTTACCAAATTTTAAAAATTATCTTCCATAATTCCAACTAGCTCATAGTGATCCTCCTTAACTACTAAACTAGTTTTATTCATTCTTACTTGATCATCAACATTGAAAATGGACTCAAGGGTCACAAGACCCTTTGGTATTTTATTAATTTTTAGCTGTACATTCTGATCTTCATATTGTTGTTCATATTTCCGCTGATTTCCATTAGAGAACTCTGCTTCTTTAATCAAAAAATTCACAATTTGTTCATCATTCTTAAAAACTTGCCAACTCACATTGTTATCAGGTATAGATGGTTTGACTGCTACTTTAACATATTATTGGGATTATACATTTTTAGTCTCTTTTGGTATATCAAATTCAACCCCCATAGCTGCTAGCGTATCACCTTGTTTATTTTGACCCCTAGGTACTGAAACAATATTAAAAGCATCAAATTCTTCAATCATATCTAAAACTCTGTGTTTGTAAAGCTTTAACAAATAATTATTTACAGAATTTATGTTCCAAATCTGATTAACCACTACCTCACTATCACCACACACTTGTACATTATTAATTTTCCTTTGTCTGGCCCATTCTAGGCCATGGACAAGTGACTCATACTTGTAATACCCCAAAAATGGGCTATAGGTTCATTAACCTCATACATCTTCAAATCGAACGAAATTGTCATCAAAGTCCTAACCTAAGGCACATCTACATATTATCAAATTTTAATTGATTATCCTAAATTCTGCATCCGAGAATATTCCTAGTAATATTCCTAATTTATTATCATTATTCTTAATTTAATAATGATTTGGCGATAAATCCTATTTATCCTAAAGTTTGATTAATTGAATATTCTGAATATTTAATTAATTAGATTTAATACTGCCACTTAATTATTTAATTGAATTTAATTAAATTATTCCTAAATTGTATTATTTAATTCTGACAATAAATCTAAAAATCTTATGACTAATTGATTAAATTCTTATTTAATTAATTCATGTCAATTGTCAATTTTAATAATATATTTTTTGAATAAAGTTTGATTTAATAATTGATTAACCCATAAATCAATTATTATTAATTCAAAAATCAGTTAAATTGAGGATAAATCACTTTATTTATTTAATTAATTCATAATTAATTGTACACATTCAAAGAGCAGTTAAACTCAAAATCAAGAAATTAATGCAAGTTGTTAACTTTTGGAAACTCAACACTCTATTTTGAGTTCAAAGCTGATCTAAACTTCTGATTTGAGTTAAAAAGTTGTTCTTGCATGCTTTTGCATGATTTTGTGAGTTAATTATTTCTGATTTCCTGATAATTCAAAAATCAACTTGAGTTTATCAAGAGTGATTTATGGATTTTCTCTTGCATCCTCAAAGCCCTGGATTTCTATAAAATCAAGGCTCAACTCTTCATAATTAGAACACTCAAATTTGCACAATTACTCTAGCGAATTGGGGATTGAAGGATTGAGCATTTGTGACAGGTGATTTGTGAGATCTTTCATAGTAGATCATTTAGCTTTTGCATAGTTTCTTATTCATAGTTTCATACTCATTCATAGCATTTTTAGATCAAATTTGCATTCCAATTTAATTCATTCTAGATCAATTTCATACAGCTTTCCATATTATTGCACAGAAAATACAAAAATATAGATTAAATCTACATTCATATAGTTTTCATTCTTTGCATTCAAATCCTTCATTTAGGTGTTGCATTGTCACTGGTCTCGGTCTGATCTGAGAGTATCATACTCACACCTACTAGAAGGCAGTAAATCACCTGGTTAGTTTAGTTTCCATTTCATTGCACGATTTTGGTTTTTGGCTAACCTCTAATGTTTTACTGAAGTGTTGTGTCTACAAGTAGGTACAAAATTCACACACACATTTCTGGCACCCACCGTGGGGCCCTGAAATGGGTTTCCATCATCTTTCTATCAATTTCTATCACTTTCTTGTCATTTTCTGGTTAAAACTACAATTTTTATTTTCTGTCCATACATTTTTCGTACGACTTTTGTCAAAAAGTCATTTCGGGAGGTACCCACTATCGTACAATAGGTTCAGATTTCAAGGCTCGTATCAAAGAGTACACACTGTCGTTTGGAAGCCTGATTATCGTATGAGAAGACACCCATAGTCATATGAGTTTCCAGACTATCGTCTGGGAGGTAAGCAAATCAGGACAAGCCCATTCCTCTTTCCCCATTCTTGGTCTCCATATCATTTATGAGGGGAGACAAGGATGGATGGAAAATCTCCATGAGCCATACCTATTAATGAGGGTTAGTTGGGGGTTTGGTGGGGGACCTCTTTTAGTAGAAATTTTGGGGGAAGATTGGGGTTGACACCCACTCTCTAGATTTGGAGACTTAGCAATTTTGGAGAGGAATTTGGGAAAGTGGAAAAGCTCTTCATCAACTTTCTTCCATAAGCTTGGATCTAGGTTGGTGGTATTCTTCATTTTTGCTTTTTTTTGTTTTCATGTTGAGAGAAAGAGTTCTCATGTATGTTATTTTTTTTTATGCAAAAATTTAGTTATTATGTTCTTGTAGTGTTTGTGTTTCAGATCTTGTTATTTTGTGATAGTGGATGTTATGTGAATCTTAAGTTTGTTGTAGTGTTATTTCCTTTGTGTTGTGAAAGTGAATTTTTTAGGGAGTTCTTGAGTTTCTTTATTTGCATTGTATTATGGGAGTGTTCTCAAGGCCATACTCACCCTTGGGAGGGAAGAGTAGCCTTGGGGGTGAAGGGAATGCTGGGACAATCAAGGGTGTAGAGTCTCTCCTTGGATAGGAGAGGGATGAAACATGGATGTATGGGCTCCATGTAGCCATTTCTTTTGGGGGTCATAGGGGTTTGTATGGCTTGAATCCATGGGAGGTCATAAGGAGTTTTATTGTGTGGGATTTTGTGGCATCTTGTGTGATGAGAAAGCCAAGAGAAGGCTTGTCTTTTGTTTCCATGAAATGTGCTTTCTCCTCTTGAGTTTGGTTCCACCTTCACCCCAATTTATGAGTCATTTGGAGACTCTTTGTTTTTCCTTGGATGGGAGTATCATTGTAAATTTTTGTGTTATTATGATTTTAGCTTGCTTGAATGTAAACCCATGCCTTTTTTATGGTTCCCCAAGCTCGGGGGTGGCTTCATAGAAGTCTAGGTTGGGAGGTGAGCACTCCATAGCCTATATTTGTTAATTGCAAGATTGGAAGCCATTCAAGATTTCATGTTGAAGTTGTACTCTTGAAGAAAATTTGATGATGCTTTCAGATTTGAGTTGTATCAATCTTGCTTTAGGTTTATTGTTATTGTATGGGAGTCTTGAGGATCTCTTGAGTTCAATGTATTATGTAATGGAGTTATCACTCCAAGTCTTGTATTTGTAACAAGTGATGTTGTATCAAGTTGTGAAGAAATTGTATGGAAGATTTATTGGTAGTTTTATTTTTGAAAATATAGTATATTGTTCAAGGGAAGTTTTTGTGTATTCATGTTTTATACATAAGGAGTATACAATGTATTTGTTTCAAAAAAAGGAATGTAAAGATTTTTTTGGATTAGTTTATGTAAGAGCATTGCTTATTTACTCCTTGAGATATCTTTATGTATCCATGTTGATATATTATAAAGAGGAAAATTTATTGTAGTTTCATTGTAGTTCATTGGAAATATTTCACTGAAATGAAATGTTAGAGCAAGGAAGAAATCTCTTGAGTATAAACTCTCCTTCTCTCTCTCATGCAATGCAAGTCTATTTGTTATTTAGAGACTAGTATCTTGTTAAATATACCTGAGAAAAGTTAACAACTATATTTGTAAATTATCAATCTTAGATCAATTAGACATATCTAAGGAGAATTGAGCGTTAGAATTATATCAATAGATAAATCTAAGCACTTTTACAAAAAAAAAAAAGAAAGAGAGAAAATAATAGAGTAGAAATAAAAGAAGTTAGTGTGTTTTTGGACGTTAAATTTATGGGCATGACAAATTTGTGGCTAAACCATCACAAATAACATAAATAAATCATTGGTCCACATGAGAAAAGATACAAAAAATATCATAAAGTTCACATTGCATCACATGTGACTACATCTAGTCACCCAATGAGGAAGGAGGGAACAATCATTTGGCTGTCACAATAGTCCTTCATGTATCTCAGAAAGACCCCGCAGATCACATGGCATGGGGTGGCAACCTTGACACTCTCCCCTGCATTAGGTAGATAGATAAAACACATCATCTCACCTGACATGACCATACACAAAATGGAAAAAGAACACAATGGTCGTATGTCGCATGATAGTGTACCTCATGGAGAAAACACATGCAGGTCACATCCCACATAGCAATACCTCTCAATAGGTGATTGTCATAAGTAGAGGTATACCTAGCTAGGGTACTCCCATATGCCTACTGGTCCTTAACAACCGAGCAACCATGGGCCCCCCTCTACAAGTATGCAAGTGCCTACCTATCGCTCTACATCAAGTAGGATTAAAATACATATACATACTGCGTGCCTACACATATCTAGGTACATGGCATCTTGTTCCCGAGCCCAGCTCGCTACCATTGGCAACATGGAATCATCACTAACACTGTGTTGGAACACCAATGGGTGTGGCATTGTATCTCATGCATCATGTCGGAACATGTGCAATACGTAATACATCACAGCATGGGCCAAAATCTCCTTCTTCATGCTGGATCACAAAAGTGTATATACAAATGGATGAATCATCAATGATAACCAATATATCCATAGAATCTCACATAAAATACTGATATCATTCTCAAGAACTGTGGGGATAAGGGATAACAAAGATGAACCTTGTGCTCGGGTTCATCATAGGGGAAGCATTAATTATCTTTTCCTCAAGAGGTGGAAGCTAAGGGTGCTTCACGCCACCATTCTTCGTATGCCATGATGTCCACTCAAGGAAAATAAGATATGCTACTACCCCTACACATACTAACTTATCAACAACCCGTAGGTTGGCACTCAATAGGGTCAACATATGCAACAAAATGATGGAATGGTTCTTCCATACCCAAATGCAAATATAGCCTCCATGGGTGGGTACACATATACTCACCACCTCATGGGCAGACAAAGCAAGTACTGGTTATATACAACACACAACATATTACTGGTACTAGATGTTCACATGCACGAGGTGTACTTTTCCAAACCAAGAAATAAATTAATATAACATAGATTCTATTTCTTCTGAAAATTAAGCAACATAAATATCATATATCAAATTCAAGTACTCCCTAATATCCATCAAAATTTTATTACTGGGTAACATTACTCAACATTCATATTTTCTCATTTTATTGTTTCACAATTCACTTGATTCAACATAACACAAATTTAATTACCAATGTTATAATATCTCTACTTCAAGTGGCAACATCTCATTTCACGACACATACCTTTCAACATTTATCCACTTACAAATATAAAGAAATAACATTTCATTAAAAATGTGATTCCAATAGCATATGAAGAAGGTGCATTAGTAACAACACATCATGTCAACACTCATAAATGGAGCACACATTTTCATGTTCTAATCAAGTGAAAGATGGTAAATTTATCGATTTTCAGAATTCAAAACTTACACTTATAAGAATAGAAAGAAATATAGGTACCAATCATATAATGCATCAAATTTTATCATACGTCTAATATTTTCATCATTAAAAAATATTTTTGTAATTATATATCAAATAATAGGGAAAAATGAGAAGAGATAGCTGAAATTTATGTAACCATTAATAAACATTGCCTATTCATAACATTAGATATGAAGAAATCACATTTAAATAATTAGCATGAATAAAATATATTCAATTTTTACCTCATGCATCTATTAAGTAATATGATTTAAAAATAATCTAAATCTACACGATATCAATCAACAATTATATGCAATATCGATGCATAGCACATGGAGCAAGTAAACAAAAGGTCAATTTAAGTATCATATTTCACCTAGCAAAAGAATGTACAAAATAGACATATCATGGCTATATCTAACCTCATCATAAATTCCTACAAGTACACTATGGCATACTCAAGCCCATCTACAACTAAGGACATAAGGAGACAAACACATCCAACATGGGGAGATTCTCATTGGTGTTTAACTTTCCAATTGAGAAGATAAGGGAAAAGATCTAACAGACAATCTGCTCTATAAATTAGTAAAAATGATTGGTCATTCCAACTATCTATTGGCATGTTTTTTTGTTTTTTTTGTTTTATCGGTAAAAGGCCGAAGCCCTGTATGATTTTATTAATATAAATATTAACTTTACAATGTGACCCCGCTCACTGCAGGCACTGGTAGGAAAGAGTGGGGTTGAGAAAACCTCCAGCCTTGCCCTGGACCATAGGTCCTTTCCTTATACAAAATACATGGGCATACCCACGACTCAACATTTGTCGAGATTTTTTAGAAATACATAGAACCCATGGGCATTCCCATGGCTCGATATCTATTGAGGATTTGTTACATAATACAATCTATCAGTGGGCAATCCCACTGCTCAAGAATCTTGAGATTTAATGGTATAATTATTACAATGCTATTTATAAGATCAAAGATTAAAGGTTCCATTCAATTACATTAATCATTTGGATAATACCATTCTAGGTTCTTCAATGTTGAATCAAAAAGGTTTCCTTCTTTGCTTTCTTCAAACTTTAATGTGTGTTTTCTGCTTCTTGTTCTTCATATGGGGGGGGATGTACCTGAAATATCAACCAAAGGAAACTTCTACCTCTAGATGTTATCCTTCCTCTATCATTAAAACATGATTCTAGCACCTAAAATTTAGAAAGGTATTCTATAAGTTAAAGCTCTAGACAAAGCGTAAAAAAGAATATTTATCCAAACATCTTACCTTAACCAGAAGAAAGGAAATGCATTACTAGACATGGATGAAAAATCTAATGATACAACATTACTCTATCCTTAGTCCATGTTACCTTGTTTGGTACCAATTCACCTTTTAATCTCTACTTGAACTAAATTTAACAATAGAAACCATAATTGTATTTCAAATTCTTCCTAAATAACATGGGAATAGGACTTCCTTAAAGAGATGTATTAAAGCTGATATATCCTGAATAGTTCCCTTTAATAGAATTTCTAAAAGCATACTTGGAGCTGAAAAGAGTTTAAGCCTAAAGAAGGATTACAATCCATATATATATATATATATACATACATATATATATATATATATATATATATATATATATACATATACATACATACATATATATATATACATATATACATACATACATATATATATATATATATATATATATGTATATATGTATATATATATATATATATGTATATATATATATATGTATATATATATATATATATGTATATATATATATATATATATGTATGTATATATATATATATATATATATATATATGTATGTATATATATATATATATATGTATGTATATATATATATATATGTATGTATGTATGTATGTATGTATGTATGTATATATATATGTGTGTGTGTGTGTGTATATATATATATATACACACACACACACACACACATATATATATACATACATACATACATACATACATATATATATATATATATATATATATATATATATATATATATATATATATATATATATATATATATATATATATATATATATATATATATATATATATATATATATATACTGTAAAAGAGAGAATATGAATGAATCCAACCAGGAACAAAAATTGCTACTTATCAAACTTTGTTCTTTGATCCTTTAGATAGTCTGCCTATATATAAATAAGTATATAAATATATATATATTTTGGATCTATAGTCAAAGTAACATTTTGATCTTGTTTATTTTCTAAAGTAGCCTACTGAAAAGGAAAAAATCGTTCAAACTGATCGATGCAACTTAGTTTCCGACTAATGGGAGACATTGTCAGCTTGCTTCTATGAAAATTTATACTTATTTTAGCCATCCAATTCTATGACCTTTGTAAAAAACTGTTGTGTTACCAATTTGTGTTCTCTGATCTTTGATAAGTTTACTTGATTTGAATATGAAAATCCATACAATTCAATTGTATATTTATCTGTATAGATCACACATAGTACTCCGTGGATACAACACCTTTTTTTGTGTATCTTTTGAAGAATTGGAAAAGGATTCTTAAAAACTTGTTAAAGGATATGTTGTCGAACATAATTCATCAAAGTGATATTTTCTATGCTAAATGCTAATTGAGCATACCATTCTGCACATTGCTTAATGTATATACATATATATAAATTGTTATATGTATATATATATATGTATATACATATAACAAATCCTACTAAGGTTGAATACACTACACGACCCCAGGAACAAGCGAAGCCGAGACACAAAGGACCAAACAACAAAGAAACCAAGAAAAGAATAGAGCTAGAAAAACTAAAGGGAAGGATCTATAACTAACGGATGGGAGAGAAAATCCCCAAGACCAAAACACATCAAAGAAGGAGGCAAGGCTCCTCGAAGAGAAGTCTAGAAGCTACCTAGCACTAGCTAGAAGCTTCTAGATTCCTCAGTGATGAAGACAACACAACAGGTGAGACACGAGGAAACATAAGGGAAGAGGAAGCACATGAGACTTAGGGGAAGACATGAGAGAACAAGTCTAGGAGGGGAATAGACAATCGCATCACACAAAGCCGAAATGATGAGAGGACAAGGAATCTAAGGCAAACATCATGAGGGAGTAGCTACACAAGGGGAGGAAAATGAAAGGCTCAAAATAGAGGGGCAAGGCAACATAGGGAGCTGATGAGGGGAAGCGGCTTGAAGGCACAAACTAAGAAACAAGGATAGCTAACACCTAATAAAGGACAAAAAATCATATCCTAAGCCAGTAATATGGAGGAAACATCATTCCTATTGCTAAAATGATCATATCTGGTAATGATTACCCTCAAAGACTAATACCTCTATACTGCAATTACCTCTAAGAAGCCTAGCTTAGTCTGAGAGGTAATATTCTCTATAGGTTTTGTAATCATTGTATTGATTGTTCCCTAAGTAGCATGTTGCCTTTACGACCTTCGCTGGATTATACTAAGATATAATAACTATGAAATGAGAGAAAATTGTTCTCTTCCTAAAACATATCCTAATATTCTATGATATAAACCTTAGAATGTTAAGGGTCGGAGCAATCAATTGAAGGGGAAGGTAAATCTTTGAGAGAGAATCTTATATATATATAAAAGTATCACACAACCAAGGACTATCTAAGATCCTAGTTTCTGATCTTTATATTTACTATACAATATTCTTTCATCCATTTGTACATATCATCTAAAAGATTGTAATTGAAAGATCTGTCAAGGGTAGGTTATCCTTTTAAAGTTTGATATGAACGTGGATTTTCATTGGTGTCCTCTCATAAATATATAATATCATTTTAGTTAGTAACTATGGCATTCTGAACCATTGTTACGATACCATTAGCTCCTAAATTTGCTAGCATGTCTGCCTCTTTATTACCTTCTCTATAAGTGTGTCTTATTTCGTATTTAAATATACTATCTACGATTTGATTGATCTCTTCTATCTTTGAGTTAAGAAACCAATTAGGAGTTTTTTTGGTTCGGATGGCATTGACAATTACTTGCGAGTCTCCTTCAATAATAACCTTGGAAATGTTAAGACTCTTACATAACCTTAGACCTTCTAATGCCGCTAAGCATTCTGCCATATTATTAGTGGTGGGGTTAATAGGCCTGGAGTATTTAGCTATCACTTCTGATTTCCAATTGCGAATGATTCCCCCAATACCTGCATCCCCGGGATTACCTCTAGATGCTCCATCAAAATTTAATTTATACCAACCCTCTTTCGGAGGAATCCATTGACAGGCTACTCTATCTGCCTTTACTTTGGGGCCCCCTTTTCCATATAAGGGTGGGATGTCTAGTTTAGGCCACTTGAATCTAATTTTATTATCCCGGTTCTTGAAAGAGTCTTCATAACTAAGCTTGTCTTTGAGTTTGCTGTTAATAATTTCTACTATCAACGCTTCTATTTTGTTTGTGATTGAATACCAAGGGAGTTTATGATCCGTGAAGATCCTTCTATTTCTTTCTTTCCAAATTTCCCATACAACAATTGATGGGGCGATAATCCAAATATCCTTAAATAAATTGTCTTTATAAAGGGATGGCCAAGCTTTAAGGTTGTTTAATAGATCTGGTTGGGAAGCTGACTTCCAACCTAAACATAGATGCAACCAATTCCAGCAGTTTTGTGTGAATGGACAATTAAGGAGAATATGATTTACATCCTCCGAGTGGTTCTCACATAGGGGGCACTTGGAAGGCCCTTCAAAACCTAATTTGGTAATTCTATCTGTAGTAAGAATTCTATTTTGCAAAGCTGCCCATAAAAACATGCCTACTTTAGGTAGGCAAGATTTGTTCCAACAAAGATTCAGCGGTATGTCTATATTATCCATTTTCTGCTCTCTAATTATCAAATTGTAGCCCTCCTTAACTGTATAGTTACCGTTATTGGATCCTACCCAAATTAAAAGGTCTGATCTAGATTTAGGAGATACTTCTCTAGTTTCTAGAATTGCCATAAAGTTTTGTTTCTCATGCCAAACGGGGTCAATTTCCTCTAATTCACTCCATTTGGAGACTTTATCCTTACAAAGGTAGTCCTTAAGATATATTCCTTTAACTCTTTTACATTCTTCCATGAATTCTGGTGAGAAGCCTAGTTTTCTTAGGGGAGGAAGACCAGCCCATGAATTATCCCAGAAAAGAGCTTTATCTCCTACACCTACATCCTAGGATAAATAATTACTGATAATTCCTCTGCATTCTTTCATAAAGTTCCAGATTCATGACCCTTTAACATGAGAATACGACCTAAATATATTAATGGGTTCCCCATCAGGAATATATTTATTTAACAATATTGTTTCCCATTTACTACTTGATTCCTTATACATTCTCCACAAAATTTTAGCTCCAAGAGCTTGATTTTGCCATAGGAGATTTTTTGATGCCCAGTCCTCCCTTAGAAATTGGTCTACATAAATTATCCCATTTAATGAGGGCAATTTTTTTGTCTTCTGAAGGGCCTTGCCAATAAAAGTCTCTAAACATTTTGTCTAAACTATTTTTAATATTGATGAGGAGGGGGAGAATGGACATATGATATGTGGGTATGGCTGAAAGAATCGATTTAATCATAGTCGTTCTACCAGCTTTAGTTAACCATCTACCTTTCCAAGAGCTCTTTTTATTTTGTACTTTGGTAATAACTTGTTGCCATAGTTTGGAGGATAAGATTCCTTTATCCAAGTCAATGCCAAGGTATTTACACGGGAATTTACCTCTCTTGTAACCCATCATGTTACATATCTCTAATTCTACTTTTGGAGAGGTGTTAATAAAGAAGATTTCTGATTTGGTAGGGTTGACATGTTGACCAGAGGCTTTCATATATAGGTTTAAAATATTTTTAAAAGTTCTAGCTTCTTTTTTGTTCGCATACCCAGGTAAGATCATATCATCCGCTAACTATTGGTGTGTTATATTTGGAATGTTTTTCGATGCCTTTAACCCCATGATTTTACCTTCCATCTGTTTCTTGGTTATGGTTCTTCCTAACACTTATGCCATAATGACATAAAGAAAGGGGGATATCGGATCTCCCTGTCTAATTCCTCTAGAAATACCAAAAAACCTCTCCGGAGTCCCATTAATTAGTACTAAAATTTTAGGGGTTGAAATACAATTAAATATGAGATTAATCCATTATTTTGAAAATTTGAAAGCTTCCATGCACTTACAAAGAAATCTCCAATCTACTTTATCGTATGCTTTTTGTATGTCTACTTTCATGAGCATACTTGGGTCTTTAGTGATTTGAGCAGTATGAACTACTTCCTGGGAAATAATAATTCCATCCAATATTGATCTGTTAGCTACAAAACCTGTCTGTTCTTCTGATATAATATTGGGAAGAAGTGTTTTAACTCTATTTGCTAAACACTTAGAGAGAATCTTGTATACAGTATTGCATAGGGAAATAGGTCTGAAGTCCCCTGGCTCCATACTTTCATTTTTCTTTGGGATTAAAATGAAAAAGGTATTGTTTATTTCATTTAACAAGGATCCCAAGTTTTTGGTTGCTTCTACTGCTTGCCACACCTCCTCACCAACGAAATGCCAACATTTCTAAAAAAAGCTGGCTTGGAACCCATCTGGGCCCGGGGCTTTATCTGGATGGAGTTGGAACACTGCTGATTTCACTTCATCTAGGGATAATTTATTATTAAGCATCTTATTGTCTGCTTCCGAGAGTAACTTTGGTATAGCTTTAAGCATTTTTTTTTGAGCTTCCAAGTCAATGGCTTCTATTTTATTAAGAAGGGTTTCATAGAATTGCATAAGTGCAGCCGAAATTTGCTCAGGGTTATCTATGATATGGTCCTCATTTGTCTTTAGTTTAGAAATTCTGTTGATACTTCTTTTAAAATTTGTGGTATTGTGGAAGAATTTAGTGTTGCTGTCTCCTTCCTTGAGCCAAGTTTCCCTCGATTTTTGTTTCCAAAAAATCTCTTCTTTAAGGAGGACATCATTGTATCTATTCATTAATTCCTTTTCTTTGTGATAACTATGTTCATTCATACCTGTGATATTACTATATTGTTAAGGTCTGCTATCTCTTGATCTAGCTGAACTTTTTCTTCAAAGATATTATTGAACTTATTTTTATTCCATTCTAATGCCTTATTCTTGATAATTTTTAGTTTTGTCGTTAAACAATACATTTTGGATCCTTTTACTAATATTTGGTTCCACCATTCCTCTAGGAGATTAATGAATTCTGGGTTTTGAAACCACATGAATTCTAATTTGAATGGATTCCTGGATGGTTTTGAATCTTCTGTAATAGAGAGCCGTATCGGGAAATGATCTGATCCTGCCTCAAGGAGAATTTTTGCTGAATACAGTTGATTAAAATTGTTAGAATTTGTCCTAATAAAAAACATATCCAGCTTTTCCACAATGTGACTGAAACCAGCTCTTCTATTATTCCACGTGTATATGCCATTGTTTGTGTTAATGCTAATTAAGTGGTTATCTGTAGCCCATTTGCTGAAATCCTTATGAGCTTGAGATACATATCTTGAACCTCCAGAATTTTCCTCCGGACTTAGGATTGCATTAAAATCTCCTATAAAGAAAGGAATTCCTGAATTATTACTTAGAAAGAGGTGGATCTCCTGCCACACTCTCTTTTTTTCTTCATTAAGAATGGGTCCGTAAACATTGATTAGGTAGAATTTCAGATTAGATTTAAAACTTTGGATATCTAAGGCCATCCAATTACTATTATTAGAAGTAGGTATAGCTGAAATTTTACGGGGGTCCCACAATGTTGCTAACCCTCTGGAGAGACCTATAGAAGGTACAAATTCTGATTTCCATATGCCTAATTTCTTACTAACTTTAGCGCTTTCTACTGTATTAAGTTTGGTTTCCTGTAATAAAATAATTTTGGATTCGAAGGTTTTAAGGTATCTCTGTATAATCTCTGTTTGTTAGGGGCGTTTAGTCCCCTAACATTCCAAGTAGTGACTTTCATTGTTCTTTGGGAAGGAGCTTCCCCTTCCCTATGTTCAGAATATCAGCTATTTTTTTTTGGTTGCCAGCATTGCCATCTAATGATCTTAGTTCTACGGCTGATTTTCTACCTCTTTTCTTTTTAAGTTTATTAATATTAGGTGTACTTAGGCTGCCTCTGTTCAAGGTTATACCCAGTTCTCTATTTTCGTTAGTTATTCTGAATAGGCCTTCAATTGCATCCTTAACCAATGTTGATTCTCCCATAGGCCCTATTATCGAATTGGCCCGATTATCCAAGCTTTTTTGCTCATCTTCTGTATGTGCATAGGGTTCACCTCTATCTACAATCTCTTTTCCAAAAAATTCTATTATATCTTCAGCTTTCCCTAATAGGTCCAAATTCAAAGATTCTAACTCTAGAGGGATTGAAACAACTTGTTCCACCCCCTTATCGATGTTTGGTTCATTATTTATATTTTCATTTTGATTTATATTATGCATATCTATATCTTCTTTTCTGATTTTTATATCTGATTGTTCTGGATATTTTTTTGGAATGCCTGGAAGGGCATTTTCTGAGACTTCCTTTTCTGAGGATGACGAAGGGGAAGGCTGAGTCAAACTATTGTCCTCATCCTTATTTTCTTCTAGAATACATTCCTAAATTTTCTTAATTAAGGTTTCTTTTTGGATTTTTAATTCTTCAAAATCACAAATCTCCTCCAAAAACATGTCCATTGATTCATCCGTTAATGATTCTCCTAAATAATTAATGATTTGATTTACTTCCTCTTTAGTTTTGTTTACCTGATCTACTAGTTCTACTATAATAGCACATTCAAGTTCTAGAGTCTGATTTGTTTGAAGCTCAGTCCTGTTACCTTCATTTTGTAAACAGATTTTATTATTTTTTCCTCGCTCAGTCTGTTCTGATTCAATTTCCTTAGTATGCTTTTCATTGAATTTATGACTAATTAGGTTTGTTGTATTATTAATTATTGGAGATGATTCCTCAATTGTTTGAGGAATTGTTAGATTGTCTGTAGGTTTATTAATTGTTTTCTTTATTATTATATTATCTTTTTGAACATTTGTTGGATATACATCATTTTGTGGTAAGCTTATTGTATTGCTAGGTGGCCGAGGGGGATCAGGGATACTTTCAACTACCGTCTCCTCATTACTCTGGGGTTGAGTGGATATCAGGTTGTTCAGACATGTGTCAAACAGTGGTGAGGGAGAGGACCTATCTAATCCTTGAATCCTTATAGGACTAATTGAAAATCCCCCTTTATCCTTGCATAACTTTATCTCCATTTCTTTATTGAGTTGAGTTAAAAAGTTTATGTTTTTGAATGATTTCTGGGAATTAACATTTACTTCGATAAAGTTCTCTAATATTATAGGACTAACTATGACAGAGTCAGAGTTAAAATATAATTGAATGGGGGGAATGCATTTTTGATGAAAATCCATTTCCACAATGATTGTTTTGTCAGCTTGATTAATTTCTGACTCAACAATCCCGATGAACTTTTCAATTTTATTGCCTATGGTACTGATGATTTCCTTACTAGATAATTCTAAAGGTAGGTTTTTTAGAGAGACTGTCTTTTCTACTCTAAAATCCTTTAAATGCATTGGATTGAACAATGGCAGCCAATCAAACAAAGAAAAAGAGATGTTCCTAAATTTAATATCCTTTCTATCCAAAATGCTATCCTTCAAATTCTTTTTTTTGCAGTCTATAAAAATGAAATGATCCATAAGGTGCGATATACTTACCTCCCTCAGTAGTTGTAATGATAGTTCTTTCATCAAATCATTAACAGATACTCTCGTGCCATTCCAAATACAGATCAAACCTTTTTCTGCTAAGTGTTTCTGTTGCTGCAAAATGACATCATTATCTATAATGATAGTTTCATAATGCCGAACAAGATTATTCTTACCTAATTTCTGATGGTTAATTCGCCTATGTGGGGGCGTATAGGCTGTAGTCTTTGAAGCTTTATGAGATAAATCATTATAAAAATCATGATTAATCCTATTATTTCAGTCCATAGATAATGATTGCCTCTCTATCCTTCTACGGTGAGGAGGGTTGTACTTTGAATTGCTAATCATTGAGACATCAGAACAAAGATCTATGCCATTTTGTTTAAATTTCCCTCCACAAAAGGGTGGGATCTTAGTGTGATAAGGGTAGGGCTTTGTAGCTTTGGAATGGACCGTATCCATCTTGTGTTGTTGAGCCCTATAGCCCTTATCCACTAAAATCCCATTCCTTTTGTGGGGGGGGTGAGTATGTACTGTTACCAATATCTTCTGCTTTAAGTAGATCAAAAGAGTTATTTAGAGATAAATTGAAAGAGCTGTGAGATGGAGAATACCTTTTTACCTTTTTCTTACTCTTTATCATTTGCCATGTGAAATCATTCTTCGTTGTGCTAACGGGAGGTGCTTGAGTAGGTAAGATCCTGCCTTCCCCCTTAGCAGATAGGGGTTCATTGGTTCTGCATTCTGAATAATGCTCAGGTCTACCCACTTTAGCGGCCTCGTTGCCTAAGACCATTTTTGCATACTTGGTCTTTGCATAAATACTTATTTTCCTGTCTAGAGTTTGGACTGAGAATACTTTTGGCTTTATCTCCCTACTCCGCATAGGGATTATATTATTTTCCCTGTATTCTGAACAGGGTTTCGCAACCTTAGCATTAACCTTATGTGTTTCATCCTGATATCCTATTTCCTTCTTATCTGATACTGGATATTCTTTAGGGTTTTTAGAGGAGCATTTAATTGGAGCAAAATCAATAATGGAGGGATTTGCTTTTGCTCGACTGAAAATGGCAATCAACTCCAGATCTATATTTTGTTCACTTTTCTTTTTTTGGTTGGCTATGAAATCATCCAAGTGTTCATAAGTAGGATGAGGTTGCTCATTTTTCTGGCAATCCTTCCTTTTATGGCCATAGAGCCAACAATTGAAACAATAACTTGGAAATTCCCCGTCTTTGCTACGATCCTCTGCAGCTATTTTTGAAGATTCTACCCTACATTTGTCATTGCCTTGCTTGTATACACCATTCAACACATTTAGGTTAGCTTGAATTAAACCTAGATTTATCTACCACCTGTGTAATGCAATTTTCCTTTGCAAATGTCTATTTCACATTTTTGCTGATTCTTTACCTTACATTTTTCCAAATTGGATCTTCTTTGATAACTTGGGATCTTCAAATAGATTCAGAATAGTCCCTCCCTTGTATTTGGATCTGTCCCTAGCAATAGCAATTTAGCCAATCCTTCCTATCAAATTTGAATTCCCTCTTCCATATCATATGATCTCTGATCTGCTCACAAATTCTCTCCTTCTATAGTATTAGATTCGCTCCAATACAAGTCAAATCCCTTATAATTCAAATCTTGATTGCTGCTGCAAATTAGGGAGTGACTGCTCCTTGTTTATGGCTGCCTCCCTTTGATGGATGTTGTGGCTAGGGCAGACTACCCTCAAACCAATTTTTTGATGGCCTCTATTGCCAGATCGCAGCACTGCCCCTTAGTGGATCAACTCGCCTTGCTACTTGAGAAATTCAGACCTGCCTCTCTATTTTTTGCCAGATTCAGATCTCCTCTCAATATTTTTGGATCTGCCCTGCTATAATGTATTTCGCTACCTCCCTTGATGGATGTTGCAGCCTCTGCTCTGCTTATCTTGACTGCCCCAAACTTGGGCCTGCTATCCCTTTATACTATCTATTGGCATGTTAAGGCATATAAGAAAAAAAAAACCATCATAGGGTATATCATCCACACATCACTAACACCAAACACAATGGGAGCATAACACATAGGCCCAACGTATGAACATGTGATCTAATACCAAAATGGATTTGTATTACGAATTTCATAATGAGTTGTTGGCATGTTGTTGAGTAATGTTTGAAGATATTGGATTCAAGTTTTTATACTTACGATCATAGTTCAATAGAATTGGTGTCCATTTGAGTATGATAGTGTTTGACACTATTTCCTCAATGAAATGCATGCTTTGTATTTATCCGTGTGATGGTTTCTAATGTTTTAGTTTTGGAACTGATATTTTAACGTCCTTAACTTCATTTAGTTCAGTTGGCATGACATTTTGAGTTTCAAGGACACGGTTTCAAAGTTTTATGGTGTTCCTACTCTAGGTTTGGCTGACCTTGAGTGTTTACACCTTAATTAACTATTTTGATGAATGAAGATGAAATTTAACATGTAAGACATTTATTTTGGTTCCAATTAAGGCATGCTTTGGTCCATTTCTCATTCCTTTCCACCATGCAAATGTTTAGTGCTGACCTAATTCAAATTGGTGTTGGTTAAGATGCATAGTCGACAATGGGATATTTTACAGATGAAAGGATGGTATAAATAAAGAATGAATTTTTAAAGAAAACAATGTGGAATGTGTGTATACTTTTTAAATTATTGTGCAAGTGTGTGCATTTGCAATGAGGATGTATGAAAGAGGATCTATTTCCTTGTATGTATGAAGTTGTGTGACCTATGGTGTTGAGAAGTGTGCACTTTCATGTGCTACCTATTGAAAGTAATGAACCAAAGGTATTTAAAAATCATTTGGATGATTTATAGAGGTGTGTAAATGGTGGATCTATTCTCTTTTATCTGTCTTCATCTAGGCAGTGAGCCAGGCTAATAGTAATCCTTTCTTCGAATAGTGAACCTCTTTGTAAAAATCACCTTAATCAGTGTCACCCTAACAAGTATTCTCATATATTTGAGAATTAATCTTTTTCATGGATCTTACCTTCATGGGGTTTTCCATGTAAATTTGGTGTTCATTGCATATTTCTATGATCTTTCATGTCTATATCATTATGTGTTTAAAGAATTGAAGATAAGTTTTTGTGGACCTGATTCAATTAAAGGTTTAAAAGGTTTTGATGACAACTAATTGAACCCCCCTCTCAATTGTCCTACAAATTTAATAATTGGTCTCAAAGATTTGTTTCCTTGGAGAAGAGATTAACTGCTTAAGCAAATCCTTGGAGAAGAGATTAACTGCTTAAGCAAATCTTGATGACGCACAAACTAAAAATCCCTATATTTCATGGATCTGACTATGCTTACTGTTGTACACACTAAAATGGTGCACTTCTATGAACCATTACATGCAAGGTTGCTCAAGAATGAGGCCTCACAAAGTGGCTCATAGCTCTCTATGCATGGAGTTGAAAGATTATGGATTTTCTCTCAACTAGAGCTACAAACTTGTGACCTTGCTAGTCAACCACACAATGAGAGATTCAAGTGAAGACAAGGGCAACAATGCCAATATCTCCAAGAATCAAATATGCAATGCAATGCAAATCTAAATGAGAATGAAATCTAAGCTATGAAAGGAAAGTACAATGCAACTAATCTATGAAAGGAAATAACAAGTGTTACAATGCCTCCTATTTAGACTATGTGAGCTTATTCTATTGCATAAAAAAAAATCTATACTATGAATGCCATGATTATGCAACCAAGAAAGCAAGTATGCAACTAAATGATGAAATGAAGCAAGTCTTCAATGTCTTCAAAAGCTCCAAATGTACCTAGAAAACCTGCAGCATAACAATAGCATGAAAGAGATGGATATATGCAAATGAAGGAGAGAGCTTTCCTTTTATAAGAAATGAGGTGAAATGGACCATTGAGATTAAGAGGCAAAAAAGTCTTAATCAGTGGTGGAGCTTGAAAGAGGAGCAATCCATGTGCACAAGTATCCTCCAATAGAAAAATAGGAGTTGACTTTATGTCCATATGAGACAAAAAGTGTTTTCTTCTTTTTATAAAATAGGAATAGTGCTTTATTTGTGCAACTTAGGATAAGATGAAAAGGTGGGGCTTTTTATTTATTAAAAGGGGAGGAAATATTCCTTTTGAATAAATAAAGACTTTAGGATAAATGATTAGCCCATAGGATAAAAATCCAATATATGATCGAATTTAAGATTTAATCAAGAAATTGATAATGTTGAAAATATTGATTATTGATAAAATTGATTCAGGATCAATAAATTGAATAAATGGGGCCCAAAGTCTAGGCGACCATTTTTGGGTGCATACAACTGCAAGGTGAAGATGTAAGGATATTTGATTTCTCACAATCGTAAAACATGGAAGGATGTTAAGAAAAATATGCGAAACCAATGAATGGGGTGAATACTCTTGATGATATCGAGGCTTATGAAGGAAATGAGAAGGCAAGGTATGTTATTCTTAGTTCTCTTTCTAAGACTTAGTTAACAAATGTTGTATCTTTAGAAACTACTCACAATGTTTGGGAAAAGATAAAAAGTACTTATGAAGGAGATGATATGGTCAAACAAGCTAAGTTGCAGAATGATAAGGCTAAATATGAATGCTTGTGAGTGGAAGAAGATGATAATATAAAGAGATACTTATAGAAGATAGATGTTGTGAATGAGATCAAAGGTCTTGATGGTGACTTGAAAGAGAATGATGTTGTGCAAAAGGTACTTAGAACTCTTAATAAACCATATAGTTCTAGATTTCTATTATAGAAGAATCTTAGAATTTGAGTAAATATATTAGAGAAAAAATGTATGGCTCCTTGCTTTTGAGATGAGGGAATTTGGTACTATAAGTGCAAAAATGAATATTACATTTAAAGGTACTAAATAAAAAAAGGAAGAGGAATCTGATGAGTAAGACCTTGATGAGATTGAGGAAAACTTTGTGAGTAGAGTAAAGAAATGAACCATAAAATACAAGTGTAAGTTACCTTTTAAATGTTTTAGTTGTGGAAAGATAGGTCAGTATGCTTCAGGATATCCTGATAGAATTGCAAATCAAAAGAATAAGAAAAGAAAAGGAAATTTTAATAAGAAATCTTATTATGTTAGAGAAGATGCTATTATTTCTGATGATGAATTTGATTATGATGAAGATGATGGATGTGTGTTCTTCATTGTTAAAAAAGATTTTTTTTTTGGTAACCGTGAAAAAATTGTTGAAAGGAAATCTCTAGAAGTTGATACTAAAATTGTAGATAATGTGGCCTCTACTTTTCATGTTAGAAGAGACAAAGGTGAATAGATAGCGGATGTTATAATCACATGACTGGTTACAAGAGTAAGTAAGTTTCTAAATATTGAAAAGCGTGATGGAGTTGTTATATTTGGCGATGATCAAACTGTTGAGAAAGTTGGAATAGGTTCTTTTAGTTTTGATGGAAAGCATAACACTAAAAATGTTTACCATGTTAAAGACTTAAATCATAATCTTTTAAGTGCTGGAAAATGTGTGGGAATAGATTTAATCTTAATTTTCAAGAAGATGGTAGTGAGATTAGGAAAAATATGCAAAAATTTGATTGTTGTTGGAAAGAAGACAGATGGAAATGTTTATCAGTTGAAAACTACTAGTGAATATTGTTTGATGTCCTAGATCAAAGAGAGTTGGATATGGAATTTTGTGTGTGAAAATGTGCAATCTAAACTAAAACAATACTTCAATGAGTCCTTAAATAGTTAATCTAAACTATTGAAAGTAAATTGATCTAAACTAAGAATAACTAAGGTGACTCATTACCTTCTAGTAGACTCGATTATGAGCTTTCTTTCAGATCATTGCAAACTCAGTGACCACAACGTAATCTAAACGAGGGATTTGAATGAACTAAATACAAATGCAAGATTGATCTAATTAGCTAAGAGTTAATCCAATTAAACAAAATGAGATGTTCCTATCTTAGTTTGATGCAATAAATGAAGGTACAATGCTAAATCAATGAAATAACTAAGCTATTGAAATTAACTATGAAATGTGCAAATAGCTATGATAAAAACCAACAACGTAACTCTAATTCAAAAATATGGATCCATTGTGAAGAAATGAGGCCTGGTTATATAGAAATCCCTTTTGGGATGAATGATTGAGATGGATTAGAGACAAGCATTGGAGATTGTTTCAAAGAATCGGTTATCTCCAAAGGTGCATCAATTATTGTGGGAACTTCCAAATTAACTAGTAAGTCAACTAGATTGGTTTTCTAGTTAACCAATTTGTTTCCAAAATATGATTTGGTTAACTAAATTATTTCCAAAATCGTATTCAGTTAACTAAAGGATGGTGACATAAATATAGTTTTAGAATTATTGAATGATTTTAATGCATTTTCCTCAAAATGTGATAACAAAAATTAATTTAATTCTTTTATTTGTAATTAATTGACAACTTCCATTTATTTATTCAACATTAATTAAATAAATAGCATAGGATCAATTTAATTGCCAATAACATTAGGATTTGAGAATTATTTAATTAAATAAGATCAAGTGCAATAACCAAATGGGATATAGGTCAAATCAAATTGATGAATTGAATTGTCTTAGATTAAGACTTAGGAAATTTGATCAAAATTAGTGTTTTCTTTGATGAATCGAGATTAGGGGCTTATGGTTTTGGTGACCATTTTTAGGTGATTACATTTTCCCCTCTTTGAATTGATGTGCGATCAACGCATTGATTCAAAGAATAGTTAGTGTTGAAACCGAGAGCAATGAAACTATTCTCAAGTTGATTGATTTAGAGATATCAATTTTGAACTTGATTGAATGAAGATCAATAGGAAGACCAAAATGGTTAGTTTGATGTGATGCGATGAAACTAAACACCTGTCTGATTTGATGATGACAACTAACCAATTTGATGTGAAGTGATGAAATTGATTAATGTCAAAAAAGACTCTTAAACCATTGGTTTGGTTTGAATGAATAACCAAATTGATGTGAAGCGATGAACTGATTATCATTAAGAGATTGATAGCACCATTGACTTGATTTGATGTGATGAAGACAATTGGATTGATGAGGACAATATCAGCTTGATGTGAAGCGATGAAACTAATATTCCCCTAGAGATTTATTGCTGAAGAATCTCAAATTGATGTGGTGCAATGAAGCTTATATGCCCCTTGCGATGACGTCTTGTTTGATTTGATGGTTGGATTGCTTGATTAAAGATTCTCGATGTTTGATGATGTGATCACTAAATTTTTGATGTTATGATCATGCCCCCTTGGGAGAAAAATCAAAATATGGCTAGGTTCCCCAGTGATCGGAAGTAATTTCTATTGATGCAAGAAAAATTTGATCTAATTTTGAGGAGTTTGTAAGCGAGTAGGCCATAATTTGCACTTGATTTTAGGTCTAGTTGACCAAGTTTGACCAAAATTTGGGTAAGGTTTGACCAAGATTATGGCACAATAATCTTCTTGAGGAGAAAGAAATCTCATTAGTTTGGAAGATAGATGATTGAATGCGTGAGTAGTCAATTGCAATTTGAGTAGAAAGTCAAATTGCAATTTTGTCAAATTAAATGATCTCAAATTTCAATTTTGATCCCGAAAATGGAATCAGGACAGTCAAATTAGTAGGGAATCTTCTTGTTGATACACAAGTACTCAATAATATCTCTGATGACAAAGTTGACCGCTTGGTGAGAGAAGAAGATGATGAGCTTGATTGCAGGCCTCACATTCCATGTAGGAGAAAATGATGGAGTGAAGTTGTCCAAATGCAAAATGTAAAACTAATATGAATTCACCCTAGAACTTAGTCATTGAGTTTTCATTGAAAATTTTCATCATTGAGTGTTGTAGGACATCATAGCAGATACAATTCTCATTGGTACTACTGTGACCATGAGAATATGAATATGGCCTTTATCGCTGAAATGTGGAAAACTGATGCAAGCTTTGAGGCATAAAAATCTGAGATGACCTGAGCATCATTTTCAGATGATGTTTCAAGTAACCATAAGCATCAAGGCATAAGAGTTCAGGATGAACTGAATGGTCTTTGCATAAACAAACAAAATAACAGAAAAAGAGATAGTTCTGACCTCACCTTAGTATCCATAAAAAAAGAGTCGAGGTATGTGCGGTGTTCCAATTAAGATGGGGGCTCTTACCATAAACACCTAATTTATTGGATAGTTTAGGATAATTGAAACCATACCGATAAGAATAAAAAAAAGAAAATGGTTATGCCCCTAGTCCATGTTCCTCTAGTCATTTTGGACATCGTCAAGTTACATATAAAGGGATAATCAGTAAATCAAATGATAACAAACATCATACCAAGAAAATTCACAATCTTTATTGCTCCTCTAGTTGGTTAGACATCCTCAAGTCGCAATAGAGATGTGATCAACATCAATTCAAAAAGTTTTGGGTGTTGTTAACATTTTTGGTCTCTATTCTAACTTGTTGAAGCATGTAGCGTTCATAAACATTGTTTCATTGTTCACTTGGATGAATGATTCTAATAAGTGTTAAGAAGTTCTCTTTATTGATGTCGCAATGTTGTGGGGTGTTGAGAAACACCAGTGTGTGTTAGTGATTAATCTTTCAATGGTTATTGGAAAAATGACTTTGATTAACTAACTGTCATAATAGGAAACTACCCCTAGCAAAAATTGAATTTCCTAGGATGAAGATAAAGACTGATTCCAATCCATGGCAGTGTAGCATGAAATAATTGATTTTTCACGAAAGTGACTAAAGGTTGTGTACAAACTAAAGCAAATAAAGGATGCCTAGATGCATGTTGATAGATGGAGCACTTGAGTACAAGAGGCACCTATTTACTAGGTTTTAACCTACTTGGAAGATATTCTTTTTTGCTACCAAGGCACCTGTTTACCATGTTTTCACCGAGGCACTTTTTTCATTTTTAATTTTTTTGCTCTTTTTCATTTTTCATTTTTTATTTTTAGTTGACGCATCAAAGTGCCTGTTTGCCAATTTTTCACTAAGATCATCATTATTTTCAGGACTTTTTCCAATTTTTATGATTTTTTAGAGATTACTCATTCTCAAGTAAGATCACATTGGTTTTCCCCCAATGTCTAGCAAGGTATAGGACATGATGGATTGATTAGAAAGCTGATGGATGAAGTGGAAAGATAATGAGGGATGAAGCGAGTGAATGCTACCCTCAAGAACAACCTCCTCAAGATTACCCAAGCTAGGGAAAGGGAATATGGTAATGTAGGCTCATGAAGTGGTGTTAGATAGCATATAAGATAATGACCTGGTGTCATGAAAGGATGTGTTCCAAAAGAGTGGACATGTCAAGAGACTCATGTTAACAAATTTTGCATTTTATCATTCTTCATTTTGATCCAGACCAAGGGGTTGATTTGGAGAAGCCGTGTATAGGATCACACAATGAGAATAAAGGGTGATAGAGATTATGAGTGGATGGTTTGAGATAATGGAAAGGATTCTTAGGAATAGTGATGGTCCATTTTGGATAATCAAGATCATGATAGAGTAGCATGGATGGAAACAAGTGACTAAGATGATGGAAATGATAGTAGATGAAAGGATATATGATGCTCATGAATAAGTTCAACCTTGTCAAGATCAAAGGTGAAAAGATGAAGTATGGATGCACATGAAATAGCTAGTGTGGATGAATCTTGCCCCCAAGTGTAGAGTGCAAGAGGGAGGAATTACGCATGATGCCTGTTTACTAGGTTTTCATCATGGTACTTGTCCAAGGTGCCAAAAGAAGTGGTTTTCACCATAGGATGAATTTCTTTACTTTTTCTACCAAGGCACTTGTTTACCAGGTTTTCACCAAGACACTTTTTCATTTTTTATTTTTTTGAGGAACTCAAGCTTGATGCTCTTTGGATAATGCTCCTTTGGAAAGATATGCTTTGATGAGCCAAGGCCACTAAAAATGTACATATAAATAATGTTGATAGGGTGATGGAGGGTAAGGATAGATGATGACTAAGGATTTATGAGATGGATTGGATAAAGGGGATGGATGAACAGTGAAAGGGAGGATAAGAAGTATACATAGGTGTTGGATAAGGGATAGGGTATTGAAATATTTGTGTAGGAGTGTGTGTAAAGGGTGATAAAATCAACATCGACACACAACTTGAAGGGTAGTGGACAAATGGAGGAAAAATGGATGGAATAGCCCGAGACTTTGATGTATGAGGTGATGATTTTTTTTTGGAAGGAGATGGAGTGAAAGCCTTTGGAAGCTTGGATGTCAACTCTGATTTTTCCTTTGTGTTTAAGTCCTTTAAAAGAGACTTGGGAATCCACATAGATTTATATTTTTCTTTTCTTTTGGATACTTTAGAACAAAATTCTTCCATGATGGATTTGGGAACCCATATTTTCTTTGATTTTATTCTTTTCTCAAGGGACCCTTGTGGTCTCTTGAATATTTCCTTTTTCTTTGTAGTCACATGTCGATTAGATAGGACATGGTGATCTTTATATGTAAGTGGATTCTTGTATTTTCTTTTTATGTTGTAAATCCAAATTGCTTCCAAAAGACTTGGGAATTGTGGATGGATGAGGTTGATATGATGGGTTCAAATGGATGTCTGGATGCATGGAAATTTCTCTAGGATGCATTTCTTTGTTGATCTTAAGGTATGATGGGGGAAGTGGATGAAAAGTTTGGAGCGTGAGTTATAGTGGATGGGGCACTAGTAAATTTTACCTTAAATTTTGATGAGAATTAGTCAAATTTTCTACAACAATTGGTCGAATAAAGGACTAAAAATGTCGTCGATCTTTTTTCGTCACATTTTCTACATGTTGATTAATAGTCAAAATTTTGACAGTACTACTGGTCAAATTATCCACTACAATAATCCATTGGAACTGGAAGCATTGTCGTCGATTTAATTGGTGACGTCGTCGCAATTTCAACCATATGATAGGTCGAATTATCCACCACTATTTGTAGAAATTATCGTCAAATGCATAGCATTTTGGTCAAATTTAGTGTTGTGAAATGGTTGAAAGTTCGACCAATACTATTTTTTTTTTTTTTAAAATGTTTATTAATTACACAGCTTAAGCTGAATAGGATGCCTAATACCACCTCAGCCTTTTGTTTCCTCAAAAGTGTCAATAGTGACATCATTCAAAAGAATAGCATATATGTGTTTCCTCAAAAGAATATTATAGATGTCTTCTATTTAGCACAATTAGAAAGCTTCGTTTACCTACAGATTTGTGTGCTTGTCTAAGTTTGATACGCAGATATAAATTGGTATTCAAATATAAATTATTGAGCTAAGACCTCTAAGATGTATTCTTAGAGGTCGTAAACGGTCGTAAACACTCGTTCTATTGGTTGTTGTCAGCTTCTCTTTGAGCTTCTCTTTGTTTCGAGAATAGTTTAACATTCTCTGAGAAACATAATTGTAGGCATCATGGTCACATTTTTTGGAGACAATGTAATTGAGTGGTATACCCAGACGATGGAGAGCAACTTTTGCACCTCCAGATCCAAGTTGTTATCCATCCCGCAATGTCAACTTGGAATCGGAGGTGCAGAAATTGCTCTTTGTGTAGGTATACAACTCAATTATGTTGTCTCCAAAAAAATGTGACCATGATGCCTACACTTATGTTTCGAGAATAGTTTAATTAACATTCTCTACTTAACAGGGCCAACCACATGAAGGTGGAAGCTCATCTGGCCCCTCCTAAGAGCCTCTTATGACCCTTTACGACATTTTAAGACCTCTAAGATGTATTCTTAGAGGTTGTAAATGGTCTTAAAGGGTCATAAGGGGTCCTAGGACACAACAGTTGAGAAACATAAATGTAGGCAACATGGTCACAATGTTTTGGAAACACAACATAATTGAGAGGTATACCCAGATGATGCAACACAACCACTACTCCTGTAGTTCTAAGTTGACATTGCGAGATCCAAAAACCAAAGATAAGGAATCTATATATGGTTTTTGGATCCACAGTGTCAACTTAGAACTACAGGAGTAGTGGTTGTGTTACATTTTCTGGGTATAGCATTCAATTATGTTGTGTCTCCAAACAATTGGGACCATGATGCCTACATTTATGTTTCTTAGCTGTTGTGATACCTACATTTATGTTTTGTAGCTATCATGTTTATTTTTATGTTCTTTATGTTTGGCTTCTCTCCCTCGCATCGAAAATAAGATTTTTCCCACTCTGAATCGAGAATGAGCATGCAACACAAGCAGAATATGCACAGACAGTAGGTGGAGTTGAAAAAACACAACACATTTACATTTTCGCGATGGTCTATAACTTAAAATATGCAATTAAAGACCTCTATCAAAAATGCAACCATGTTGTGTTTTTCAACTCCACCTGATATCTGTGCATATTCTGTGAGATTGCATATTGAACTAGGCTTCTCCTTCTGCATTGCCTGAAACCAAGAGACCATCACAGTTAACATCTAAATGGCACGTCTCATCATCACAACTAATCCACCTTAAACAATTGAATATGTTTTCTTTTATTAAATATTCATTAATCAAAATTCGAATAGAAAATGTATACTTTGAGTTCTACAATTCACATTAGAATCGATGCCTCCATCATGCTCGATCGGTGCAATATCAATATCCGCAGGCTACATTCCAATGTAAATAATAGATTTAGATGACGATATCATAGAAATGCCTAATTCACAGTCCATCGTTTGTTCTCTAAAACACTAAATTAGGGATTTCTGCGATATCCTCATCTGTATCTACAGCTATTGCCTCTGTTGTTGCAGGTGCTTTTCCCCTATTTGATATTTATCTTCAAGTGTCCACACTCATTCTGTTGGTTGTTTCCAGCTTCTCTTTGAGCTTCTCTTTGTTTTGAGAATAGTTTAACATTCTCTGAGAAACATAATTGTAGGCATCATGGTCACATTTTTTTGGAGATGATGTAATTGAGTGGTATACCCAGACGATGGAGAGCAACTTCTGCACCTCCGGTTCCAAGTTGTTCTCCATCCCACAGTGTCAACTTGGAATAGTTTCATCCCTGATGTGACCATGATGCCTACAATTATGTTTCAAGAATAGTTTAATTAACATTCTCTACTTAACAGGGCCAACCATGTGAAGGTGGAAGCTCATCTGGCCCCTCCTAGGAGCCTCTTATGACCCTTTATGAAATTTTAAGACCTCTAAGATGTATTCTTAGAGGTCATAAATGGTCGTAAAGGGTCATAAGGGGTCTTGGGACACAACAGCTAAGAAACATAATTGTAGGCATCATGATCACATTTTTTTGGAGACAACGTAATTGAGTGGTATACCCAGATGATGAAGATCAACTTCTGCTCCTCCAATTCCAAGTTGACAATGCGGGATCCCAAGACATAGGTAAGGAATAAATTGAGAGAGTGGAGGAGGGCCATAATGACAAAAATAATAGAGGACAAACCTCAAGTTAAATGAGGCAACTGCAAACATTTTAATAGAATTTTATTAAAATGTTTACAATTGCCTCATTTAACTTGAGGTTCATCCTATATTATTTTGGTCATTATGGCCCTCCTCCACTCGCTCAATTTATTCCTTATCTATGGTCTTTGGATCCCGCAGTGTCAACTTGGAATCGGAGGAGTAGAGGTTGCTCTCCATAGTCTGGGTATACAACTCAATTATGTTGTCTCCAAAAAATTGTGACCATGATGCCTACAATTATGTTTCTCAGCTATTGTGAAATCTACATTTATGTTTCTCAGTTTTCATGTTTATGTGTATGTTTTTTATGTGTTTGGGAAGACATCTTTCTAGCCTGATCCTAGATCCTTCGGCAATTAGCTTAATCATAATTGTAGATGATAGATGATCAATTAGCTATCCAAGAAAAAGCCCATAAATGAACTATATGTACCCCAATTAATGTGCCCTCTATGCGTACCCAAATGATATATTTGAAACAACAAGGGTAAGGCTAAATTTACCCTTGTTGTTTCAAATATATCATTTAGGTATGCGCAGAAGGCACATGAATTGGGGTACACATAGTTCATTTACAAGATTTTTCTTGGGAAGCTAATTGCTTAGCTCTCATTTGCTTCATTTATTATCAAGCTAATTGTCGAAGGATCCAAGCCCAGGCTAGAAAGATGTCTTCCCATTCTGTTTAAGCCATATTCCTTGTTCTTGTCAAACTTCCTTGGTACGGTAGGCTTGCTCTCTGCAACACTCTTCTTTAGTGAGACTTGATACCACATTGCGCTCAAACTTCAGTGAGACTTCATACCACGCAGCATCTATAGATTACATTCAATGCATTATTTAAACTTGTATTGGTGGGAAAACTCTTGAAAATAGGCAAAAGAGATAGTCAATCCATAGTCAAGGTCAAGGAACAAATGGAACAACCAAGAAACACTATATGTTAAATCATGTGATTGATAGTAGATTGGGGCTCCCATGAGCCATAAACATGAATAATTATTAAAATATTAGTTACAATATGAAAATACTAAACTAACTAATTCCTAAGTTCATCTCTGCATATGGTCACAACAAATTAGATATGCGATTACAATACAGAGAAGGCATCGTAAAAATATAATTTTGGAATTTACCCTAGCCTGACATGTTTTGCACTCCAATCCTTCATCGTGGATAAGTGGAGATGGGTGGATAGATGCAGATGAGTTGTCATCGACCCAACTAAAGTATCTGCAGCCATTATTTCCCTATGATACCTAGTCTACATTAGTTCTTATATTATAATGAATAGTATTTACATTAGAAACTTTAAATATATAAACATTAGCAACCTTTTTTTTATTAGGGCAGCACCAAAATTGTCATCCAGGGTTGTTCAATGTCCGTGAAGTCTTCAACACACACTTCCCACCACCACATTGACAGTTTGGCACATTGACAAGAGTCATCGAACCTATATCAATAATGCACTGCACCATCGTTACTACATTTATAATTTTTATATGATTATTTTTATAGTCCAAATACACCAAGGAGTACCATCAAAAATATTAACCATTTACAATAATGAAAAGTAAACCTAAATCAAATAGCTCATTTTTTTATCAGCATGTGTAGTCTGTGTGTATATGAAAAATGAAAGAAATATGAAGCTGAAATAAAATAGTGAACAAAATAGTATTCCACATAGAGTGAATGAAATATACCATCAAAAGAAGGTGACAAAAACCTATCACGAAGCACAGACATAGGAAATCAAAAAGGGACAAAAGACAAGAAATAAGAAAAATCATTACGACTATAGAAAAATCATTTATACTATAATAAAAAAAAGAAACACTATTTGTCAACAATTTCCAAAATCATTAGGACTATAAATGGATGGTTCTGATATTGTTTTGCCATTACAACAATTGAGCATTCATCATTTGGTACTTCTTGGTGTATTCCATTTAAGTTTTTCAGTTGTTGTGTTTATGTGCATGTTCTTTATGTGTTTGGCTTCTCTCCCTCGCAAGGGATACGTCGATAGGTAATTGATTTGAAAGCATAATGATTTGACAGTCTTTTTTTAGGATAGGCATAATCATCCTGCCAACCTTAATTAGCAACATTGGTGTCCTATCATTGCACAAGTGCAAGACGGTAAGGGTCTATTCAAGGAGGGATGAAAAAAAGGTCATTTTAACCTTGCAAGCCTAGGTTTTGGAATAGGTTTAGGTTTCTCAATAAGGTTGACTACATTGTTTTCCACATTATATGTAATGTCAACATTCACTGATTAGCAGATATTTCAAGTCTCCAAGTGTGGAGTTCACTATCCCTGGTAGTTCTCTATTGGTTTACAATAGTGCTTCTTCCCATAATCAAACAAAGGATTTGATTCCAACCTAAGATTACATAAAACCCCTCATAAAATTTCAAAACAATAAGAATATAGTCTTCATTCATATTCACTGTCAATGTTCCTCAAATCAGTGATTAGAACAGGCAATTAAAATGTCCCTCAAATCATTAATCAGTTGATTATTATATAAGCTCCTCAAGCATGAGTTGGACAGGACTACATCAAAACCAAAAACATTAATTAGTTGATTATTATATAAGCTCCTCAAGCATGAGTTGGATGATGTGGATTATGTAGATATAAGAACTAATGTATCCACATCATCCAACTCATGCTTGAGGAGCTTATATTATTTACTGTCTCATAATAGTAAGATTGGTACCTATCCTAGTAAGTCATTATGAGACAATAAATACGATCTACATCCAATCTTGGTCCACAAGCATGAGTTGGATGATGTGGATTATGTAGATATAAGAACTAATGTATCCACATCATCGAACTCATGCTTGAGGAGCTTATATTATTTACTGCCTTTTTGCCTTGGCATTTGTCATTATTTTTGAGAAATTCAATCTATAAAAGGATGGTGAACAAAAATGACAGTCCAATAGATGGAAATTCAAGTCCCATAAATATCAGTGGACAGTGCTAAAACAAAATTATGACAACCTTCATGTTGAAGTGACAGTCTTGCCTAAGAAAATACTAGACAATTGTAAGTCCAAAGATTAAGGTTGTGTAGAAACAGTCTATAAAAGCTTACAAGCAAGACAAGAACGGCCTTTGAAAACATTGGATGGCATGTTGATAATGGTTTCCATATAGAAACAAAAAAGGAAAACCATAGAACAGTCAGTCCTATGAAGAATTTAAAAGGCTAAAATGGTAGACAATCTAAATGGTTATGTGACAATCAAAAATGTTGTTGGAGTTGAACAAAGAAAACTAGGCCAAGGGGATGATGAACTAATAGGTATAATAGTTAATGTTAAACAAGTTGGTGTCAAAAGAACATTGATCTCAAAGGATTTGTAGTTAACCATGAAGGTAAAATTTTGAAGACAACTGAAGACAACCAACAATCCAAGTATAGCCACAAGAAACATCCAATGAGGATAATCATCCCATGACAGTCATGCCAAACAACAATGAGCATGCAGTAGTTCTTGATGGAAGATCAAAGGAGAGTAGACAGCAAGTCAAGTTTTTTCAAGAAGTACATGAAATATTTTAGAGGCTCAGTAGCATGACTCACTAATAGTATGGAGGATAAGGTGACAGTCCACTAAAGGACATTCATCCAAGGCAGCATTATGCAAAGGACAGTACTAGAAAATGAGAAGTTTGGTAATGATGGATGATGGAAAGGTCAATGAGAAAAGTATGAATGGATTGGATCAATGGATTGGAATGGATATGGGCAGAGTATAGAAGAGTTTAGAATGATGTTAGAGTTTCTTGTGGATGAGAAGGAAAATCCATAGTGCTTAGGGGAATAGTGTGATGACTGTCCCAACTAGAGAATCCCTCATATTTCTCTCAGTAAGATGAATAGTTGTGGCATAGGATCCTTCAACTATTTTTGGACCCTTTGTCTTGTAAACAATGACCAATCTTTCAATCAAATGCACCTTATGTTTGACGTGTGGTGGTAACTTTCTCATTGTAGTGACGAATCTATTATTTAAATCAACTACACATGAATATGAGACAGACAATGAGGATGCACAAACATGAATGATTCATATGTTTCAAGGTACAAAAATCTCCTAGATAGACAAAGGGTCCACAAACAGTTGAAGGATCCTATGCCACAACTATTCTTACTGAGAGAAATATGATATGAAAATCTCACAACTAGATACAACTGCCCCAGGCAAGGCAGTTTGCATAATTGGACAAGTTGAAAGGTTCCATGAAGAACCTATAATATAAATTTGTGATTCTCTAGTTGGGATAGTCATCACACTATTTAGAAGAAATATGAAGAAATATGAATATGAAGAAATAGTACTACCATCTAGGATATTTTTGTATCATTCTTTGGCACTCTCTTTTAAGGAATTCACAAACAATTTTATCAAGGCATACTCATTGTTTGTCTCATATTCATGTGTAGTATTGTCAAACATATTGAGCACTTTAAATAAAGAATACAATGGAAAAGAAAGAGAAAATAGCTTTAAATCAAATTTTTAATTCAGTATTTTTTTTAAATGCCAAGTTACTGGTTATTTCTTTTAACCAAAACCAAATCCAAATCCAAGTGTAAGTCAAAAATCAGCTTGCCAAGTACTCATCAAATCAATATATCTTTTTATTTGAATGTCAATTTTTACTGTCTAAAAAAACTATACATGCACACCTATGATTCTCTATCAGAAAAATATGAATAAGAACTGGTTTTGGATTGCACCGAGACCTTTATAGTGCCATGAAGAACCTATAATATAAAGTTGTGATTCTCTAGTTGGGACAGTCATCACACTATTTAGAAGAAATATGAAGAAATATGAATATGAAGAAATAGTACTACTGTCTAGGATATTTTTGTACCATTCTTTGGCAATTTCTTTTAAGGAATTCACAAACAATTTTATCAAGGCATACTCATTGTCTGTCTCATATTCATGTGGAATGGATATGGGACAATCATCACACTATTCCCCTAAGCACTATGGCTTTTCCTTCTCATCCACAAGAAACTCTAACATCATTCTAAACTCTTCTATACTCTTCCCATATCCATTCCAATCCATTGATCTGGCCAATCCATTCATACTTCTACACAAACAAATTAAGTCACCAAAATGTTGTCATTCTGGGATAGTCATTATAGGGACAATGACCAATCTTTCAATCAAATGCACCTTATGTTTGATGTGTGGTGGTAACTTTCTCTATTTTTTAAATCAACTACACATGAATATGAGATAGACAATGAGGATGCACAAACAGGAATGATTCATATGTTTCAAGGTACATTAGGAACAATAGATTCCAAGTGGAGATGCATTAGGAACCTTATTGTCGTTCACTGAGATGTAACACTAAGGGAACGATGATAGTTGGTTGGAATGCTTATGTTATGAAGTTATGGGATGGTTATGTTCCCTGTTAGTTGGAATGGTTATGTTATGAATGGTCATAGGGAGTCTCTATTACAAAACAGTGAGAACAGACTGGTGTATGTTTTGGTGAGCGAAAAGACAATAAAACTTTATTGTTCTATGCAATTTTATGACTATTTGAAACTATATTAACTTGGTTGAATTATATATGCGTTGACATAGTCTTTTTAACCAAATTGACTTGCTATTTGATGAGTTTCAGTTTACTTTGAACTTGTTGTTGTGCTGGTGTAGAACAGTGGTTATCTTTTAATTATTTTGTTATTACAGTAGAGTTTTAGATAAATGGAAGTCATTCCATGAATAATATAATGCCTAATTCATGGAATGACAATTATTAACTTGTATTATATAAATCTGACCATGCATATGTAGATCCAAGCAAGTTAGAAGTGATCACAGTCAAGAACGGTGAAAGAAACCAGTGAAAATGGTGGCTCGGGTGTAACAGTGGATGATCTGTCCACATAAGGTATCTATTTTATGTTTTGGAATAGTTTATTATGTTGATTGGAAGGTGATTCAATCACCAATTGTTTGCAAAAGTGAGTTGTGACAGGAGTTTGAAGAAGCCCTAAAAACCAGGGTTAGAGGACACCAAATTTGGGGTTTTCTAGGTTACAAAGCCTTTGGAGTTAATTCCTTTCACATATGGCCATTTTATGGCATAAAATTTTTTTCCTTCTATACCTTGACCAACCTAAACCATTTTCATTAATGGTCGATAATTTTCGTAGAAAAATGATGTCAAATGTACTAACGCAGCAATCAATTACACATTCAGAAGTAGACTGTTATAACAACAATTAAATTTGTAATCCTTTCAATTCGTAAGGATCATAAATTTATTATAACCTATCCTATCAAGGATTGAATTAGAAATAAATAAGCTTCTACCTCCTTCATGCACATATTACAATGCAATGGTAAGTGGAAGGATAATAACAGGTTCCTAGTTGTTAGGAAAAACAAATACACCATCAAATCAACTAAGAAAAAGTGTACAAATAATGTAAAGATGTCCTTTACATATTCTATGAAAGATGGAATAGCATAAGAAAATAGGTGGGTGTACAAATAGAGTAGACAAATGAGCTTCCAATATGGTGTTCAATATAATTGGGGAAAATTGAAGGAAATCTGGACATGTCATGCATCGAAAAACCAGTTTATTTCCAAAAAATTTTAACAAGATCCACGTCAGGTTGCAAGATCAAAATCAATTTATCGATAAAATTGGAATTTGACATCTGCAAGAAAATAAAGGAATTGGGTCTTAAACTTGAAGAAATGTTTGGGAAAATCCATTTCATTTTGATGTTGATCCAATTGTCATGAAAGCTTCCAGATTTCTTCATTTTGTTATAGTTGTCAATTTTATGAAACTTAATGCTTTTTTCTCCTTTGTTTTGCAAGGTGAATTAGAGGAGAAGCTAGGAGAAGCTAGGAAGGCGAGGAAATGATGGTGAAGTTAAGCTCAAGATTTCAAGCTCGAGGACTTCAAGTGAGAAGGAAAATTCAACATCAAGATTATCAAAGTACAAATTCAAGGCAAAATGAAGACCGAGTTCATGAAGATGCGAGTTCAAAGTAAACATCAAGCTCAAAGTAAATTGAAACTCATCAATTAGCAAGTCAATTTGGTTAAAAAGACTATGTCAACGCATATATAATTCAACCAAGTTAATAGAGTTTCAAATAGTCATCAAATTGTAGAGAACAATAAAGTTTTATTGTCTTTTCGTTCACCAAAACATACACCAGTCTGTTCTCACTGTTTTGTAACAGAGACTCCCTATGACCATTCATAATATAACCATTCCAACTAATAGGGAACATAACCATCCCATAACTTCCTAACATAACCATTCCAACCAACTATCATCATTCCCTCAGTGTTAAAAGAATTAGCCTCATAACCAACTATCATCGTTCCCTTCCTAACATAACCATTCCATAACTGAGATGTAACAAAACCCTCACTATTTTGTAACAGTCAATCAATGCTGCATTGTTTCTGCATTTCAGGAGTTAGTAGGCTATTATACAGGTTAGAATAACACATCCCATGAAGCCAGGGCCCTTGGATTTTCATGGGATGGTCATATTATGAAAAGAACCTAGACTGTTGCAAGAAAACTCAAAACTTATAATCTGTTAACTAATACCAGGCGTCTAACTTTTAGCACAGTGTGTATCAATCTTGTTCAAAATAAAATAATGAATGAAAAGGAACTTCTATTACATCTCAGTGAATGGCAATAAGGTTCCTAATGCATCTCCACTTGGAATCTATTGTTTCTATGGAACAGTTTTCTTAAATGAGCACTGGTGTTTTGGAACTATATGCAGTCCCTATTATTATAGAAATCCATAATTTACATTTGCGGGTTCTGCTAGACTACTATGTATTTGTTGTGACTGGTGTTCATTGTGCGGTTAAATGTTTTGTTAAGACACAATCCGCCACTAGTTAGAAACTTACACTTTGGATAACGCACCCCAAATTCAAACTCATGCATTTTTAAGTTTGATTGTGTAGTATTATTTACATTTTTTCCACAGAGTTCCATTCTCCGACAGACCATGTTCGAAGGTATTCTGATTGTCTTTGTTATGGGACTTAACCCTTAACTTGTATCTCCTCCACAGGAATCCAATGCTGTTGGAAGGGGACCAAGTTAAGCATATATATATATATATATGCTCATATCATAAATATATATATTCATGCTGAGATCAGCTATGAAGGAAATATAGTCGAATGTCATATATATATCAGTCAAAATGTGTATCATGACTGTGATAACAATTACGATACCTATACATACCGTGATTTATAACAGTCACGATACATATACATACCATAACTTACATCAATGCTATATATACCAGTCATGATATGTATATGTATCGTGACTGCAGTCATGATAGATATACATATTGTGACCTATATCCCTAAAGTTGATAATCATGATATTACTGTGCATTGTGTGTTAAGTGTTAAAAAAGTAATATGAAATGGCATCATTATAATTAGAAGTTGATTGTTATCAAATGATTATTATTGCGGAAAGACATGACCCTACATAACTGTCCAGTCACGTATGGTCATGTCCTTTCACAATAATAATTGTTCATTCTTCTACTTATATGAGATCATATCTGTTGTTTAGAAATCAATCACAGTGGCAATTATCTAATCCAGCAGAAGTTTGATTACGAAAAAGCATTACATTTATTCTTTATTCTGATCTATATTCTTTAACACCTTGACCTGCAAAATGTGGAAGTATAGACAAAGGCCAATGAACTTTTTGACAAAATTCATTTAAGAATCATGGTTTTATGGAATGCCATGATTGCAGGATAATCACAAAATATACTTGCTAAAAAGGCTTTCAGAAAATTTCAAGCAAATGCAATCAACATGTGTAAAATCAAATTTGACAACCTATCAACATCCTTCCTAGATATTGCCAAAATGGGAGCTTTGGAACAGGGTATGGACATCCATCAAAGCATAATGATAGGGGTTTTTTACTTGGATTCATCCTTGCTTTGGTCAAAATAGAAAAGGAAACATATGGGGGATATGGTTTAGTTTATCCTATCCTTCTGGCAACATGCCTTAAAGCTTCACTTGCCACAAAAAAGCAAAGCAAAACCTCAATGCACCTATATTGACATTTAAGTCTTGATATTGTTTCAAATTTGCGAGGACTATACTTATCAAACTTCTTGTTATTCCTTAGCCTCCCATATTGTTTGTTGGGATCACATTTCCTACCCTTGAGCCTACATGCAATTTGGAGTGCCCAAAAATTTCCCTAATAAAAGTGCGTATAGGGTAATTATTATCTATTAGCATTCAACCTTATCCTGAATAAAAATGTTTATGTTCTAATATTTTACTTATTTAAAAGGAGTATGAATATGTGTATAGTACATATTACACAAGAATATCATGCATCATCTAATAACAACCCCGATCTTAGATGTGGGTATCATACAAAATCCTTAGTGTATTCACATAATGAAGCAACAAAAGTACATACCCTAGAAAATGGGCATCGGCTAAGCTCCTAATAAAATGCACCGAAAGACAGAAAAAGAAAACTTTTGGAAATCTACAAATGGTGAAAACACTATTTTTTTAGTGATTTCTTTTGAAGACTTGCAATGCAAAGTATGCAGATCATGCACAATTAATGTCTTTCCCAATTCCGAGCATTGAACAAATGAAATGACATTACCCTAATTTGTTTTTTCACCCAGCAGCATGGAATCTCTGTGATGAAAGAACAAATTAGGGCCACAACTTCATGGCAAAGCTGACACAATGTGTTGAGTTCGGCCTGATAGAATGTCGTGGGACAGAGAGGAATAAACAAAAACTAATAACACGAATGCATTGGAGTTACTACAACACTACCGAAATATCAGTTAAACTTGTTCTAGCATAACAACTGTATGTTCCTTACGAAATCGACTGTGTAAGTTTTGAATGAACAACTTTTACAAGTTACACATGCCGATGTTACATCCAAACTGGTTGCAGGTATATGTAAATATCAATTACTTGTGCTATCAACCATAAGAAATGATAAAAAACATAGAAGGAACGTACTCAGAATTTTGTTTCACTTTTAACCTTGGGTGTAGGCACGCTCTTCAAGAATAAGCTCTGCTCCACTCCTAATTCATGCGCTCGCTGCAACCGTAAAAGTGAAAATGAGAATTAAAATGTTCTTTTTAAGTAATATGCCCATATTCATCGAACATTTGACCGGCATCATATTGGTGGAAAGTTCGACGAACACAGGCATGGTTTTAAAAAAAAACAATTTTTTCCTTCTATACCCTGACCAACCTAAACCATTTTCATTAATGGTCAAAAATAAAGGTTGAAAAATGATGTCAAATGTACTAGTGGGGGGATATAAGGTCCCAATATGGATGGAAGGTTTGAGGGTTTTAGCTTTGGGATATAAGGACCAAAGATGGATTTGGAGGATGGAGAAGGTTGATGTTTATGTACAAATAAAGGGAGATAAGTTGTGAAAGGGATATCAACCTCTTTAGAATGAGATATGTGGCCAAGACTCTTCTCTTTAGGATTCACCTTTATAGCAATAGGTGCATGAGTAGCTTTGATAGGAGCAACATAAGCTTGATAAGATTTAATCTTATGAAATAACTTAGGAGGAATGATGGTTTAAGGTGTATATGGAGGAGTATGATAATAGGGTGATGCGATACTCTGATTTTGACAAGGATGTTTGGATAATGTAGGAAGAGTACTTTGCTCTTGATTTTCAATAAGCTTATTAGGGATGATAGAAGGAATAACTTGATCTTTTTTAGGAAATGGAGGGTTATGTGGCTCTTGAGATGGAAATGTATTATCTTGGAAGAAATGGAAGGGTATCACAAGATCATCATATATTTCTAGGGATATGGAACTTGGGTCAACTATTGGATGAGGAAGGATGGTACCTTGATCTTGATCATTATTGATATTTATTTCTTCATATTTTGGATTGTCCTCTTGACATGGAGCCACTTCTAAGGATGAGGTAGGAGTTTTGATATGCATGGGAGATTCTTAGTGAGATGATGAAGAACTAGGCATGGCAGTGCATGAGGGTTAGGGATCTTTGATTTTGGGAGCATTGAAATTTTTTGCAGTTGGATGCAGATTAGCTTGTATTTCTTTTAGAAGTAGACCTTGAGGATAAACATAGTCAATATGAAAAGCATTAGGTTCTTTGTTCGATGTAGGCATGTTGGCTAGATTTTTGGCTTTAGGAGATGCATTAGTGTTGGAAGGAGTAGATGGGGAATGAGGAACACTACTACACATAGGTTCACGAGTTTGATCTTACTTGAGAGTAGTATCTTCATTAGATGATTCATTAGGATTTTCAATTTCTATTATGTCACCATAGATTAGATCTTGAATTTTATGCTTTAACTCCATGCAATCTGAAGTCTCATGTTTGTTATTTTGATGATAAGCACAATAGTTTCTCAAGGATAAAAAACTATGTGAAGTGATTTGAGGCAAGGTGATGAGATTGTGTTCAAGAAGCTCTTCCAATGTTGATTCAATGGATTGTCCCAAAGGGGTGAATGATCTATCCATAGGACTTGTAGAGATGTTGGATTCAAGATCATGGGGATTTGATTTTTCATTGTCATATGACTAATATAAAAGACTCTCAATTGAATGTGATGTATCCTCTTCATTTTCTTGATCAAAGATTGGATTATCATGGATTGGTAGAATAGATTCTTGATCAAAGATAGGTCAATCATGAAGATGTTCTTGATCAAAGATGAGATTAATGTGAGATTGTGAAGTAGCATTTTTATTTAAGGAAGATTAAGATATGGATGGATCATGATCATAAAAGGAAGGGAAAATTGATCTTAATGAGTAATTTTTGGATGATGTATCCTTTTATTCCTTTAGCTCTTGAATTTGAGATCTCATAGAGTCAATTTGTCTTGATATATCTACAAGAAGTATCTCTTCTTCCTTGGTAAGAGTGTAGGATTTAGCCCATTTGTTTTGAGCCATTATGAGATTGGCTTGATGCACTTGTTTAGGAGATTGGAGAGAAGGTATGATGTGGAAATTGTTCTTGAGATCAACTTTCTATTTTTTACTCCTGGTTTGCATAGGCATGAATCACTTGATCGTCTGATGTGTACTGAAGTAAAACTGATGTGTTGGATAACTCCAAGGTAAATGATGATGCAAACAAGATAACATCCAATCAAGAAGGAGATGCAAATGACTCAAATCTGAGTCAAGGTTAAGAAACCTAGGTGATAATGCACCCACGATTCAAAGAATGATTGAAGATTATGAAACTTATCCAAGGATTAAACCAACAAGTCAAGACTCATGATAGCAGAGATCAAACAATCAATAGATTATGACTAAATCTAGCTATGAAAAGCTCACCGTTCTGAAGGAAGAACTATAGAATACTGGATAAAATCTAACCAGAGGTCTAGAAAAGACTGGCGGGATTATTCATCCAACTACTCTTTGTCTTACAATAATAGGAAACACCAATTCAACCAAATTCATAAAATTACCATTTTTGGCAGATTTTTACAAAATCCATGTTTTGCCATTTTTGGGAATTCTCAAAACAACTCATGAAAATATGTTTTTTTCCCTAAAGCTTCCCTAAACTAAGATAAGAAGAATTGCCAACTAATCTTTGAGATTAGAAATATGATTTCGAAGTTATTACAAAACACAACTTTCTAAAAACTAAAAAAAAAATACAAAAAGCTAATTTTCGAGGCCCAAATGAACTTTCTGGCTCTTGAAAAGATGTTGAAATGACCACCTACCAAGCTAAGTTCAATAAGCAATCCAAATGGCATCTCCTAAAGAATCTACCTGTAAAATTTCAACACAAATGAAAAACTGAGTCAAAAGTTATGACCGTCGGAAGTCCCTACATCAATTTTGGATTTTTGCCAACTGTTAAGGTTTTCATTTTGTTTTCCATTTTTACTAGTCATTTTTTTGCTTTTGCTTCAAGGTTTGATTGTCAAAAGTTCAAAGTGTACAAACTCAACAAACACATGTGAAAAAACATCACTTCCTAAGCCCTATAGTCAATTGGCTGAGTGAGAAAATCCTTTCTTGTTGACTTAGGTACACACCTGATAACTAATCAGAATATGGCCACCACCAACCATGCAATGAGTATAATGATGTCGTATTATCTGACTCCAAACACTAATGGGGGAAAGATATGATGAGTATCTTGGGGGAGTTACTATTTCCCTTGCACTTTGATTATCTCACTTTCGAGGGTGAACCAAGTGGCTGCTACTCTATGGATTTTAGTAAGGGTCTCCTATTTGAACTCACTCTCTGTGTCCGCACCAACACAATTTAGGCATATTGCCCCACAAATCACATTTGCACCAATAGTCACGTAAATGTGATTTAGACCCTAAGGCCCTATTATGTGGTCAGACGAGAGCCGTGTATAAGCTCAAGTGAAATCCGGCTTTTGAGGCTTTGGCCTCAAAGAAGCAATTTGTTTAATGTGAGTTGGAGTGGTGTGGCTTACACCTCATGCTTACGTGGGTCGTTCTCAAAGGGTGAGTACTTTTTCCCACTTGGACAGGCCCATATAAAGGATTGCAATAAATGAAAAGAATAGTTACAAGGGTCTAGATTTCTAATTTTCCCTTAAAGGGAAAATAGCATAGTCTCCTATCCCTTTCACTATTCACAAGCACATAAAGAAATTGTTCTTTTTAGAAAGTCTAGCATGTGTCCTGCAAAAAGGTTTACATATGATATTAATGTCTTCAACTCATACATCCTACATGAGCTTGTTAAGCTACCAAGAAAGCACAAAAACAAAATAGGATACTATTTTTTTAGATTTAGCCAAAGAAACGAGTTGCATAAATCCAAAAATTAGAGAAGAATCCTTGTTGTTTTTCAAAAAAAGACTGGGATAGACTTGTACGAGAATCCACTGTGTACAATATGAGTATCCCTATATTCTCATACGAGTAACCACTTTGCCTCGTACTAGCCTATGAGGATGCTCATATGAGAAGAGAGATCCATAGTACGGCCAAAATGTCAGGAATCTGTAACAAAAAGTGCAATTTTGTGAAAATAATGTATAAACCAAAATTTACCAAAAACCCAATTGTGCAAATCAGAAAGTAGAGAACAAACTTGTTGTCCTTAATACAGAAAATTGGACCAAATTCTAGTACGAGAATCTATAGGGTCCAGTATGAAAATCACCTGATTCCAATACAAGTTTCAGTCCTTACTCGTACCAGCCTATGAGGATGCTTGTACAAGAAGACAAGGCCATAATCTTGATATTTGCAAAAAACAATGACAACTGTGAAGACAAAAAATTAATTTTTCTGCCCCACGGTGGACACCAGAAATGTGTGTGTGAAAATGTGTAATCTAAACTAACACAACACTTTAATGAGTCCTTAAATAGTTAATCTAAACTATTTAAGTAAGTTGATCTAAACTAAGACTAACTAAGGTGACTCATTGCATTTAAGTAGACCCGAGTATGAGCTTGTTCTCAGATAATTGCAAACTCAATGACCACAACGTAATCTAAACGAAGGATTTGAATGAACTAAATGAAAATGCAAGATTGATCTAATTAGCTAAGAGTTAATCCAATTAAACAAAATGAGATGTTCCTATCTTAGTTTGATGCAACAAATGAAGCTACAATGCTAAATCAATGAAATAACTAAGCTATTGAAATTTTAACTACGAAATATGCAAATAGCTATGATAAAAAACCAACAACGTAACTCTACTTCAAAAATCTGGATCCTTTGTGAATAAATGAGGCCTAGTTATATACAAATCCCTTCGGGGATGAACGGTTGAGATCGATTGGAGATGAGCAGTGAAGATTGTTTCAAAGAATCAGTTAATTCCAAAGGTGCATCAGTTATTGTGGGAACTTCGATATTAACTAGTAAGTCAACTAGATTGGTTTTCTAGTTAACCAATTTGTTTCCAAAATGTGATTTGGTTAACTGAATTATTTCCAAAATCATATTTAGTTAACTAAAGGATGATGACATAGATGCATTTTTAGAATTATTGGATGATTTTAATGTATTTTCTTCAAAATATCATAATAATAATCAATTTAATTCTTTTTTTTATAATTAATTGATAAATTTCATTTATTTAATCAGCATTAATTAAATAAATAGCATAGGATCAATTTAATTACAAATAACGTTAGGATTTGAGAATTAATTAATTAATTAAGATCAAGTGCAATAACCAAATGGGATATAGGTCAGATCAAATTGATGAATTGAATTGCCTTAGATTATGACTTAGGAAATTTGATCAAAATTAGGGTTTCCTTTGATGAATAATCGAGATTAGAGGCTTATGGTTTTGGTGACCATTTTTAGGTGATTCCAAGAACCAGAGGATGTGTAACATTAATTTTGATAATCTAGTAAGGATTAGTTCAATTCAAGTTGTTAGAGATCTGTTGAAGCATACAAAGTCTGGTAATAATATTTGCAAAGAATGTCAAGTTGGGAAACAAACAAGGATGGATTTTAAGGTTAAGAAATAATCTTCTACTCAATTGTTATAATTGGTGCACACTGATCTTCTTGGTCCAAACAAAATAAGAAATCAACAAGGTGACAAATACTTTATGCTTCTAATTGATGACTATTCTAGAGTAACTTGGCTTACTTTCTTGAAAGAAAAATTAGAAACTCTAGAAAATTTTAAGATATTCAATACTATGATTGAGAATGCAACAAATAGAAGAATCAAATAATTAAGGCATTATAGAGGAGGAGAATTTACTTCTACATAATTTAACACTTTCAATGAGAATCATGGAATAAGGAGGCACTTAATTTCTCTTAGAATGTTGTAATATAATGGTGTGGTTGAGAGGAAGAGAAAAATAATTTAGGAAGCTTCTAGAAAAATGATAAAGGAAACAAATCTACCAAAGATCTCCTTGAAAGAGGCAATACAAACTACAATATACATACTTAATAGAGTTGAAATAAGAAGAAACATTGGAAAGACATCCCATGAGTTGTGGTATGGAAGAACCGCATCTATAAAATATTTCAAAGTATTTGGAAGTAAGTGATATGTATGAAGAGATGAAGAAAACTTGGGTAAGTTTGATACCAAAATTGATGAAGGCATATTCCTAGGCTACTCTACTAAAAGTAAAGCTTATAGATGTTTCAACAAGAGACCAAGAAGAATAGTTGAAAGCACAAATGTGAAGGTTGATGAGGACATTTAGAGGATTACTGAGATAGAAGCTGGATATAAATTAGATGAGTTAACTAGAAAAGAATAAGAAGAGAAGAATAAAGAAAATGAGGTGCAAAATGATATAGAAGTTGCTCTGAAAACTATACTAACACTCCTAGGTATATGTAGAAGAATCATTTAGAGAAACAAATTATTGGAGATAAGGACAAAGATGTCATTACAAGAAGTAAAGTTACTAGAGATTAACTTGTTCTTAATCTTAGAAATAGAGTTGAAGACTGTGAAAGAAGCTTGTAGTGATCACAATTAAACAAAATGGTGCAGCCACGAAAGGAGGGTCCAAATGAGGATAGTTTTCACCATGCAACAAGAGTCACACAACGGAAGAAATAATGAGTCTAGAGAGAATGCCAGATCCAAAGTTTGCATTATCATAAAATCAATCATAATTGGTCAGCAATATACAGGCTTATAGTACAGGCTAACATGATTGATTACATATATTATCTAGATTATCCTTTATGTGGATCTATCAAAGTCATTCTACCACCAAAACTACCTCCAAGAGGAAAAAGTATAATAATATATAGACATTTGAAAAATATCCAGGTCAGCCAAGAATAACCACCATCTCCCAAGTAGGAAAAAGTAACGTGTAGATAGGTGAGGACCTAAATCATGAAGAAATCCTCCACCAAAGAATAGAATGAAGTGTGAACCAAAAGGGAGGTCATCCAAGAATCTAGGAACATTGACCGATGAGCCACATAGGATCACAAACCAAGGAAAATGTTTACAAGATCAGAAACTCCAACTAGCTTAAAATATGACAAAGAAATAGGTTGATCCAAAAGATCAAAGATATCTCCACTGATTGAAGTGTGAACCCAAAGGAAGATCAAACATGAGCCAAGAAATATTCCACAAGAGGAAATTATCCAACATAGAAGGATGCAAAATGAAACACTACAACTAAACTGAACATGAACAGAAACAAAATTGAAAGAAAAATGTTTTTTTATGCAATATTTCCAAGAACCCAAGGATGCCCCTACATCAAACATTTGAGGTTGATTGAAAAGAGATCCTCTCACTTTGATGGTTCTAGAGGAAAATCAAGACGGTCTACCTCATCTTGAGATATCCAAGAAGAATCCTCAACTAGTATGTCCTTCCACTTCACAAAATATTCATTGTATTGTCTTCCACGTGTGCTCCTACAAAATCTTCTATCCAAAATGTCTTCAAATTCATCCAATTGATTCTTATGAAATTCTTTCTCTAAATCTGGTCCACTATGACCACTTAATTCTATCTCTTGATACTGATATAGATCTGCAATGTTGAATATAGATGATATACCCAAAGTGTCTGGCAACTCAACTTCATATGCATTACCTGAATCAAAAATTTTCAAGATCTTACAAGGTGCAAACTTCCTCATTTTCAATTTATTTCACATTCCAACAAGAAATGTACCTTTTCTCAAATATACCATTACCTCATCTTCTACTTGAAATTCCTTGTCTCCTCTACTCATCTTCTTTTTCCTTATACTTTTGGTTCATGTCTTCCAACTATTGTTTTACCTGACTATGTAATGACTTCATGTGTTTTGCAAATTCTTCTGCTTCTGCACTTCTCTTATCCTCATGACTAACATCCCTTAATTTTGATACTCCCTTAGGATTCATGCCTGTAACAATCTCAAATGGTGTCTTCCCTATATTTTGGTTTACTAAATTTTTGTATATAAACTCTACTTGTGCAAGTATCAAATCCAAATTTCCATCTTTCTCTCAAACCAAGCTTCTCTTCAAATTCCCCAAACTCTTTCTCACTACCTTTGTCTCTCTATCTATCTGTGAATGAAATGTAAAACTAAACTTCAAGTCTAACTTCATCTTCCTCCAAAGTGTCCTCCAAAAGTAACCAACAAACTTTGTATCTCTATCTGAAACATTACTCCTAGGTAATCCATGCAATCTTACAACTTCCTTGAAAAATAGGTTTGCTACATGCACTGCATCTATTGTCTTCTTATAAAGTATGAAATGTGTCATCTTAGAAAATATATCCACAACCACTAAGATAGAATCATTCCCTCTTTTTGTCTTAGGCAATCCAAGTATGAAATCCATGCTTATGTCTTCCCAAGGTCTCTCTAGTACTGTCAAAGTTTTATACAATCCAATAGTCTGACTCCATCCTTTTGTAATTTGCAAACTTTTCAATTCTAAACAAACTTCCATATATCCCTAGGAATCGAAGGCCAAAAGTAATTCTCACTTACCAAAGCCACTATCTTATCAATACAAAATGTTATGCTAATCTCCCAATATATCTTTATTTTAACATATTGTCTCTCATAGAACTCCTAGGAAAAGACAACTGACTTCCCCTAAATAACATCTCATCTTGAATGAAATAATCCAACCACTTGGTTTGGTCTACTACAATTGGTTCTCTATGAGATTTCCAAGGTTTGGAAAAATCAAAGTCCTCTTTACACAAGGTCTTCAATTCATCAAATCCCACCACTTCAACTCTCATTTCTGTCAAAAAATTTCTTCTCTTACTCAAAGCATCAACAACTATTTTTGACTTTCCACTCCTATGTTTCAAAAAAAAAGTATAACTTTGCAAGAATTTTTCCATCTCATGTGTATTTGATTCAACTTACCATGACTGTTCAAATATTGCAATGCTTGATGATTTGTATACAATACAAACTCCTTAGGGAAAAAAAAATGTATCCACTTCTTCAAGACTTGAACTATGGCATAGAACTCTCGATCATACACTAAATATATCTTCTTTGCATCATTCAACTTTTCATTGAAATTAGCGATAGGTCTTCCTTCTTGTGTCAATATTGCTCCAATTGTCTTTCTACTTGCATCACAATCAACTTGAAATACTTTATTAAAATTGGGTAGGGATAACATAGGTTGTTCAATCACTTTTTGTTTTAGTAACTCAAAACTTCTATTTTCTCCAGATTTCCACTTGAAATCCTTCATATCTCCCCTCATTGTCTCAGTCATAGGACTACAAACTGAACTAAAATTCCTAATAAACTTTCAGTAGATCCATGAAATGATCTCACCTCTCCAATTCTTTCGGATGTAGGCCATTCAACAATTACTTTCACCTTCACATGGTCCATCTTCAATCCATTCGTAGATATCACAAATCCCAAGTACACTAATTCTTCCTTCAAGAAAGTACACTTCTTAATGTTTATCATCAACTTCTCTTCTCTCAAACTCTACAATACCTATCTCAAATGAAACAAATATTCCTCTTTTGACTTACTGAAAACCAAAATGTCATCCAAATACACTATCACAAACTTACACAGTAATTTCTTCAATACATCATCCATCAACCTCATGAAAGTACTCAGTGCATTAGTTAGTGCAAAATGCATTACCATCCATTCATACAATCATTCATTTATCTTGAATGTTGTCTCCCACTTATCTCCTTCTTTGACCCTGATTTGATGATATCCACTCGTCAAGTCTATCGTTGTGAAATATCTAGCTCCAATCAAATAGTCCATTATGTCATCCATTCTAGGTAAAGGAAATCTATACTTCACTATGATTTGGTTTATAGCTCTATAATTAGTACACATTCTCCACTCTCTATTCTTCTTAGGTGATAACACTATAGGCACTTCACACAGACTCAAACTTTCTCTGATTATTCCATTCCTTAACAATTATTGCACTTGTCTATTCAACTCTTCATTCTTTGGAGGTGTCATCTAATGTGATGCTTTATTTGGAAAACTAGCTCCATGAATAATATCCATGCAATGACCAATACTTCTCATAGGTGGTAATCCATCAAGTATATTATCTGAGATTACGTCCTCATATTCTACTAGAAACTACTTTATCTCCTCTAGTTTTTCATCTTCGGATTCCAAAGTAGAATTCTTAAGAATCAAATAATAGCAAATACTCTCATTTTTCAAACCATCCAAGAATATACTTCCTTCAACCAGATAAATTATCACACTCATATGAATCTCACTCTTAGGACTTTCTTCTAAAGGCAACAACACTTGTTTCATCCCATTTGCAACAATAATATATATGTTCTTTCAACCATCATGCATTGCTTGTATATCATAATTACATGGTATACCCAATAAGATATGACATACATCCATAGGCATAATATCACACAAAACCTCATCGTGACAAGATCCAATCTTGAATTTCACAAAACATTATTCATTTACCAGTTTTTAATAATCATTTTGAATCCTTTCTATTTGATAGAGATTATGGTGCTTCAATCTCTGCAAATTCAACTTGTTCACCAACTCTTTTAAACCTAACTTATCTAAACTACCATTGTCAATGATAAATTTGCAACATTTACCTTCAATCTTAGATCTTGTTCAGAACAAACTTTTCCTCTATAATGGTTCTTAATCCATCTCATTTTAACACAGGGCTCTCCTTATCATCAATTTTTCTCCATCTTCAGGTTGGTTTAGACGTTTGATAGATTCTTCCTCAAAAAAAGAATTTATTCCATTGTTCTCTTCCTTCTTACTTGAACACCCTTATCTGCATTCAAAAGCTCAAAGTCCTCCTCCATACTTGAAGAAAGTTCTAAAAAACTTCTTAGCATCTCTCCTATAGCCATTATGTCCATCATTTCTATAAAATTTCTTATCATCCCTTCAGTCTGAATTATATTCTTTTCCATCTACTTTAATCGTGTTCTTCTCTACAAAAGATGTTCCTCCAATAAATTCTCTTCCTCTCTAAAATCTTCATCTTTGTCTCTTCTCATGCATTTTGTTCAAAGTTTCCTCAACCTTCAAGGCATATTGATAAGCTTCTTCTACACCATGTAACTTGATTAAATCGATCTCATCTTGTATAGACATCCTCAAACCGTTAAGATACCTTGCAAATCTTTCAACATTCTCCTCAGTATATCTAGAACTGATGCCCAACTTGTACAATTCCTCAGTATATTCCTTAACATTAGATTCCTTTTGTTTTAGGTTTTATAACTTTTGGAACAAACTCACTTGATAATCTGAAGGTAATAATTTTTTCTTCAATTTATTCACCATCCTATCCCAAGATTTAATTTTCTCCTTGCCTTTTCTTTATCTATCTATCTACAAATGTTCCCACCACAACGAAGCATGACCTCTCAATTTTGTGTTAACAAATTTTGCCTTCTTGTCTTTGCGTGTACCTTGAAAATCAAAATACTTTTCCATTTATGTAACCCAATCAAGAAATTCATTCAAATCCAATTTGCCATCATATTCTAGTGGGTTAAAATTTAGTTTGGTATTTACCTTAGTTAAATCTCTCAATAATCTACCATCTCTTTGATCAATCTTGGGTTCTTCTTCCACCATTTATTCTTCTTCTTCATCATTCACATCTTCAAAATGTCAATCTCTTCTCTAGGTTGTTTCAATAGCTTCTAATCGTGCTGCAATCTACCTTAGCATATCCATCATAGCAGGATCTGCATCTCTCTTCACTCCACCTCTAACATTTCCTCTTTGAGCCATCTTCACACAAGTCCTCTGCAATTTTGGGTCAAATCCTCACTCTACCACACCACAAAAAAATAACTACGAGACTTCGCAACCTTAGGAATAAAGAGTTGCTATCACAAGAACAAAAACCCACTCTAATACCATTTAGTGCAACTACAAAAGGAGGGCTCAAATGAGGATAGTTTGCACCATGCAATAAGAGTCACACAATGGAAGAAACAAGGAGTAGAGAGAATGCGAAATCCAAAGTTTGCATTATTAGAAATTCAATTACAATTGGCCAACAACATGTAGGCTTATAGAACAAGCTTATAGGCTTAATTACAAATATTTTCCAGAATATCCTTTATGTGGATCTATCAAAGTTATTCTACCACCAAAAATACCTCCAAAAGGAACAATTACAATAATATATAGATGTTCGCAAAACATCCAAGACGGCCAAGAACGATCACCATCTCCTAGGCAAGAAAACCTAATGTGTAGATAGGTCAAGACCTAAATCATGAAGAAATAATCCACCAAAGAATAGAAGGAAGCATGAACTAAAAGGTAGTTTTTCTAAGAGTCCAAGAACATCAACCAATGAGGCACATAGGATTCCAAACCAAGGAAATGTTTTGCAAGATTAGAAACTCCAAGTAGTCGAAAATATGATGAAGAAATAGGTTGAGCCAAAAGATCAAAGATATCTTCACTAAGTATAATCAGATCGATGTGTGAACCCAAAGGAAGATCAAACATGAGCCAAGGAATGTGCCACCAGGTTTGCAAGAGAAAATGAGACAACACAGAAGGAAGCTAAACAAAACACTGCAACTGAACTGAACAGAAACATAGACAAAACTAAAAGAAAAATATTTTTTTTGGTTGATGCAAGATTGCCAAGAACCCAAGCATGCTCCTACATCATGAAATCTATGAAAGAAGAACTGGATTAAATTGAGAAGAATCGGACTTGGGAACTGTCCCAAGACCAGCAGATAAAAATGTAATTGGAACAAAATGGGTATTGCAAATCAAATTGGATGAAGATGAACGCATAGTGAGGATAAGGAAAGACTTGTATTTAAAGACTATACAGAGGTGGAAACAATTGATTTTGAATAGATTTATTCTCCTGTGGAAAGAATGGAGGCAATTAGAATATTTTTGGCATTTGCGGTACATAAGGACTTGAAGGTTTATTAGATGGATGTGAAATCTTCATTTCTAATAGAGAGCTAAAAGAAATGTACATAGAGAAATTAGAAGGATTCAAGCTATTAGATGATCTAAATATTATCTGCAAGTTGAAGAAGGCATGGTATGGATTGAAGCAAGCATCCAGATCTTGGTATGAAAGGTTTGACAGGTGTTTGTTGAAGTAAGGATTTCAAAAAGGTATAGCTGATTGTAATCTATATTTTAAGGTTGAATTAAATGATATCTTGATTGTAGTTGTTTATGTGGATAATATAATCTTTAGAGGAAATGATGGTATGTACAAGAAGTTTTCTAATGAGATGCAAGAAGAGTTTGAAATGTATATGATTAGGGAAATTAATTTCTTTCTTGGTTTGCAAGTTAATCAAAAAGTTAAGGTATCTTTATTTCACAATCAAAGTATGTTAAAGAAATGTTGAGCAATTTAGAATGGAGAACACTAAACTGGTATGTACTCTTATGGCTACTGGTTGTAAGTTGAGTAAACATTTTGAATCTTCTATGGCTGAAGAGAGAAAATACAAATCAATGATTGAAAAATTATTATGCCTGACTATTACTAGACTGAATATTATGCATGTTGTTTGTCTTGTAGCCATATTTCAACAAGATCTTAGAGAAACAAATGATATTTCTTTGAAAAGAATTTTTATATATTTGAAAGGCATAAAGTCCTACGGATCGTGGTATCCCAGAAAATCTAACTTTATCTGGACTACTTATGCCAATGCAGACTGGGTTGGATGTTTGGATGACAGGAAAATTACAAGAGGGGTCGCATTTTTCCTTGAACCCTGGTTAGTTGCTTGGTCAAGTAAGAAACATGATTCAATATCTTTGTCTACTATTGAAGCTGAATATATTGGTGTTTCCTCATGTTGTACACAACTATTATGAATGAAACAAATTTTAAAAGACATTGGAATACTATTTGATGAGCCCATTTCTATCTTATGTTACAATGCCAATGAAATAAATATTTAAAATAATTTGGTACTACATTCAAGGACAAAGAACATGGAAATCGGGTATCACTTTCCAAGATAAAAGGTTTTTGAGAATGAAGTAAAACTTGAGTATGTACATACAAAAGACCAAATTATTGATATCTTTACCAAGATGCTCTTTAAGGATAGTTTTTAGTATCTCCGAGAGAAATTGGGGTCCATTTCCCCTCCTCATTAAAGCTAGATGCATATGGAGGTGCATTAGTCTAGTGAACTTCATATATAGTCTTGCATCTAGACTAATATTGGTGTGTTCCTCTTAGGGGGAGCTAAGTGTATATATGAGCTGATATATATATCTTAGGGGGAGCTGAGAAAAATGAGCAAGTGGTTTATATAATTGGCTTCTTCCATTGAGGTCAAAGGGGGGGAGTTTTGGTATATCAGAAGAGAATTTTGTTGTTTGTGTTGCCATTGATGTGTTTCCATCAATTGATAAAGGGGGAAATTATTTCAAGTTTGAGAAGAATGAGTTTTTGTATGAGTTATTATGGTTGTCATTGTTGTCAACATGTCAGTGTTGTCATTAGTGATTGTTTCATGTGCAATGATGTTGAGAGTTTTTCTCTGCATACTCTTTGTATTGCAAAATCCAAGTATGACAGTGTTTCCTATGTGAAATGCATGCTTTTACATGTCTTTCCATGATGGTTTATGATGTTGTGGTTTTGGAACTAATATTTTACTATCCTTAGCTTCATTTAGTTTACTTGGCATGAGCTTTTGAGTTTTAGAGACATGGTTTCAATGTTCGATGATGTTCTTACTCTAGGTTTGGCCAACCTTGGGTGTTTACACTTTAATTAACTAGCTTGGTGAATATAAGATGAAATGTAACATTTATGATGTTTAGTTTGCTTCTAGTTAAGGCGTGTAGTGGACCACTTCTCATTCCTTTCCACCGTGGGAACATTTAGTGCCAACCTAATTCAAATTGTGTTTGGTTAAGATGCTTCACCAATAGTGGGAGATTTTGCAAATGAAAGAATGGTATGGATAAAGGATGAACTATTGAGAAAATCTTTTGGAATGTGTGTATACTTGTGAAAGTGTTTTGAAAGTGTGTGTGTGTGTGTGTGCGCACACGCGTGATAGTGGGAGATTTTGCAAATGAAAGAATGGTATGGATAAAGGATGAATTATTGAGAAAAAACTTTTCGAATGTATGTATACTTGTGAAAGTGTGTGTGTGTGTGTGTGTGCGTGCACATGTGTGATGGGGATGTATGAAAGAGGATGTGTATGCATGTATGTATGAAGTAGTGTGAACTATGGTGTTGATCAGTGTGGACTTTCATGTACTAGCTACTAGAAGAAATGAGTTGAAGGTATCTACAAATCATTTGGTTGAGTTCCACAAGTGCATTAGTAATAGGTCTATTCACTTTTATCCTTCTTTATCTAGGCAGTGAGCCCTCCAACAGTGAACCTTTCTTCAAATAGAAAGACCTTTGGCATTGATCCTCTAACAATGATCCTTTGCAAAAATCAACTTAGCTAGTGTCACCCTAACATGTGTTCTTATATATTTGAGAATTAATTGTGTATGATGGTTTTTATGTTCTTTTATGTTTTTATCTAAGTTTGTTGTTAAAGAATTAAGGATGAGTTTTTGTGGATTTGACTTAGCTAAAGGTTTAAAAGGTTTTATTGATAATTAATTCACCCTTGCCTCTCAGTTGCCTTATGCATCTAACATATTTATATTTTATTATTAAATAATGAAATACCTAAAAGTAATATTTTAAAGTTGTCTTTAAAAGAAGCTCTAAAATGATGTTAAATCACAAGGATAAGGGAACAATTTGAAATATTAAATTAAAATAAAAATAATTTCTAAAATTATTTGAAGGGATAAAAATAGTAAAGAAGTGATTATAAAAGAAGCGAGGTTTGAGAGAAAACATTCATTGTTTATTATAAAAAGTCTATTTCTTGATATTTGAATACATGATATTCATCTATTAGCTAGACAACAAAACTTCTCTTGGTATCAAATTGAAGGGAGAAAAAGATCATGGATTTTGGATTGGATTTGGAGATGAAATCCATCATATTTATCAAAGGCAACTACATTCAAGAACTATATTTATGTGAAAAGATCAATTCACAAGAATATTGAAGATCTCATTAGGTGGGGTGAAAATAAAGAGTTTCCAAATTCGATCAATTTTGAAATTTAAAGAATATATATCAATTTGATATCTACAACTATATTCATCCCAATATCTAATAAGTATATAAACTAGTGAAAATACTATGATAATATTTTAATACCGTCATATTTTGTTTCTTATTATAAAAGCAAAAAAACAAGGGTGTTGACCTTATAGAAAGATAGGCCAAAAAGGCCACTTACAACTAGTCAAGAACATACCACTAACAATAAAGGACAATCCAAACCATTTACGATGCACTAACAGGACAACTATTAACCTGCATCAAGGGTGGGTAGAAATTTTACCCACAACTTGAGGAAGAGTTTGGGAAGAGGAGGAAGAACAATATTTCCTCCAAATAGTCAAGAACAGACCACTAATAGCAAAGGAAAATCCAAAGCACTTACAATACACTAGCAGGACAACTATTAACCTACATCAAGGGTGGGTAGAAATTTCACCCACAACTTGAGGAAGAGTTTGGGAAGAGGAAGAACAATCTTTCCTCCACTGATGAACAATAGTTCAGGAAATACTATCATTAGGAACACCATCACAAGGGGGAGAAAATGGGAAAATCCCCTTGGTGAGACTTTTATTACAAGGAGAAGAGTGCTCATAAGGCAACATGTCATTTACCAAAGGTTGGAGTAGAGAAGGAGCAATAGGTGGAGTAGGGCCAACATGACAAAAGGGGATCACACCAACAGAAAGAGGTGGAGTAGGATCCATGAGGCCTAAGGAGGCCACACTAGCAACAAGAGGGAAAATGTCATCTTGGGAGGAATCATCATTAGCATGTGGAGTGTCATCGAAGGAAGAATTTGAAACTAGGGCAATCAGGTTTAAATTTGAATTTGAATTTTATTATTTAATTTGAAAATTGAATATTATATTATGAAATGAAGTTGTTTAAATTCATAAATATATGTTTTATATTCCCTTGGCCATCATACAAGAGCTATTCTAGGGAAATTGTTGTAAAAAAAAGGGACCACAACCATTATAAATTCTAGTTGAGGCATTTACAAATTATGGAAATCTATTTTTTGATTTGAAAATTATAGTTGACACAATTTTGTCACCATGCCTACACTCTTAACAAATAAAGGGAAAAGATTACCTTGCGGGGCCTACCATCTATATGAAGGTTGAACTCGAGGGAATTTTTTCTATCTTATATGTATTATGAATAAAGGTTATTGTCCCCCATTTGAGAACAATTTCTTATATAAAAGTTGAACTTGGGGAAATACTTATATGTTATATATAGCACTACTAAATATAGTGTCCCCCTTTTGAGAGCAATTTCTAACACATGACCAATTGTAGACATTATGAAAGTTGTGATTCACTCTTTGGTAGAAATATTGATATTTGAAGGCTAATGTATTATTTGGATGTTTGATTTTCTAGCAGCAAGTTTAAATATAATATTTTAGAATTATCAAAACCTACAAAACAAACTTCTAGAGTAATAACAATTAGTGCAATTTGTATACATTATTGTGGGTTTACTAACTTTTATATTTTAGCTATATGCATTGATTTTTTTTTATAAATAATTATAAAGGAACAATTTTTGCTACATTATGAAAGAGAATCACAATACTTACTCTCCACTTATAGCATCGTCAATGGATCAATAATTCATAAAATATCAATATATCTTATTCCTACACCATCTATACAAAGATTTCACCTATTATTAGTACCTTATATGAATCTAACAAGTTGTGTGCGACACGTTTTCATCCTTTATTTATACTTTCATATGTTAACTCCTATTTTAAATATTTTACATTTTATATGTTATGCAATTTATTTTCCAATAGTTCGATAAAATATCTTTTTTGAGATTGTTGGACAACCATTCGTAATAAGATCTGGAATTGAAAACAAGAATTTCTTTGTTTACTCATTCATATTGAAAAAATTTGTGAAGTTCACCTACAAATTACTTTTGGAATGTAACTTTGAGTGACAATGCCACAAAGACATGGCTAATTATTTAAATATTTTCTATTATATATATTGTAGAAATATACAACTTTTTTATTAATGTCTCAATCATCATATGTGCTCGCTTTTCTCACATCAGTTCTCACTATAAGGGGTAAAAACAAATTCAACACAAAGAGAGTTACAAAGCAAGAAGGGCCAACCACACAGTAGAAAAAAACACTACACAACCCTATCTTTATTTACTAATTGATCCAACATGTGAGACAATTCTGAAGATAATTTTCCCTTGTCCACAATATTCCAACCTTGCAATTGATCAAAAGCCCATTTAGACAAACAAACGACTACTCCATTCCCCTCCCTAGGAATGTGGATACAAGTAATAGATTCCAAAGAGTCACACAACCTAAGATGTCTAATAACTAAAGCTAAGTCTCAACTGCCATCATCTAGTCACTGCTCATTCAACGAAGACACCAACACCTGAGAATTAGAATCACAAAAAAAATCCCATTGCAACCAAGAACACAATTTTGCTCCACAACATACAAAATGGTGAGATCCTCCATGCAATTATTTGTATGAAGATCCTTATATATAGAAAAACTAAATTGAACAACTCCAAAGCTATCATGCTCAACGTTTCCAATACCAACATGACCAAGATTCCCTTGAGAGGAACCATTCATGTTAATTTTCAAAACCCCTTGAGAGGAGGGATCCAACAACCCTCCCAATTTCTCTTCTACAAAGAATGTTTGCATCTATTCATAATGACTTGCCTACCATTCCTCACCCCAAGAGAAGGATAATCTCCTCAAAGAGTGAAATTGAAACAATTGCAAATATCAACATCTATAGGATCCACACCTCAAACAAAGTCACACTTTTCTAAGACAATTTCATGAAGACAATGAATAATTTTCCACAAGTGTTGAAAAACCATCCTAACATCATAAAAACCCATGTGATTACTCTACAATTAAATATTCTAGATAATGAAAGTGGGACCAAGAACATAGGAAACCTGAAGAAAAGATGTCTTAAATGGAAGCTTACCCTAACAAGCCCAAAAATGGGCCAAACAATAGACATGCCAATAGGCCTAATTCCAAACTACCCATTGCAAGTGTCGAATATCCTTGGAGAAAGAACGCTGAAAGAAAAGATGAGAAACACACTCCTCAATATTATGGTACAAAACACACATTAAGGGACCAAGGAGTCCCCACTTGCACATATTATCCCAAGTAAGACATTGATTTTGAACCACCAGCCACATAAAAAGTAGCATTTGGGCCAATAAAATTTGTCCCACGCCTGCTTCCACCAAGGCACTATATACCTCCAAACAATTGTCTATTAAGCTCCAAGTACCCTAGAACAATAAAGTACATACCAGACGAATCTATACCACAAGCCAAAATATATTGCCTTGCCAAGGAGTTGCACTCATGAGAAGCAAGAATCTAAGCCACCTTCGTGTGAGCCTCCTTAGACCCACGAGGTGGCCATTCATAGGAATCCTTCCATTTGTACCGAATAGTCAGCTATCTATATCCAATAGCCAACCCTAAATTCTAAATAGTCTTAGAATTCGCTATCGTGGTCCAACAAACTATAGTAAAACTATCAAAAAGGGTTAAAGGTGCAAATACATGGAAAGAATAGGAGGATCCCCATCACAAGAATTCAGCCAAAAAAGAGCTTATGAGCCTTATTGCAAATCCAAAAAATTCAACTCTTAACAAGTTGAGCCCTATTTTTCAGAGTGTGCCAAATCATAAAGCCCCTTCCCTCCAAACAATAGCAAGGAGTATCTGAAATGTTAACTCCTTTTAGATACTTATGTGTGAGAATATGAGCCCACGCCAGATTCTGACTGGTACACCAATGCCAATATAATTTGGTTGCAAGAACTTTCCCATTCAAGATAGAAAAATGAAGACCAAGGCTGGGTGAACCCACAATAGTGGGTTACACTTTTTTGCCTAAACGGACACTGATCTCTACATTTTGAAAAAAAAAATCAAATTCGGATCCATATTGTCGTTAAACCATTTGAAATCGAAAGATGAAGTAACTTAGAGTCTTTTTGGATTTTCTGCCTAGATTCTAAATATATTTTTTATTTTTATTTTTGAATTGATTTGAATGGTTTTTTCTTTCTCCCACAAAAAATAGTATGTTGCTGAAAAATGTCATTTTCAAAGAGTTACATTGTTTTCATAGAGCATAATTTATTTTTCTAAAATAGATATCAATGTGCTTCTTTCAAATTTAGTTTTGTAATATCCATACAAAGGGCATGCAATAGGTTTGATGACATTATCATGATTATTGCATATTTTATTAATGTTTGAAGTCGACTAAACTGTAATTTTGACATACCTTGACTACATAGCTTATAAACTGTCGTGTATTTGTCCAATTTCTTCTTCTTTTTTTGATAGAAAGAGAACTTCAATACCTAGGGCATAGATATTTTTCAGAATTTTTTTTTTCTCATTTTCTATTTTTCCATAAGCGTCAAACATATAGGTAGACATACGGTGAAATATATATGTTTAGTAAAACTAAAAATACAAAGTCATAATAAACTTAATATATATTAACATTATAATCATTGAAAATATTTTTCTTAGTAGTACCTTACTACATAGATAGGTTTTCCAAACGGATTCATTTGATCTACCAAAAGATAAAGTCAAAGTGATTTTTTGTTAGCATTTTAATAGGAGTGAAGGAGGCTCCATTGTAGGTATGAATGAGTATAGATGTTATATCAATGTTTTTTTAATCTATTAGGATTTGAGCTAACCATTTGTAATTAATTCCTTCAAATGGAACCTCTCATGGCTTAAATCATCATATTTTATTAAAAAAGTGTTATTTCAACAAAAATCAGCATGTCTAAAAAAGTGTAACCCACTATTGTGGGGTCACCCGGCTCCTCTCCTTATTTGGCCTATACATAGACTCTCACTTAACTAAGTTCCACCTATAAGCATGCAAATTACCACCCCAAAGGAATTGACACAAAAGACCATCAAATTCCTTAAGGATATACACAAGAGCTACTTGAACAAAATACTTGTATATAGGAAGAGTTGGATCACAGATTGAAGAATAGTCACCCTAGTAGTAGTGGATAGCCATCTATGGGTTCAATGATTAACTTTTTGATGCAGCTTGTCCAATAAGTCTTGCTAGTAGGGCTTAAGTTGTCTTCCAATAGCTAGAGAGATGCCTCAATATAACATTTGAAGGGAACCAATTTGAGGCCTCAAAATATTGGCAATCCTTCTCTAAATAGGCTCATGACTATTAAAAAAATAGATAGAAATTTGTGTTCATTGACTTTCTGACATGAAGAAGCTAACTAAATATCAAATGTCCATCTAAAAGATTTGTCTTCATGAATAAAGTCAACCCTTATAAGACTAAAATCATCCAAAAACAAGAGATGAGAATGCTTAGGCAACCCATTACTCGAGCTCCAACCTTGAATCAAGCCTTGGGAAACCTGAGACTTAATAAATATATTGAGGCCATCACCCATAATAATAAACAAATAGAGAGACGAAGGGCCACCTTGATGAAGTCCCCCTGGAAGCTCTAAATAACTTAGCTCGCCATTGATAACAATAAAGAAGGATGAAGAATTAACATAACTCAACTTCAAACTAACCCACTCCTAACTAAACCAAAGGCTAGGACAATTTTTTGCAAAAAGTGCCACTTAACTCTATCATAAACTTTATCCATATCTAGTTTCATGAACATAGAATTCTCCTTAATCACTACTATACTGTGAATGGCTTCAGAATCAACCACCACCCCATTCAAAATTTGTCTCCCTGCAACAAAGCCCCCTTTCTCATCCAAGAACAAAGACATAAACAAAATTTTGAACCTCTCTACAATCAATTTAGTAATGAATTTGCACAACACATTACAACAAGCAATGGGCCAAAACAAATACAATTGATTACTACCTTTCTTTTTAGGAATAAGTACAAGAAAAGTAGACTTCGAGGCCCCAAGCATTTGTATACTACTGCGAGATTCCCAAACCACCTCTTGCAAATCCAATTCAATAATATCCCAAAATTATTGAAAACATTCTATAGGAAACCAATTTGGATCAATAGCTTTTCCCTTACACATCCTAAAAACAACCTCTTCCAATTCAAACAAAGAAATTGGATAGATGAGGGACTCATTCATCTCATTGCTAACTAAAGAGGGAATACATGCAAGAAGAATATTCTCCTCATCTTCAGCAAGAGGTGAATCTTTAGTAAAGAAAACAAAATAGTACTGTGTAGCCTCATGAGAGAAAGCCTGCAAAGATGACAATGGAATTCCTCCAAAGTCAACCAAAGAGGGAATATAACTCCTATTTTAACGAGCTTGCACAAAATCATGAAAAAAGTCATGTTCTTGTCCCCTTCTTGAAGCCAATCAATCTGAGCCACCCACATCAGTTCTCAGTGATTAAAAAGTGTAAGGATTTATGCAGCCACTCAAATATTTGTAAAATTTTCAAAAATATTGCTTTTGGGATATTGCATTATTGTAGATTTAAACTAATATCTCTTACACCAAGACTAACTTAGTTTATATTGCTTTCGTGTTTCTATAGCTTTCATTGGCCTTGTGTAATTTGCTACAATGAATTAAATAATAAGTATTTGTTTTTCCATTGAAAATTGGTAGATCAAAAAATAATGTAAATGAAACTATTTGTTAGACCAAGATAATGTGTGCTAGTTGAATTTAACATAAATGCTTTATAAAATGAATCTTATTTTTTAGTTTGAATTCAATGACTTTTATAGTTGAAATGACCGGTTGCATTGTGTGAAGCCTTTCTTATTAACATTTTTGTTTGAGCTTTCTTTTGGAAATTATGCAAAATTTCAATGTCGTCTACTCTTAGAACAAGTAATGTTAAATGTTTCACCTTTGGCTCTTGAAATATCTCCTTTAATGATTGAAAAATCCCTTCTAAATAATATATTTTATCTTTTAAATAGTTAACTTGTGAAGCTTCTACTTTGGTTTGTCCTACTTCCTGAATTTGCAATGATAGTGATGCAAACCTTTTGCTTGCATTTCTAAGTCACTTTAACTTTTGATATTTCTTATGCATGCATTCATAATGAGCTCCTATTCAAACCTTGCATGTAGGGATTTCTTAATGTTGGAGTAATTAGGACATTATCTAATCAATAATATAGTCAAGACCTTTATTACTTTATTCACTTAAGTTAAACTTACAAGTGCTTTTATTTTATTAGATTAGGCTAATAATAGCTTATGTTGTCTCAATTATGATTGTGACACTTGGTAATACCTAATTTAATTTAGCTCGAGCATTTAGTTTAAGGTTGCATTCATCCTTTTCTATATGGATTCATTGTATTTATTCGTATAAAAAATATATTGTGTGTCGATACAATTCTCAAGTTGTTGAGCAAGTTTATCTTGTTTGATCTCCATTTGCAACAAATGTTTTCTTTCAAGTAATTCATGGGCTTGTGAAGTTGAACAAATAACTCCAACATGGATTCAAAACTCTATATCTACTAAGTTCATGTCCAAATTTATGATAGATCCAACCTTGAGGAGAAAAAATCAGCTCATCTAGGAGATTTTTTTTTAAGTTTCCTTCACAACCATGAAAAACTATCTAGGTCACTCTTAGTTTGCAAAAAAATTTCAAATTTTGCGAGGAAAATTTTAAAAAATGATTTGGCCATAATATTCTCATTAAAAAAATTGTACGAAAAATTATTTTTGAGTTTTGTTTACAACTCCAAAAAGCTATCTAGATATTTGTCGAATTTTGCATGCAATGAGTAAATTCTGCATAAATCATATTAGAAGGGTCATGTTTGTTGGTAATCAATTGGCTAAATTTACCCCATTTTTCTTTTTATCATAACTTTCACTTACAAAGTCAAAATTGTGCAAATGAGATATCATCAAAAAGCTAGTTCAAAGCACTTTCTAGTGGTGGTTGTCTCATTTTTAAATTTTGCTACAAATTTTTGTCATACTCAATCAAGTTAGATCTTTAGTTTATGTTTCTGAACCAATATCTTTTCATTAGTATCTATGATTTTTTTAATTCTTGCATTGTTGGAAAGGCAATTAAGAGCTCTTCATATCTATACATGCATATTTTTTATATCTTGCCCCAAGTATATTTTATTATTCAATTAATTACTTAGATGTTTTTGCACCTAGAAAGAATCTATTTGTGGGAGAGGACATTATTTGATTTGTTTTACATGTACTAAGGTTTTTTGGACCTAATTATTTCATTTAAGAAGGTATCATGAGTTTTTCTATTCAACAAAGATTAAGTATGGGTCTTGGTGAAAGGGCATTGTGACACATCTTAGGTGGCTTTATTTTGTGCCTTATCTATATGAACTCATCCCTAAACCAGCCATAACAAGGGGTAGATATGCTTGGAGGAACATTAATGGCCATGTTGTAAGAATTATTTTGTCTAGTATTGATCTTGATAATATGTGTGGTTTAGTGGATATTTGATTGTACCCACGCACTTTGGACTCACCTTTGTGAGATCTGTGGAGACCTTCATATCTCTCCATTGTAAGAGGATCATGTAGTAGATTGTCTTATTCACCTTGCACATGCAGTTGTATACCCTTTGATTATGGTATTATTTAGATGATTGAGTTGATCGCATGTCTTGCATGCTTCAATGTATTAGTGACTTGTCTCTCAATTCTCACTCCTCACATTGAGGCACCATCTAAACCTTCATCATCTTTTGTTGTTCCTAATGTGACACATGCATAGCTCCTATTGATTTAATGCAACAAGACATCATTCTTCCAAACATACCCACTTGGGATTCATACATTGCAAACATATCATCCTTGTTTATGGAGTCTCATATTATAGATATGAAGGAATATCTAGAGGGTATTCATGTCCTCTTTGTTAACAACCTCATTAATTTTGTCACCCGTCTTCATCACCCATGGATCTTATTTTACATTAGTTTACATAGAATCCTAGATTGTCGCCTTCTATATGGATTGGGTATGTACTTGATTGGTTTGTGTCATCTTCATCCTTTGTGGACATAGCAACATTTGAGCAATTTCTAGAGGCACGTGGTATTTGGATTTAGATTCCTACTACTTCCAATTTATGGGAACGGCTTCTCATATCTACAATAAAAAAAATTCTTAATAAGGGGAGAAACATTGTTTGCAAAGTGTGAATCTTGATAGATCTTCTGACTTCCATCATTGGCACAAGAGCTACTTCTTTATTGGGGGATTCCTATCCTCTCATTCTCTCTCTTATGGGGAGGCATTCATTGTACTACTGTGACAGAAGTAGTCCTTGGGGGGTCACATTGAATCCTTTCCTTCTTTCACTAGTGCATTAATATCATTCTCTCATTTGGAGAGGAGTTTTTTCCTATGTGGTTTTCTGTCACGAACCATAACTAATACAAATATTGTAAATACCATCTTAAACATGTGATCAATATACCAATCAATAATAGAAATAGTAATAATAATGAAATTGATGGTTAACCTATGTAATTAATTAATATTAAATTATTAACCAATAATATATAGAAAATAATCAATAATACTGATATTATTAATATTAATACAATCAATTAATCAATATTATGATAATCAATCATTATAATATATTAATCAATACATAAATTATTAATATTAATATTAGCAATATCAACCAATATATATTTAAGTAATCAAAGTGACTGATAATATTATTAACTAATCAACAATAATCGACTTCAATAACAAGTCGATACTAAGTCGACAATAGAAATAATAAACCGTTGGTAATAAACTAGCTAATATATACTCTATATTTAAAATACGCCGAGATGCATCGAGGCGTTGAATTTTTTCAACTTTAATTTTTATTAAAGGTGAATGATGAAAAAATTAAACACCTCGATGCATCTCAACGTATTTTAAATATAGAGTATATATTAGCTAGTAGTAGCCGCAACACGTGTAAAACATCGAATAAATTAATCTGATTAGGGTTACAATTAGGGTTCATACTCAAGGTTAACATTTATATAATGGTTAGGGTTAGGGTTTGGTTTGCATTTTTTATTATGATTAGGTTAGGGTTTAGTGTTAAGGTTGGGTTTATGATCATGGTTAGGGTTTAATATCAATGTGGGAATTATGTTAGGGTCAAGGGTAGAATTAGGGTTAGGATTAGGGTTTAGTGTTAAGATTTAGTGTTATATGTTGAGTATGTTAATAACACTAATTCATACTCTATGGTAAGGGTTTTAGAGTTCAAGTGAGGGTTTACATCATGCTTAGGGTTTGGGTTAGTGATAAAGCTAGGTTTAGCATCATTCTTAGGTTAGCATTTAGGATTAGGGTTTAGATTTTACAGTTTCAGTTGGGATTATGGCTTAGCATCTACAATTAGGGTTTAGCATTCACAATTAGGGCTTTGCATTTAAGATTGTGGTCTTGGTTAGGATTTAGGATTTAGGGTTATGCATTTAGGATTAGGGTTTACTAATAAGATTAGGATTGGGGTTAAGCATCTATGAATAGAGTTTAACATTTAGGATTTAGGGTTATGGTTAGGATTAGGGTTTATCATTTAATATTAGGGTTTATCATTTATGATTAGGGTTTAGCATTTAGGATTATGGTTTAGCATAAAGTAAACCAAATTTTTCATAAAATTAAACAGATTTACTTTATAATATATTTAAACTTATTTTAATATCTCCCAATATTATTTGTAATAAAATATAAGAAAGCTTTCATGATATATTATAGATTTTTAATAGTTTAGGGTTTAACATTTAGCATTAGGGTTTAAGATTAAGGTTTAATATTGAAGATTAGGATTTAGTAGTTAGGAACAGGGTTTAGCATTTAGGATTATGGTTTATTTTAGGATTTAAGATTCAAGATCTAGTATTTAGGTTTAAGGTTTACCATATAGGATTATGGTAAATTTTGTAACTTATTTTTTCAACCTTGAAAATAACTTATAACAATTTTCACCTTTAAATAAGTTATGGCTTCTAGTATATTTAGTTGAATTTCTTTAATACATATGTAATTGGTCCAATACTAAAAGAAATTATATTTTTGACAAAAAAATTATTTTATTATCACATCCAACTATTTTCTAAGATAAAATAAGAAAACCTTTCATTCCATATTCTATTAAACCAAATATTTTCTAATGTAAAAATTAAGAAAATCCTATTAAACAAATTTGCTTTCTAATATGAAAACTATTTTCTTATAATCTTCCACTATATTGTATCCAATAAAATATGGAATCTTTTCTTCCATATTCTATTAAACAATAAAATAAGGAAACATTTTATTCTATATTCCACTAAACATATATACTTTCTAAATTATCTTATTACCGCTTCTAACTATTTTATAAAATAAACTAATTATTTCATAAAATTAAACAATTTACTTTCTAATATGAAAATTATTTTATTATCTTTGAATATTATTTGTAATAAAATATAAGGAAACTTTCTTAATATATTATAGATTTTTAATAGTTTACAATAATATATAATCCTCTTGAATAGATTTTTAATAGTATTCTATGCAATAAATTTTCTTAGAAACTCTTGTAGAGGAAACATCTCCCAATATTATTTATGATAAAATAAGGAAACTTTCCTAATATATTATAAATTTTAAGTAGTTTAGAATACTATCTAATTCTCTGCAATAGATTTTTAATAGAAAGATGGGTAACAAATTTTCATAAAAATCTTTAGTATGCTAAGAAACTATTTCGAATAGGATATTTTTAAAAAAAAGTGAGATAAAACTTTAGAATTTTTTGTGATTAAATTAATTTTTTAAATATTATTAATCTTTTATAAAAAAAAATGAATAAACATAAATATTTTTTTTAATTGATTATCACATTTCTCCACACAACGTCTTCACAACTTGATATCAAAATCGAATGATTTTCTTCTTCTTTTTTAAAGTGACCCCTTAAAATAGAATCATGGTTCAATATTAATTTATTTTTTATTCTTTTCTATTTTAAAATAATATACAAACCATCAATGATACATGTCCATTTTTTAATTAAAACATAATGAAAACCTTTTCTACACTAATTTATGAGGATTGTACAGTTCGATTAACACAATATTCTGCCCTAAACATCTTCACCTTATTACTATGAATAATGAAAAAGAAAATCATGGAAAATGATGAGCAACAAGTAGAAACTGTGCATTTAATCTACCTCATCTATACAATAATACAATAGGGATCAATTATTATTGAATATTTTCATGTTCTATTGAGTTCAATAAACCTCTTAACAAATTGCAGACAAATGATTTTGAAAGTTCCTAATATTAGTATTGTATGTAATTTTTTATTTTGGCTCTGAAATTTTTCCTTTCAGATGGAACTCCATAATCAACAAGAAAAACAAAAAACAAAGACAAGAAGAAAAACAATGGCCAACAATTCGAAACTGTGAAATTTCTCAATTCGTGGTTATATCATTGCTTATAGATGTTCTTTTGTACACCCAAATATACATAAAAAAACACCCTGTAATTAAAATTATGATATCTACAAATTTAAAAAGAAAATGGGACAAGGAAAAATAATAGAAAACTTACTATACCGAAGATTATTATGGTTTGAGTAATAACAAGTGAATCACAAACTGAGTACGGGAATCATAGTTTTGGAGGGGTGAGAGAATTTTGATAAGAAAGTTAATACGTTTTTTGGTTCTTGGCTCGCAATCCATGTGAAGTAAGGCCACCAACTTCTCCAACACGCCCGTCCTGACAACAGCTCCGATTTCATCTTTTGTAGTGCAGTTCTTACAAATATTCAACAAAATCCCAAGACCATGAGCGGTAGCGACACGGGACACAATCAACAAACTTGTAACGATTGTAGGCAGTGCCGGTGCATGCGCCATTATTCCCCATCGCTTGTGGTAAACAGATGAAATCCTCTCCAGAATAGTCATGGATGCTTCCACCACACCTTTCTCTAAAGCGCTAAGAAATCGAATCAAAAGAGGAATTATGCCAACTGTCTCCGCTAGCTTGACCCAATATGCAACCACGCGGCACAGAGGAACGAAAGCCCTGGATGCTTCCACCATAGTTTGTTTCCATGATTTTCTTTTTCATTATTCTTTATTGCCGCTGTTGTTTCCATTCGCATTCACGTTCGTATTCCTTACTGCTGCGACCGTTAGTATTATTTATTAAGTCCACTTTGTTCGGCTTTATGTTCAGTTTTTACATGTTGGCAATGGAATATGAAGAGTTTTCTTTTTTCTTACACGGTTACATTCGCTGACCTCCTATAGAGTGTGGGTCTGCTGCCATTTTAAGGTTACACCTCTCGGCATAACTAGCTAATTTATACTCTATATTTAAAATACGCCGAGATGCATCGAGGTGTTGAATTTTTTCAACTTTAATTTTTATTAAAGGTGAATGATGAAAAAATTAAACGCATTGATGCATCTCGACGTATTTTAAATATAGAGTATATATTAGCTAGTAGCAGTCACGTGTGTAAAACATCGAATAAATTAATCTGATTAGGGTTACAATTAGGGTTCGTACTCAAGGTTAACATTTATATAATGTTTAGGGTTAGCATTAGGGTTAGGGTTTGGTTTGGATTTTTTATTATGATTAGGTTAGGGTTTAGTGTTAAGGTTGGGTTTATGATCATGGTTAGGGTTTAATATCAGTGTGAGAATTATGTTAGGGTTGGGGGTAGAATTAGGGTTAGGATTAGGGTTTAGTGTTAAGATTTAGTCTTATATGTTGAGTATGTTAATACAATAAGTTCATATAGAGTATATGTTGAGTATGTTAATAACACTAATTCATACTCTATGGTAAGGGTTTTAGAGTTTAGGTGAGGGTTTACATCATGCTTAGGGTTTGGGTTAGTGATAAAGTTAGGTTTAGCATCATTCTTAGGTTAGCATTTAGGATTAGGGTTTATCTTTTACAGTTACAGTTAGGATTATGGCTTAGCATTTACAATTAGGGTTTAGCATTCACAATTAGGGCTTTGCATTTAAGATTGTGGTCTTGGTTAGGATTTAGGATTTAGGGTTATGCATTTAGGATTAGGGTTTACTAATAAGATTAGGATTGGGGTTAAGCATCTATGAATAGAGTTTAACATTTAGGATTTAGGGTTATGGTTAGGATTAGGGTTTATCATTTAATATTAGGGTTTATCATTTATGATTAGGGTTTAGCATTTAGGATTATGGTTTAGGATTACTCTTTAACAATTTGGATTACAATTAGTGTTTAGTATTTAGGAATATGAGTTAGCATTAAGGATTAGGATTTAACATTTATTATTAGGGCTAGGGTTTAGGATTATGGTCAATAGTTTAGTAATCCCAAATGTTAAACCCTAATCGTAAATGGTAAACCCTAATCTTAAATGGTAAGCCCTAATATTAGTTGGTAAACCCTAATCTTAAATGTTAAACCCTAATCCCAAATGTTAAACCCTAGTCATAAATGGTAAACCCTAATCTTAAATGATAAACCCTAATCCTAAATGCACAACCCTAAATCTGAATCCTTACTTAAACCACAATCTGAAATACTAAACCCTAATTCTAAATGCTAAGCCATAATAGTAATTATAACTATAAATGATAAACCCTAATCCTAAATCCTAGTCCTAATACAAATCCTAACCCTAACCATAACACTAATAATGATGTAAACAGATACCCTAACCCTAATTATAATCATAATCCTTAATCCTAAATTCTAAACCTTGATCTTAAATGCTAAACCTTAATTGATAAACAATAATCCTAAATGTTAAACTTAAATCAAGGTTTAACATTTAAGATCAGGGTTTAGTATTTAGGATTAGGATTAGAGTTTAGCATTTAGGATGAAGGTTTAGCATTTACAATTAGGGTTAGGATTATGGTTTAGCATTTACACTAGGGTTTAGTATTTATAATTAGAGTTTAATATTTATATTTAAGGTTTAGGTTAGGATCTAGGGTTTAGTATTGTAGATTTCACTTTAGCATTTAGTATTATTGTTTAGCAATTATTGTTTAGCATTTAGAATAAGGGTTTAGCATTTAGGATTAAGGGTTATGATTAGGATAAGGTTAGGGTATTTATTTATATAATTATTAGTGTTATGCTTAGGATTAGAGTTTGTATTAGGGCTAGAATTTAAAATTAGAGTTTAGTATTTAAGATTAGGGTTTAGATTTTATAGTAACAGTTAGGATTATGGCTTAGCATTTACAATTAGGGTTTAGCATTTACAATTAGGGCTTACCATTTACAATTGTGGTCTTGTTTAGGATTTAGGATTAGGGTTTAGTAATAAGATTAGGGTTGGGGTTAAGCATTTACAAATAGGGTTTAACATTTAGGATTTAGGGTTATGATTATGGTTAGGATTAGGGTTTAGCATTTAGGATTATGGTTTAGGATTAGTCTTTAACAATTAGGATTACAATTAGTGTTTAGTATTTAGGAATATGGGTCAGCATTAAGGATTAGGATTTAACATTTAGGCTTTAGGGTTATGGTTAGAATTTGGGTTACTTTACATCATGGTTATTATTATGGTTAGGGATAGGGTTCAAGTATTAGGCTTAGGATTATATTAACATACCGAAGAATTTAATTTTCGTTGAATGTCTTTTTATTTTTCTCTATTTTGTTTTCCTTATTCTGTAACATAACAATTACATCTAAATACTCCATCGATGAGGATAGATATAGTGGTTGACACCTCTTAATGACCAATTGTTTGCATATCATCAATATATTGCAGACATAATTATGCAATATAGTCACTGCTTGTCTTCACTCAACAATGTGTACGAAATTGTATCTACCTTTTGCATTGACACCATTTCTTCACTAGTCAGTAAATTTTATCCTCCCCATATTTCGACGATAGCTTGAGATCAGTGATTATATGTCAAAGACATCAACTATATCCACGTATCCATTAATGATTGCTATCTGTCATCAGCCATATGTGATGTCTCCATGCCACCGTTCCTTTACTTTCTAAATTGTATTTGTACATGACTTGACCCCACTCTCCGTCCAATGTTGTCGCTTCATTGTGGTCGACGGGGCTAAGTATGAAGCCCACTTAATTACGCCGAGAGGCATAACCTTACAATGGCAGCAGACCCACACTCTATAGGAGGTCAGCGAATGTAACAGTATAAGAAAAAAGAAAACTCTTCATATTCAATTGCCAGCATGTAAAAAATTGAACATAAAGCCGAACAAAGTGGACTTAATAAATAATACGAATGGTCGCAGCAGTAAGGAATACAAACGTGAACGCAAATGGCAACAACAGAGGCAATAAAAAATAATGAAAAAGAAAATCATGGAAACAAACTATGCTGGAAGCATCCAGGGCTTTCGTTCCTCTGTGTCGCGTGGTTGTATATATATATATATATATATATATATATATATATATATATAGTCCTCAATTTTGACATCACAAAATTGTGGCAACCCTATGCAATTTTCTTATGAATTTGTAGGTGTATCCTCTACATTTTTTATGTTTTGGATAATGTGTTATATGGACAATTCGTCATCCCTGAAATGTTCTTTATTTTGCATATTTCATGCATCCTTTTTAGGGTTCTCGTCAAGTTAATCACCTTATCACTTGTCAAGACGAATTTTTCTTCTCTTACTGCACGCGCTTGATTTTCGGCAATCTTCAAGTGCTTTTCTTCGATTTTTTCTTTCTTGATAGTAGTTTTTAATCTTGTTTTTACCTTAAGTCAATAGCCCTTTGAATTCCGTTCATTTCGAGCTATCTTAGGCCTTGAACGGAGTTGTCTAGCTCAAGTTATGAAGGCAAAGGTGGGGTTTTTCAAGCCGATTGCATATTTTGTTAAAAATCTTCTAAAAAGTGGGTTTTTTATTGTCAACTACACGAAATAAAATTATTTTTAATATCTAAAATGGGTTTTGACATCCGATTTTAAATTTCAACTCATTCTGAGTTGATTTGACTATAGTTTTTAATGATTTCATGAAAATTGGCTCTTTCTAGTCTATTTTCATGTTACATTATTAAAAACTATAGTTATATATTAAATTTAATCACTTAAGTGCATAAAAGTGAAGTTTTTATCATTAATTGCATATCATCCACATGCAAGTCATCTTTTAAAACCCACTTCCAATAAAATCTTTTAAAACCCACTTCCAATAAAATCTAAGTCTTAAATGCATAAAGGTGGGTTTTTCATATGCAATTGCATATACTTGAGTTTAAAATAATGCATTTACATGTTATGTTTTACAACTTAAGTGAAAAGGTGGTTTTCTCAAACCTAATTACATGTGCAATTGATATCTAAAAGTATATATGCACAACTTAAGTGAAAATGTGGCTTTTTTAAGACCAATTGCATATGCAATTGATATTAAAAATCTCATTTTATAACTTAAGTGGAAAAGTGACTTTTTCCAAGGCAAATACATGCCTTTTGAAATATGTATTTGCACTCAAAAAGTGCATATTTAATCACTTAAGTTATAAAGTGTTATTTTTATATGCAAATGCATATATAAAACAATATTTTTAAAACCATTAAAGCTAAAATACATGTTATTGACTCAAAAAAATGTGTTTTTACTCATTTTTGCTTATGTTTTCATTAAAAAGCAAGAAGTGGCAATTTTTGAGAGGAAAACATGTGTTTTTAACTTCAAAAAACCCACTTATTGTGAAGGTTTTTGAAAAAAATGAGATTTTGAAGCGAAAAATCACAAAATTCATGGTCAAAACTGACAGTCCCAACCGGTGCTAAGAGGGGAGGGGTGAATCAGCACTAGTAAAAAAAATTTCTTACTCTATCCAGTGAAGTAAACTTACAACACGAAAAGGAAAAACAGATTTAAGCAAATAATGGCAGTAAGTAAACAATCACAAAGTAACCCCAGATTTATCACGTGGAAACCCGGTTAGGGTAAAAATCACAGTGTGAGGAGACCTCACAAATTTTGTACTCTCCTGGAGTACGCTCTGTTAAGAGCTTTCCCGATTAAGGGATAAAAGTGCACTTGCTAGATGCGACCCGGTCAAGGGATTTGTTACAATAAGGTATGTTAGGACCTGTCTGGTTAAATGACTTTTAAACACCTAGAAAGATGTCACCCGGTTAAGGGATTTTGATACAAGGGACTTGTTAGAGTCTACCCAAATACTGGGATTTGCCTATTGAAGTTTGCTAGAAAACAATAGAAGTGTGATCTTTACAGATGACTTTGCTTAGCGTGATAAGATCTCTATTTTTTGCTCAACTAAGAATCAACACCAGTCTCCGCAAGTGTATTATCATCTACTGTTGTGCTCTTTTGCACAATCTATTATCTCTCTTTCTTTATTCTCTTTTACCCTTGCTATTGTAGCACATAGGTTCACTCTTTTACTTGGCAAAATGAAGACAACTTTTCTTCACAACAGGCATAAGATTATATATTGATTTGTTGCCCTAACTGCTCCTCAAATGCATGACCTAATCCTGAGATCTTACAAGTACGTCACTCAGAGAAGTAAAAGTTCACTGAACAAACATCTGATACATGCTCTAGCTTTATCCACATCATGAAGAGAACAATAGTTGCGTGTCAGGCAACTTTCCTCCATAGGAGATAACACCTTGATTTGAAGCCACTGAATCCGGCTTTAAATCCTTCAATCGCACCTTGAATTCTTTTACCTGCGCCTCAAACAGATCACCAAGTCAACTCAAGATTACCCGGACCTACTGCAATAAATCTCGATACAAGGAGTTGGTTGGAACAAACAGTTAACTATGACTTCCTCGGTTCATACCGGAGTCCTATAAAATATCGGTTGAGTTCTTCATGTTACAACTGTTGCTGTCTCTTTCTTGGCTTACCGGTTGCATGTCGTCGGTGTGCTTCCTTTTGCGCGGATTACTGGTTACACTGTCCCGGTTGTGTTATAGACACTAGTTGGCAATTGTCTATACCGATTGCAGTTCGGTCCTTGATTGATACTGAAATATTCTTTGTCCTAACTGAGTGTATTGCTTGATTAATGATGCTTAGTGTAGTGGCCGGTTACAATGGATAACAGTTGTTCTTTTCTTGCCAAACCACCCTCTCTTGATGTAGATTTTCATAGAGCTTCATCCTGCATAGAGATGACAAATCTCTATCTCTTTTGCCAATCAATGACAATACCTGAACCAGTAGAGCAATTCACCGGTTACCATCATTTGATGCTAACAAAAACTCAATCATTTTTGCACTAAATCTTCCAAGGATCATTCTTGGCTACTCAAAAATGAAAATTTTAAAAGATTTTGTTCACAAAAACAGCCCATTTAGGACACATTTTTTGGCATTTTTTTCAGTGTAACACCGGTGCTTGGGTACATCGGGACGTTGGGACGAGTTTCGGGGACGAGGGGACAAAGGGCCTCAATTTTGGGACGGCGGGGGAACAGTCAAGCGACGACGGCGGGGGGGCAGGGGGGGTGTTGTATACTATACATATATTGAACTTGAAATGCTAGTTATGCAATGATGTTTCAGTATAACATACCAAATTGAAATACTTGAACATAGCAAAATTGCAACATGAACCAAAACCATTCAACATAGTAACTTAGTACATACCCAATAGTAACATTCAAAAATAAAAATTCAAATAGAAATTCAAGTACCCGTCCCACCGGCGGTGTGGTTGCTGAATGGCGGAGGTGGGGGTACTCGGGTACTCCAAGTACCTGGGGCAGGGACGTCTCGGGGATGGGTACTTCAAGGTTTTTTTTTTGGGGGGGGGGGGGGGGGTGCAAGTCCCCAGGTTTCACTAGTTTTTTCTCAAAATTGGCCCATTTTTTTCATCAAATCCAAACAGTTTTCTTCCAAGGTGAGTTCTTGGGTATTGTTTATCATTTGCAGCTTGTCTATCATTCTTTTTCAGTTGCATTTGATGCCCGAGATGCCATTTTTAATTGTCATTACATTTGCATTTGAAATAATCAATTTTTGTTACAATCCTCTTGAAGTTTGTTTCTCTAACTTCCCACACTTGGCAAGCAATGGATCTTGACTCAAAAATGCATTCATTTTACAAAGATTGAGTTAAGATTTGAAATCTATTTAACTCTTACTCATGCAATCTTTCTAAATCTAAAAATATCTTCATTTCATTTTCAGATTTTGCATAAGAGATTAAAGAAACTACTTTCTTTGCTTCTTGAGGAAAAAAGGTAAAATTTCTTATGAATTTCATAAGGCAAAGTTGTATATATGTGTTCTTTCGTTTTTGTTTGCAAATCTCTTCATTTCATTTTCAAATTTGCATTTGTTTTATATATTATTTGTGCTCCTTCTATCTTCCGTCTAAATTCTCCAAGTTGTATATGCAAGTGTTTCATCTTGCTTGCATATGCAGTCGGGATTAAAAAACCCCGTTCTTGAATGAAATTATCAAAGAAAGTAAGCTCACTTTGCAACATGCTTTTGCATCCAAAAAACTCATTTTCATGCTTATACGCACTCCATCCACGCTTTCTATATCGCTGTCACATGACTTGAAATTAATGATGGTGGTTGCTTGCACTTTTTTTTATGATGAAAACATAACAATTCATTATAAGTAGACATCATATCCACTCATTTCCATACATGTTTCCCTTCATAGGTCTCGCTGTCCACATATGCAATTACCTCAGAAAAACCCATTTTGGGTCTTCCTTACCATTTTTTAGCTAAAATCCATTCACCTCTTCGCTGTCCTAAAGTTTTCCAGCCATATGTTGTGTTCATAGTCTTCCAAAATCCATACTTGTACATCAAAAAATGTGCAATGGACCCATCAATGCTTCATTTTCTCACCTAACACTTGTTGTCCATTCATATGCAATGCTCCAGAAAATCTCATTTTTTGAGTTTCTCTCATTTGAAGGGTTAGTTTTGCCTAAAATCCTTCTCCCTTTGTTACTCAAAGGCCGTCAACTTATATCCTACATGCATACTCTTCTAGATATGCAAAGTTCGAGCTTGAAAAACCATGTTATGGCTTTTTCTGAAAACTCAAGAATGACCACATGTATAACCCCAGACATGCACAAAAGAAAGAGGGGAACGAGACAAGAACAATCACATAATGAAACCTACAATAAGGTGAAAGAATGATTGCATGCATAGAATGCTTTTAAAACAGAGATGGAAAGAAACAAATGTGTTCTCAAAAGACAACCATCATTATACTACAGAATGGGCAAGAATGCAAGTTCTTATTCCAGATCAAGATACTTCAACCAAACCAAGCACATCAATCATAAAGCATCCTTGTAGCAGCATGAAGACCAATAGTGGATGATGTAATAGGGGTTGTGTCTTGTTAGACACTTTGAATATTTTCATCATGTCTTTGTAATTTGTATTTGACATATTACATGTAAAGTAAAAAAAAGATGCAATTGTATGTGATAGTATTATGTGCAAATTTGTAACAAGTAATCAAGTTGCAAGTGCATTAGGCATACAACTTTGAATAAGTCAAAATGAGTTAGTTAGTTAGGGAATAGGTCAAAGTGGTTAAGGGTTTTCCCCTTTTTTCTCCACCTTTCTCTCCACTCTTTTCCTATATAAAGGAGGGAGCTCATTGTAAATAATCATCTTTTGACAATGCAAGAAAATTTTGCCAATTTGTATCTACTCTCTAAGACTTTGAGCTTAGATGTAAATTTGAATTGCTTTCAATAGAAGGGGCAACTTGCTTTCAAACTTTGTGTTGATTCAAAGTGTTATGTGACGACATTTTCTGAATATTGATTGTGAGTTTTGGAATTTTGCTCAAGAGAGATTTGAATTCAATTGTGCAGACTTTGAGCTGCCTATTGCATTCAGAGCCAATTTGAACTTTTGAAAACTTAGTGTTGCAGGAGGACAAATTGCTATAGTTTAATAGTGACTATAATTACTTAGAGATGAAGACTTTGGGCTCGAGTTGTAGGTGTTTTTATTAAATTTGAGAGTATCCAATAAGAGACTTTGTGCCTTACTGGTTATTCTTCTTGAATCATCACGAGACAAGCGCAGGAGACTTTGGGTTCCTGTTTTTGTTTCACAAAATATAAAAAGAAAGTTGTTGCTCCTGGTATTGTTCTTATGTCAACTCCAAGGTCACCAGTATTATCGTAGCAATAAGACAATTTTTGTTAAGTTAGAAAGTAGTAGTTGTACGCAAATCGTTCCTGAAAAAAGAGGAATTGATTAAGAGAACTGTCCTTTTGTAATTTTAGTTAAGTTCATGTTGAAGCCACCTACGGTAAGAAGGGAGCTTCCCCTATTGCTAAGGAGAGAGAAATCACATGAGACGTTACCTAAAGTTACAATTTTGTAAGGTGTAGTCTTAGCGGCTTACAAATTTTTTAGCCAACAATTTCTTATTCTTATATATATATATATATAATGAGAATTCTTAATTAAGGCATTTTTGAAAAATTATAAATTTCTTTTATAAATCTAAACTATGATTTTATAATCAACATTGGTACATTTATATGTTCACTAAAAATGATGATATGGATACCATATAAAATGAATTTTATATTCATTAGAGATGTATCCCTGTATCAAGAGGGGGCTAGAGGAAATTGTTATAGTTTCCCTAGTCTCGAGATTGTTATAATCTCACATAGGCAGTATATATACTGATACCAGTCATATGCATGTGTAGGCTTGGAGAGCATTTATTGCTACCAAGAGATTTTTATAGAAAGTGCTCTATGGAAAGACGTGTCGATACTCCGATTGCTTATAGTGGATCTTATATCCCCGAGAATCGGGAATTTTGTGAAGCCCAATCTAGAAGTAGCCTTAAAGACCAAATCCCCCCCTTACTAACGTAGAATATACTAAGAGTCATGTAAATATTGTGTAATATTTTCTACTAACATCGGTTTTGTAGGAAATTACAAAAGAAGAATAAGAAGGGACATTACAGTCTTTTTCTCAATTTGCATTAGTTTGTATATTAGTACCTAATCAAACATTACTATCAATACCCATCCATTCATGCTTGCCTTCATGCATTTATCATTAGCTCTTAACTTATCCCTAAGTTATTTTAATGGGATATTGGAGTAATTAGAACATTATCTAATTAATTGTATATTAGGTCCTTTATTCACTTAAGCTAATCTTAGGACTAATTTTATTTCATTAAATTAGGCTAATTTTAGCTTACAGTGTCTCATTCATTGTGACTGTGACACTTGGCACTAGCTAATTTAATGTAGCTCTAGGATTGCATTCATTGTTTCTTGTAATGTCCCCATTTTGGGGTACATTATATTGTGTCGTGTTGTTAGCCTTTTTACCTTGGTCCGGAGGGCTAACCATGGCGTGGCAGTGCTCCAAGAGATAATTGGCCTAGGTGGTTTCAGTTTCAGGCCAACCATAGCAATTTTTGTAAGTTTCCAAGGTACTTACTATTTATAGTAAGTCAACAGGGTTCAGAATTCTCAATTTTTTAGTAGTAGACTTGGAGCGTCTCGCCAAGAGCTTTCTGGCGAGCTTTCTGGCGCCGACATCCAAGCTCGTTTGGGCCTCCGTTTTAATGACGAAAGATTCCTCACTTTATTTATTATTTCACTTTATAACTCAACGGTCATTTTATTTAAAAAGTGACTTAAAGTGAAATTATAAAGAGACGAATTGGGAATATGAAGAGTCACAGTGAGGAAACTGAAAAGTCACAGCTGCAGCCATAAAAGGAGGTTGAGAGTCTCATTTCAGCATGGTTCAATTTATGGATTTTTATCTCTCATTGAGAATTCGAGAAGCTTCAGCTATCGAATTAGAAATCTGAGGACAGAAACCTTCAAGTATTTCTTGGTGGATTGGACGGAAACCCAATTCATCTCCAGTGCGGATTCACTTCAGAGTTTGTCATTGCTTTACAGGTTCTTATCATCCAGTCTTACTGTTCTTTGTTGTATTTAAGATTGGATATTGGAATTCTTGGTTATTGTATTGCTGATGTATAATACAAAACCATATTTCTGAGTTATTCATGAGAATGTAATTGTTGGTTATATGAATATATCTGTTGGTTATTGTTATTGGTTCAACGGTTATTTGCATGTTCTATTAGTTTCAAATCTGCATAAGATTTATTGGTAAAAATCAGTAAATGGCCGGTTAGGGTCATTTCATTTCTACAATGATTCATTTATTCATTTGTATCAAAAAAATCTTTTGTGCATCAATACAATTCCTAGGTTGTTGATAAAATCTATCTTGTTTGATCTCCATTTGTGACAAGTGTTTGCTTGTAGGTGACCAAACGCCCCTATCATATTAAGAGAAACCACACTAGAGTCCTCCTCGTCATTGTTAATTGCACAAATGGTAAATCTGATTTTACATTTCTTTTTCACTACCAATTAAGTAAATGCAAATTTTAATTATTTTTCTCAATCATATTTTATTTCAATTATATATCCCTATACACTCAACATATGGTGTATAAATATGTATTCATTTGAAATAAAATATGATTGAGAAAAATAATTAAAATTTGTATTTGCTTTGATCTTCTTGACTTGGTATCTTAATATGGAGAAGTTTCCACATCTCTTCATACTCCTCCACCTTTTCTTTGCATGTCTTCTACTTTATTTTCATTGGTAGTGCATGCTATATTCTCATCAACATCAGAGACACCTAATCTGTTGACATCAACTATGCTCCCATATTCTTTATGGTATCCTTACTATGTTTCTTGAGGTGTAATCATGAGTGCAATTTCCACTAGTTCTCCTTAGCATGCGGACAAAATTCTCAAGGTCCTCAATGATTCTTAGGGACTTTGCATCAAATTGTATAGTAAAGGTATTCCACTTTCCCATTAGCAGCTCATTTCCCTTTGCCTTCTTTATTTGTGTATAGCTCACCGGAGTTGGAGAAACTTCTTTCTTCTTTTTATTTCTCTCAATCTATTGGCCTCACACACAAATCTCGTCTATACTATATGGTTTGAAAATCAGGGCTTGCCTCCTTATGTGACTATGAAGAGTAGATGCCCAATTGGATGCCTTGCTTTGAAAATGTGGCTATTCTTGTATATTGTCCTTGCCTTTGTTAGCAGTATTTCTATCTAGCTTGTTGCTCTTCTTCATACCCTATTAAATTGAGTTGGGATGTTGGCCTCCCATTTTGTCAATGATGACTGTTTGCTCGTCTTCAAAATGCTTTTGCAGTCTTCCCATGTTACTACATGACTAGACATTTCGAATAGGGAAATGCTTCTGCTCCACACTTCACTCACTTGGAAGTAGGTCTCAAGCTCCTTAAGCTGATTATATAACTTCTTCACAGCCATGTGACCTTTGATTTCGCAAATTGCAAAATACCAATCACTTCACCAAAAGCTGCCATCAGCTTCATCATATTTTGAGATGTGTTTACCACATCTGATTCTACTTTTCAGAACCTTACTCACATATTCTCCTCTTGATGCCCCGTAATTGGAACTCCCCCTTGTGCATTTCACTTATTTAAAAGTAAGCAGCTTCAAAAGTCCACCCATTATTTTCCACTATTGGTTAAGGACATAAAACCTGAAAATTTCTGGCTAAACAAACAAGAAAAAGTACATCTGCAATCAATATGATTTGAAAATGCAAATCGTATTCTTGATGCCATTTACTGACATTGATCTTTGACAACTATTATTTGCTGAATTTCTTCGCTACTACTGGGACACAAAACAGCTATGTTTTGCCTGGTAAACCCAACCCATGCTACAACGTAAGTAGGCCATAAAACAAATAAAAGAAATTGTATCACATTAAAAAAACACCATATATGCTGTTGAGTAACAATGGGGTGAAACTCCATGAAGTGTTGTAGCTTAGTATTTTCTTGAATGTGTCATTATGTATAATGCAAGGTTACTTGAAGACAGGGAGACTTGGAGGTCTCCGGTACTGGTAACAATACCGCTACAGCTATTTTTCAAAAATAGGAGACAGGGGTACTTGGAGACGGCAATTATTTTTTAATATAATTTAATAATTTCTAAGAAATACCATAGATTCATAACATAGTGCTTTGAATACAAGAACAATGGAAAGTTAAAGTATGAACATTGAACATTAAAAGTTTAAAAAGCCAAAGACTAATACTAAATAGTAATATCATATTAATATAGAGTCAAATAGATCAAAACTCACATTGCATATCTCATAGTCATATCTGATTTCTGATATCGCATATGATCATCATCACATCAGATGTATAATCACTAAGATTACCATTATATATTGAAATTTGAAATTCAAAAATATATAGTTTGATGCTAAATCGCTGATATGCAAACAAAAAACTCAGAACTGTAAAGAAAAATCAGAAATCTATCTAGTATCATCTATTCCACAAGGCTGTGATCATAAAAAAAATATTAAAATGAGGGTCAAAATACATAAAATGACTTAATGTTGTATTTTAAATTTGTTTTTTAATTAGGAGAGGGGGGGTAGTCTTCATTTTTTGGAATTGGAGACTCGGATTCTTCGGGAGACTTTGCCATGAAGTCTCCAGCCATTTTTGAAGACTCCGGAGACACGAAAAGTCTCTGAGATGCGTCTAGAGGGGGGGAGATGAGTCTCTGGGTAACACTGGTATAATACAAAGTATGACTAAAAATTAAGATGGGTGGGATATGAAAAATAACAGCATACTTCCATTAAGCTTAGAATGAAAACTTCAATTATCCTAGAATTTTCTATTTAAAGAGAGTTGGACCCTCTCCTAAATGCCTCTCCAGTTCTACTACACATTATAGATTGTCATGTGAACCAATGGGGAAAATATGTACCGCCACCATTCCTAATACTTAAGTTTGGTCAGATGTCTCCAATACTAACATAAGACGTCAAAAAAATACATTAGATGATCAAGTATTTGACACAAAACTAGATCCATAGTTTGCATAGTTAAGACTCAGCAAACCAAAAAAATTCTGACTGTAAAAATCTCAACACTTCAAAAAATAAAGTTCTATGCAAAAAATGTTACTAAATGTATTAAATGAGTATAATGGGAATTTGGGCTTAGTGCCCCTTGTGGAGATCTAGGGGGAATACCCCCAGGAGGGTCTGGGGAAAGCACACCACTAAGCCCAAATGAATGCTCTTGAGATCACATAGACCTTCCCAGAACATGCCATTTTCATAATTTTTGAAAGGCAAAAAAAATGTATGTTTTTAATGTGAAATGATCCAAACTCTTTTTTTTAGGGGCCATGTATATCCCAGACTTGCCAAGTAATCAGCAGAAATCGGCAAAAACTTGGCAGCAATGAGTTGCCTGTTTACTTTGAAAAAGCTTGGCAGAAAAAAATCTGGTGACAAGTTGTAGTATTATGATTAGACCAATGGCATGCATAAGTATAGCCTGAGTTGCTACAGCAATTTGCAACAAGTCCCCTCATACCATTTACATGGCATGGACATGGTGTAGTAAAAGTGTAAATAAAATTAATTACTAAGTTTAATATGGGGAAAGCACAACAAAAATTTAGAAACTTAAATCTGAAATGCTAATAAAAATTGAGGAAAAACACTAATTTTGCTATTTTATGTCAAATAAAGTGCTTCTAGAAATGAAATTAGACATAAATGTGTTAATCATAGAAAATAATGTAGGATTCGATAGACTATTTTATTCACCTAAGAGAGCTTGCATAAATACAGCTGCTCGTAAAAATAGGACATTCTGTCATGGAGCATGGCTTACAACTTTATGGGGCTTAGAAATCTTTTACAATAAATTAGAAACCTTGTACTAAACCCTTATTAAGGAATAATTAAAAGAAAACCCTCATAATGGTTTAAAACTTGACTTGTACATAAAATAAGTTCAAAGTAGGAAATTTCTAAATACATAAATGTTTAAAACTGAATTGTCGAGTCTACTATGCACTCTATTTTCAGGCCTCTTACTGTAAAAATGGGCCAAGAAAAGTTAGGTAGTGTAAAAGAAAATCAGAATGACTTTTGAAAACCTAAGGAAACAACACAGGAAATGCAGCGATTACTCAAGGTTTAATTGGGACTTTTTTAGTGTTATCCTATAATGATAATGCCATATATCCCTAAAGTCATAACAACTCAGTTAATCACAATTGACTAAAACTTTTACAATTACATCCTAATTTCAACAGCAATAAAAATATATGTTAAACATTGAATTCAAAAGTTACATGGATTGAAATTTTATTAATCTGGCATTTATGAAGATCCTTGAGATGTGTAGCTATGGTCCAAGTCACCACCTTAACAAGATTTGGCACCGTAGGCTGACCATAACAAACTAATGGTTCCATGTTGGCAAACCCATGACAGCAGCAAAGTCAATCAATAATGCAGCTAAGTTGCCAAATTGGAATTGAGAACAGGTACAGGTATGTGGGTATTGTACACTGAGGGGTGGGGGTGAGGCGAGGGGAGAGGGTGCAGTGGGTGTAGTCATACAAAAACATATAAGAATCATAATACATATATATTTGCCACCTAAAAATAGGAATTAAGTTCAAAATACCACCTACCATGCATATGCTAAGCAAAACAACCATAAATATTATAAACTTAAAATACAATATACTAATTCGATAACAACTTGTTAAACTTGAACGCCATGATAGATATCCATTGCTTAATATTAGAAAAGTACAATTAGTAATCAATCTCATATGGGCCTTCACTAAGACCAACATTATCATCATCACTGACATAAGATGATTAGGTAGATTAGTGTTGTCCGCAATTTTGTATTCACAAAATTTAGGCAACACTACGAAATTTTTTATAGATTCGTAGCCCAAACTCTCTAAGTATGGCATTTTTAAGATGATTTTCGAATGCAATTGATTGTACCTTGAATTGGCCTAAGTTTTTCATCCTACAGATGCCATTTCCAAATATTTTCATCGAGTTTTCCTTTGTTTTTCTTGCAAAATCAGTCTTTTCTTTCCCGACTGCAGGTGCTCGATTTTTGGGAATCTCTAGTTTTTGTTTGATTTTTCTTAATTGGATTGTTTGTTTTTGGTTTTCTTTCTGCCCTAGGTCTCTTTCTTTTCGAATCCCGGTCGTTTTGAGCTATCGAAGGCTTAATTCTGAGCTATATTCTAAGAGAAAATAAAGAATTAAGTTACCTGCAAGTGGAGTTTTAAAGCCCGACAGCAAGTCATGGTTCTTTGTTTAAAAGCCAGCCATAAGAAACCAAAAGTCCACCAAAGCCTCTTAAGTCATAAAGTCGCACTCTTTGTGAGTCATTACAAGTTGTTTTACTTGTAAATGGAAATTTAAAACCCACCCTTGCATTTACAATGATGTTTTTGAAGGTAAGTCTTTTATTTTTATATGAAGAATCATACATGTAGTCGGGCTTTTAAAGCTTGACTACATATATTGTTTACAACTTAAACACCTTTTATAAGCCTTGTAATGCGGTCTTAAAACCGTGACATCAAATATATATTTTAAAGGTTTGAAAACTTGCAATGCGGTTTAGAAAGTCCGTCATTGCCTTGACTCACATTGATGGTAAGAAAAGAAAGTTTTTAAAAAAATACACGGTATTAAAGCCCGACTACATGTTTTGTCCCTCTTGCAAAATCTAAAACACCTTGTGCTTGCATTATCAAATACAAAGCACGTTTTTGCCAAAAGTGTCTTTTTTTACAAGCATTGCAAGTTGGCTTGCAACAGAAGCTTTAAACCCCGTTTTTGGTGTTGGAATCAGTCTTGGAGGACTGAAAATGCATTGATCATAGAGGAGATTTAGTCAAGTTTTTGTTGCCTATAAAGCTGCAATTTGGAGATCTTTTCCTAAATTTGAATCAGCAAGGAATTGGGGATTTTATTCAAAGTTCAACTTCTTTTTCTTCATATTTTGGTTCTCAAAAAGAGATTTGTGGAGTTTATTGTTTGAGAGTAATGTTTTCAAAAACAATACATGTTCTTCCCCAAAATGATTCAAGTTGAAATGCACAATTTTTCCCCAAAGAAAGAACTTCAAGAATTGCAATTTTCCCCACTTGCAAATGGAATTAAAAAACCCCATTTGCGAGTTTATTTTTGCCAAAAAAAGAGCTGAGTTTTTCCCTTACTTGCAAGTGGGCTTTAAAAACCCAATTGCAAGTATTTTCCAAGCATAAATGAAGTCTCTTTCCAACTTGCAAGTGGACTTTAAAAACCTAATTGTAAGTATTTTCTAAGCACAAATGAAGTCTCTTTCTCATTTGCAAGTGGGCTTTAAAAACCCCAATTATAAGTAAGAAAGGCCTTCTCTTGTATATATATGCACTTGCATTTCATTCACCTGTAGCACTCAAGAAAAACCCCGTAATTCATCTTTTTTCCCATTTTAAAAGCTAATTCCTTCTATTTTCCCTGAAGGTTTGATTGTCCAACATGCATAGCTCCATATTTGCAAAGTTATAGCTTGGAAGAAAGATCCACAACTTCTCTTGTTTGCCCATATGATCTACCCAATCAATAGATCATAGCATTGGTCTTATTTTGCAAACGAAATCCACGACTAAAGAGTGACACGAGGCAAGAACAATCACATGATGGAGCCATACAAGGAAAGGGATGAGTGATGGAATGATTGCGGGCATAAAATGCTTTCAAGACAAAGATGGAAAGAAACATTGAAAGGATGTTTTTCCAATAAAGGCTTTTGTGATGCAGAATGATCCAAAATGCAAGTTCATGTTCCAAGATGTTTCCACCAAACCTGAACACATCAATCATGGAGTATCTTGTAGCAGCATGAAGACCGACAAATGATGATATAGTAGAAGTCGTGTCTTGTTAGACACTTAGTTTATTTTCATCATGCATTTTGTAATTTTGTTATTGGCAAATTACATGTAATTGGGAAACAAGTTGTAATTGCAAGTGACGTTTTCACCTACAAAGTTAGTGCATGTAATCAAATTGCAGGTCAAGTACATTAGGACTTGCAGTTTGAATAAGTCAAAATTAGTTAGGGAATAGGTCAAAGTTTGTTGGTTTTCTCCCACCTTTCTCTCTCAGCTCCTCACCTATATATAAGGAGTCTCATTGTATTTGTAAGAACCCCAATAGTTCTAACCAATGCAATTCATGATGTTTCCTTAAATTTTGAAAGTTTTTGCAATTGAAAGTTATACAAATGAAGCAAATTGTAAGTACGATGAAATATAACTAATTAATGACAATTATGTCACTGTTGTTACCAATGTAATTTATTTATTTTTTACCCAACGATTCAAAATATACAACCATATGACAAGTATAACAATACTTTGCAAAGATTCATACCCGGAATGAAGAATACACCATTTATTTGTAAATCTGGGCACAAATGGTGACTGCTATAGCTTTTTTTCAAATTATTGAATGTTTATTCAAATCTGAAAATGTATAATTTCTGCACAGAATTAGTGAACAGTGATAAAAGATGTCAAATACCTCTGAAATGGGCACCAAACAGCCTTCTAAAGAGATCAATTGTTCCCACAATGAGCACGTGGGTTCATTGATGGCTGGAACGTGACTATGAATGTCTGGTATAGTCTTTCAACTTGCAGCAAACAACAATAATCTGATCATCCAAACTCTTTCAATCTACAAATAAATGTCTTCAAATTGATCCCCAAATGATCAGATAAGACCCTTGTAAATGCGAAAACCTCTAAAAGGCTGATCTAGAACAATGGCTAGCACAACCATCAATCTCAGTGCAATCTTCCAGCACCTCAAAGCTGAGTAATAATGGCTTCCAGACTTGCAATGGCTCCTTGAAACCCTTGCTGGAGAAACTCATAAAATTCACCAAGTATCAAAGCACAAAAACAATCAATTCCATATATGAGAATGAGCTCTTAAGTCCCTTTTTATTCTTTTTTGTGAGAGCTCAAACACATTTCTTACCAATGTGGGATAAACGATATACTTTTTTCTTTTTAATAATTCATTTACTCCAATACTGTTATTAATACCTTGACTTAAGCTTCCATGAATTAATTGAATAAATGGCCCCTTCCAATGATTACTCAACCCTCAACTTAAGTGAAATTATAAAGTTAAATTATAACCTTATAATAAGTCATTTAATGATTTAATAATAATTTGGCCACTAAAATAATAATAACTCCCAAAATACTTATCCTTTAAATATGTCATCTGAAACAGGAGTCACACCTATTATTTCCCCACATGACCAAATGCACTTTCCAAAAAATAGAAAGAGTCCTTCTCGAACAACATCAGGCTTATTATAAATAGTAAATGTGGCAAAAGTATAGCAAATGAAGTTCAAATGACGTCAAACAAAAGCCAAACCAAAGCATACTAAATCCTGAAGTAGATGCCCACTAAAAGAGACCCTTTGTCCATCCCCATTAGCCTATGAGGGTCACATGATAGGCTAATCCATCCATAGTCATGGTCACGCTAAAAAGGTGACATTACAATATTATCTTATCATTTGGCAAGGCAAGTAAACTCTACCAGTTTGTAAATGCACTCTAAGACTTTGAGCTTAGATGTAAATTAAATTGCTTTCAATAAAAGAGGCAACTTGCTTTCAAACTTTGTGTTGATTCAAGGTGTTAAGTGACAACATTTTCTAGATATTGATTGTGAGTTTGGTGTTTTTGTTCAAGAGGGATTTGAACTCAATCTTGCAGACTTTGAGTTGCATATTGCGTTCAAAGTTATAATTTGATTTCAGATTTGGTCTCGCAGATTTTGAGTTGCTTCTCAAGTCTAAGATTAACATAGGACTCTCAAACAAGGGAACTGCTTGCAAACTTTGTGCTGCTTCATTTTCTTCATTTGTGCATGAATGGTGAAATACATGCTGGAGACTTTGAGTTGCACATGTGTTTCATTCTTGTTCTCAAAATCTCATAAGGAGCCATGGAAAGACTTTGAGCTTTCATGAGTTCTTAGTTACATAAAGTGTTGGTACATTGAAGATTATTCTTGCGTCTAATCTTCTATTTATCAGAATTATTGCTCCAACAGATACTTTGAAAGTGAATTACAAAATGTAGGTAATAGTACGAAACTTTTGAACTTAGTTTCATGTTTCTCTATGTTGATTCAATATTTAATTAGCCAATATTGATCGATCAGTTGATCTCATTATGTTTAGTGAATCCTTTTGCCAAAGGTGTTCATCAAGTCTTTTTCGTTTTTTCAGTTTTGTTTTCCTATACTTGATTTTTGAATCCTTTGGCGTCCTTTGGTGTGTTTTTTAGTGTGTTTTTAGTTGCTTTTGGTCTTTTTGTTTCGTCCAATCTCTTGCTTTCGGTTTTCCCTTTGATTTGATCTATCTTAGGGCTTAATCGGACTTGTCAATCAAAAGATATGGTCATATAAATGCCTAGAAAGTGGACTCTCCAAGCTCAACTACATATTTAAAAAATAGATGTTATTTTCTATAGTTGAGTTGCACTTTTTGAAAAATATATCATAAATTCAATTTATGTTATGTTTTTAAGTTACTTTATCGCTTAAATTTATCACTTAAGTGATTATAGTGCACTTTATGTTATATTTTGATGTTGAGTTGCTTTTAATATTTCACTTAAGTGACTTTATCACTTTATAAGTTCTTTTTAATGTTGAGATTTACTTTATGTTTTAAATCAACATATAAGTTAATATTGCTTTATAAAATAATGTTTGCACATTATATATTCATATATATAGTGTAAATAGTTATTTTGGACCCTTTAAGTGATATTACACTAAACATTTAATTAGACATGTGCTAAATTGTTCACTTAAGTTGTGTATAGCAACAACACGTCTACAAGCTCCTACGTTTTATGTAATTGCATCTCTAGAGTCCACTTTACATGTAAAAGAAGCTAAGAGTTGTTTAAAATATATCATTACATATATGTAATCTCTCCTCTAGAGTCCACTTTACATGTAAAATATCTTTTTCATGTCTTTGCAACACATGCAATCATCCTCCCAGAGTGTGATTTGCATTTGGGAGTCTTCCTTATGCAAAACATGACATGTAAATGCCTCCCAAGAATGCGACTTGGCTAGGACTTGCATTTAAATGTTTTACATGTCAAAAATAAAACATGTACATGCACTCCAAGAGTGCATTTTTGGCTGGGAGGTCACATTTGAAGCAAAAACATGCAAAACATGACATGTGTATGCACTCCTAGAGTGCGTTTTGACTGGGAGTTGCATTTAAAAGTTTTACATGCCAAAAAAAAAGCATGTGTTTGCCTTCTAAGACCCTGTTTTGACAAAGGGCATCATAACATGCAAAAAAACGTAGCATGTTCTTGCACTCTTAGACCCCGATTTGGCTTGGAGACTTCATCCAAGTCTTCAACAAGCCAAAATGTCATATGTAAATGCTTCTCAAGGGTGCATTTTGTTTAAGAGATTGCATTTGGAGTCTTCTACATGTTAAAATGAGATATGTATATGCATTAGAAGCTTACATTTTTGGTTGAAGTTCTCTTTGAAGACTTTTGAATGCAAAATAAACTATTTATATGCACCTCTAGAGTGTGTTTTGCCTTGGAGTGTTTATTTTAGGTCATTTACTTTCAAAATAACACATGCATATGCATAAAGAGAGTGCAACTTGGCTGGAAGTCTTCTTTTAAAGCTAAGAACATTCATAACATTGCATGAAAGAGCATTGGGAGGCTGCGGTTTTTTGTTGGGAGTCTCAACAAAGAGATTTGTTTGCAAAATAAACCATGCACATACATCTCTAGAGTCCATTTTTACCTCCATAAGCATTTTTCATTCTTCGAAGAGCAAGTTTTGTGCATTCTCAGCCCAAAACAACTCATGCAAGAGCATCATTTGAATGCATGTCTCTTCAAAAACGCCCAGCAAGCTTGTTCTTGGTTAACGTTTTGCATTGGAAGATTTTTTCAAGTTATTTTTTATCAAATGCATGTAAAAACGTGGCATGTTGTTGCATCTTGAGATCATTCTTTCCAACTTGGAAATGGTCAAAGGTTTTTGAGTTGTTGGATGCAAGTACACCTCAAGAGTCCGATTTTGGAGAAGACAAAGTCATTTCAACTTCTCTTTCTTTCTTTTTTGGCTCATTGAGCTCCAAGTAAGTATATGTTTTCGATTTTGCTTTTGTGTTTCACTTATTTTCCTACATTGTTACATTTTATGGCTCATTTGTATCCATTTGTTCAAATGCAGCCCATGTATTTTGCATTTTTGTGTTTAAATAAGTTGAGATCTTCTCTTTGCCAATGCATAAAAATCATCCTACACTCAAAAATGAAATTGCATGTGAAGATTAGTTTCAAGTTTTGACATGTTTGAGTCAATAGAAAGAGGTATGTTTTGCGTTTTTCTTTCTTGTTTGCTTTCTTGTTTGTTGTTTGTTTTTGAAGAAAGTTGGAATCATTCCCTCAAGAATGCAAGTCCATCCATTCATGTCAATTCACCCTTCATTCTCCAACACACGTAATTGCATCTCCCAAGTCCATTACATGTAAAAATATGTCATTCTCCATTACATGTAATCACCACTCAAGAATCCGATTTTGGTAAAAGGTCACTCTTTTAATTACCAAAATTACCATTTACACATTTCCATGTGTTTCCATCTTGCATTCTTGGCCATACAAACAAAGCCCACGTGCAATCCACCTACACAAGTCCGATTTTGCTCCTATTTGTCCATATACATGTGCCATTCTTTTCATTTCCAGCCAACATGTGTGTTCTATGAGTATCTAATCAATACTTCGAACACCTTGTTCTTCATAGATCCATCATTGCAAGCCAAAGTTTAATCCTCTCATGGATCCAATCTCTTCATATGACGTATTTACCCTTTGGAATTTCCATGTTGCAGCACAAGATATATCAACACCAACAAAAGCTAAAGGATAAATGAAATATAAGTATGATAAGGAGCTAGCTCATTCTACAGCCTCACTCGTTTCATCATCTTTGGATCAAATTTCAAATACAAGAATTGGGTATGTTGACATGACCAATTTCTTGCAAAGGCTTGAAGATCCTGCCAATAGGGAACTACGGTGCATCAAGAGAAGTAATATTCACTAGATTTCTACTTTCCCTATGGCTATTCTGGAACTTGAATTTGTCTTTGAATGTGCACGCCATTTCAATCCCAAGGGCAAGACAGTCAAAGATGTAGATGGATAAGTAATTTTCAGTTTGGATCTAGATGTCATTGAACAAATTTTCAAGATTCCTCCAAGACCTGAATGTGCAGACTTGTCCAAGGATATATCCATACAGCTGTGGAACCAAAATAAGTCAGATTATCAGAGATACATGAATGACCAATGGCTGGTTAATAAAAGGTCAAATTTCTCCAGCTGGCCAAAGACAATACACAGATCTGACTTCTCTCCAGAAGTTAATGATCTGATAACGCTCCTTGGTAGAATCTGTGGTCTCAAAGGTTCTTGTAATTTTGAACCATGGATGCATAATTTCATTTTTCAAATTCTTGAAAATAAAGAACCAATCTACTAGGGAGAACTTGTAAGCACAACATTGTGTGAACAGTTGAGCCATGTGGGTACATCAGTACCTTTTTATATGAACTCTTATTTGGTCTACATTGCTGCAGCCATCGGGACATTTTATGGACTCTCCACTAAAGGTGATAGATCACTGGTACCCATTTGGGAATATCATGATCAAATCAAGCTTACACAGAGCAAATACAAATTACAGGAGGGTACAAGATGCATTCTTTGGGCATTTCAGGTGCCTTTTTGATAAGGAATTAGCAATCAAGAGACTATCAGATGAAGCTTGGGAAAAGGTAAATCAGTTTGGTTGCATCTTCCTGCAATTTCCGACTTTTACCTACTTAAGAGTGGGTTATTTCCAAGAAGAACCCTATACCTTACCAAGGTATCCTACTGATAGGATCATCCTCATGGAGATGGCGAGGCAGCTCATGGAAGTGCAATCATATCAACACAGTCTGCATAGGCTAGGTTTTGGTATCACCACTGCCAAACCCCTCCAAATTGGTCGATAAACACTCAACTTAGTGTATAAGGCAAAAGCAATGGAAGCAGAGCTTTAGCTTATCACATTGAAGAAATTCAAAGCTAGGACTGACTTTGATTACCGAGGGATGCATTCAAAAATCAAAAGAGCCTTCACCCATGTTCACCGCATGGAAGATGTGTGGATTGATTTACGCACTGATGTGGATATCATGAGAATGGATTACTGCAGGCTCACATTGCGAAAAATCATTGATCTTAACATGATCGAAATTCCAGAAGGGTCTAAGACTGAAGATGATGGCCTAGTCCAAGATCCTGAGTATTACAATACTCAATTTGAAAAGCTTGTCCCTTTTCCCATTCAATGGCAACAGAAAGAAGGGAATTATGTCTTTGATAGATTCCAATCTATTTTGCTGAATACCAACAAGTGGCTGAAGAGCAAAGGCCTCAAGAGAGCACATCCAAAGGTTGGGGTAGACTGCAATCATTTTGGCCCTATTGGAAAGAGATCTCAGGTGGAAATCAGAAGCAAGGATGAGTCTTCTTCTTCTCAACCAATTAAAGCTATCAAGTTTACACTCATAGGGGAAAAAGGGTCGAATCCACCCTTAGGTCCTATTCAAACACCCCTGCGAGAGGAAGAATCAAATGAAGGAGAGATAATGATCATATCTCCTCCTCAGTTGCCAAATAGCGAGGATCCATCTAATCAGGAAGAGCCATTTCTTAATATGGTAGATAATGATGTGGATTCATTCTCCACTATATTCACTCCTGCTATTGCTATTTTAGAGGTGAATATGTCTTCATTTCCTATCTCTTCCGCACCTCCTATCCTCACAGCAGGGCATTGTGAGAATCTAGCCAATATTTTTGGTGACTTCCCAGCTCTCATGGAAGGTCAAGTTTCCCAACTTGATACTTTGGTTGCAGGCTTTGAAGCATTCATGACAGAGTCATCTCAAAGAACACCCATGGTTTCTACTGTGCAAACGGAGGCATGTACTACGACAACAAAAATACAATCAAAATCAATGCCTACCGCGATCACTGTTTCAAGTTCAGCAAAGGAGGGTTTTAGTTTTCCATCATGGTTGGGAAAAATCACCATGAAAAGGAGAGAAGTCACATTGCCCTTGGATGATTTCTCAACCAAGAAAGGTAAATCAAAGACCTCGAAGGCCAGGGTTGTCTCAAGAATCATTGTTGATGATGAGAAAACCAAATATGTTGAGATTGAGAAACCCTTGGTAGACAAACCAACAGAAGAACTCACTTGCTCCGATTACAAGTTCACCAAGGTGGAACTTGGACAACAATCACGGTTGGGATGTCTGCAGGATGCTCAAGATGCACTCTCAAATGTGTCTAAAAGTAATCATGAACTCTGGGAAAAGAAGAACTTGTTGAAATAGGAGAATGCTCGTCTTCATGAGATTATTCGACAACAAGCATCTCAATCTGTCACCATTTCATCACAAACGGCTCAGGTGAACAAAAGAGCAGAAGCAGCAGAAGCTTGGTTCGAAGAAGTTGTCTCAGAAGGAGTTCGATCAATCAAAAATACGCACAAAGTCCTTGAACGTATTAGAGATATTGAGGAAAGACTCCATGACATGATTGCTTCCTTCAGCCAAGACATCAGTAATCTCAAAGAAGACTTAGACCTGGGAACAAATGGATGACAAGGATTTAGATGCTCTTATCTCATATGATATCATTCCATCCAGGGACATGTTCTACCAAAATCAGGGGCTCACGAATTACAAAGTTTAGGGACTAGAAAAGCTTTTGACAAAACTGCAAGAGAAGCTAGAAAGTTGTCAGGCAGTGGAACATGATGTCACCAGTAATCTAAGGCAAATTGGGGTGTGAAGTTCTTACCAAAGATGATAATCTCTTCACTGAAGAAGAAAGGACCACAGGGTATACTGACAGAGTTAATACTGATTTCGATTCTGAAGCGTTTGGAGAACATACAATGGACAAATTTGCTGCATATATATTTGTGGCAAAGCACTTGAGGGATTTTCTCGTGGATGATTGCAAGGTTGTGAAATCAGCCTGTACCAATGCAATCAGAATTGAAGCCATTTCATAGACCATGAAGATTTCAGATCTTCCTATTATTCATGATTGTATTGCCAAATATAAGGCCTTCCTTGATAATTTCAAGGATTGATTCACTTTCCTTCATCTTTTTGTTTTAGTTTTTATGCTTTGTAGATTAGAGAAGATGAATTGCATGCAATGCAATTACATGTAATTCGATTGCATGTCCTTATGACATGTAATCCAATAATTCTTCTTACCTACTTTTACCAGGTCAAAGTGGTTGAGTTGCTCCCACTTTTTCCTCCTTTTTCTCATTTCTTTTCCTATAAAAGGAATGGGCCTCTTATTGTAAAAACCATCTTTATTTTATGCAAGAGAGCTCTGCCAAACTTGTGCAAGCATAACTGTGATTGTGTAGTACTATTTTGGAGTAAAATAAATAGAAAGAAACAATTGGAGCCGAAGCTGTGACTGACTGCAATTGTGGTGAATCAAATTGGAAGCTGTGACTGCAATTTGGTTTTATTGTCTTTATATTTATGTGATTCTTGTGTTTTGTTAAGAGCAAATTGAAAATTAGAAACAATCGGGGCCGAAGTTGTGACTGGGAGCGATTGTGGTAATATAAAACTAGAAGCTGACTGTAGATTATATTACCATCTTATTTTCACACACTTTGTTAGAATAGTTAGAAAGTCTCTACTTCTAGAAGTCTGTGTGCCCCAATGGTAGAGGTATTTCTTATAAAATAGATAAACATGTCTTAGAGTCAAGCTGATATGCTTCTCAATCAACCTGTGAGCTGGTGTTGGTTTATCGGTATCACTATTTCCAGCTTTTAGATAGAAGTGTAGTTTAGAGATTAAAGCTTTGCCCATTACTCGTTCTTCGAGTAAATGGATTCCTTCTTGAAAGATAAGAAGGAATATTAGTAACATCCTTTTTGATAATCTCTTAAATTCTTGCTTACCTTGAGTTGATCCAAAGAACAGAGAGAAGGGGGAGCCTTCCCTTTAAGGTAGGAGAGACATTGTCTCATACGCTGTGGCTGGTATACCTATTTTGTAATTGGATTTTTTCCAAAACTGTCGGTTGCAAAATATACACCCAACAAGATTCTATAGTAACATCTATTCTGAAATAAGAGAATAGGATGAATGTCTCGGCCTAATTTAGCTTAGTGTAAATAGTAGTTAAGCATTTTGTTGATTCCAATAGCAATACGAGGGGGGAGCCTTCCCTGAGAAGTAGGAGAGATTGTGTCTCACATGTTGTGGTTAAAACCACGGTTTTGCAATTGATCCTAAAAACTCTCGGTTGCAAAACATCCATAGTTTTGTAAGTTGTGGTCACAGTGACTTACAAAATTGCCACCCAAAAATTAGAAGAACCACAAGCATTCCTACCACCACTCACAATAAAAGTATGTTGGCTATCTAATTCAAAAAGTCAAAACGAATATAAAATTAAAGCAAATTCATGTTGTTGCTTTGTGGCACTGCTTACTCTAGTGACTGTGAACTTTATTGTGCCTTTGCTTGCTTGTCAAACAAAATGTACAATTTTTCTTTCCCTATTACTCAACAAACAAAATGCAAGTAGAAATGAGCATCTATGTAGGGTTTAGGGCACAATTTTGGTGGTAAAAAGTCAAACAAAATGCATTGAAATCGTCACCCACCGTTGGAATCACCCCAAAATTGCCTTGACATAGCTAGAATCATGCGGGTACCCTCATGAATGATTCGACTTTCCAAATGAATCCATGCAAAAAATGCCTTCTAAACAAATGCACAAGTTAATTGAACTCAATTCTAATTCCAAAATGAATCATACCCACAGGTTTTTGGCCAATTTGATAACTTTGTAATGCAAACCTAGAATTCCAGCCTATAGATCTCAAATTGCAATAACAATAAAAATATATACCAAACATTAAAATCATACATTTCTCCAATTTGAAAATTTATCAATTAAATGTAGGGTGACTTACCTCTTTGTCACATTATAGAGAAAAAGAGGAATGTATTGTACAAGTGAGTATTCTGACTCAAATTATTAAAGAATAGTTGTTCAACTTTTACATAAATAAAATAGCGTACAAAAAATAAAGATATTATATAAGAGCACATGGCTCTAATTCACATAATGGACAAGTTCATGAAACTGCAAACATTTCACAACAATAAAACATCATTTTTCACCTTCTTGTTTGCAGCAAATATAAATATTATTTACCTCTCCAATAAATCTACACCCTTATTTGCCCATGAAGAAATCAAATGATGAGCAATGGCAAAGGGACCCGGAACAAACATAGGAGCAAGCTCTCTAGTTTCAACATTTAAGTCTTCGAAAAGGCTTGGACCTTTCTCTGCACCATCACAGATCTGGTGTACTCTAAACGCCGATGTTCTTTGTGCTTTATTATACTCTGCAAATGTCAAGGCCTTTTGCACATCTTCTCTAGAATGCCATTTTGCCTCTACAATCATTTCAAATTCAAGTCAAAATCCTTTGTAGTATCAACTAGAAAACCTTCTCAAACACCAAACTTGCTATAGACAAATGCACAACCTTATTATATTGCAGATACTTGCACAGTAAAAATATAAAAATATAACAATAATCAAAATCAATCAACTCAAAATTCTTTGTTTTATTTATATAAAAAACCAATGTACTTCATTTGAGCCTCACTCCTCCCAAATTAGTCAGATGATGATGGGTTAATGGGATAAGGTTTCTTCCTAGTGTCCTTAATTATGCATGAATATAGAAGTGCTATAGTAAGGTGATACCATGTTATCATATGAATAGACAGTTACAATCCATGGAGGACAGGTTGTATGACTATCAAATCAGAAAATTTTGCACCTTTCTGCTTTCATATATATGCAACCATGAACCTAAAAATATATTTGTAGGGGGGAAAACAGAAAGATATAGTCGAAAGCTATGGAGGATTGGTTGTATAGTATCAAATAGGAAAATAGATTTACAACTTGCACTTTGATAAACATACAACTATGAAGTTAAATATGTCCTGGCTAGGGAAAAATGACCAGGTAAATATCCACAAAAAAGTCCTTTGAGAAGAATTAAACACTTCCAAGTTCAAGCTATATTTACTATAAAAATGTTTGAAACAAAGTGCCATATCCAACTAGCTGAGGATTTTATTCCATTGCAATATCTATCAACAGATGAAGAGTGAAGATTTTAACAAAAGAGCCTCCAAAAGAGTCCTTAATCAAGAATTATTCAATCACAGAGTTTACATTGTGTTTTGATGCACATAAAGAGTATATATTTAATAAAATTTCCATTAAAGGGGGCTCAAACATTATGCAACAAAGGAAACTTGAATCATTAATGGATGCTGAAACAATATATGATGGATCACGAGCAAAAAGCAAAACTTGTCAATGCTGCAATAAGAAACATACTTTAAAATGGCCAATCACCAGAAGCAGTGCCAAGTAACAACAACCAATGCTCCTTTCAAAGCCTAAGGGTTTTAAACTTTTATGTCTATTTAAATAATGAACTCCAGATGGGGAATTGGAAAAGATGTCTACCGTCTATAATTGTTCATACAAACACTTTTATGAGGATGCAGCACATAAATCCACCTGTACAGAAGAACACAATAAAAATATGCAAAAGAACATGTAATTCTTTACGACTCACGGAGCAGAAGATTATTAAGGTAAAGTCCTTGATGAAATAATGAAACACAGCTGTATTATGTGTACCGTTTGACAATTGAGTTTTGTACTAAATGTAATGTTTTATGATTAAAAGATTAATCATCATTTTCTGGACGATGAAACGATTATCCACATTTTGTGTTAAGCAGAGCCATTCAGAGACATAAAATTCTATGGCTTGGAAGCTATGCAGGGACCTGAATTTTCACACGTGGAACCATTATTGTGTCTTGTAAAGGAATTCATTCTCAAGTGCAGAAGCATTGGGAATCCCCTCCACCAGGGTCTGGTGTTAGAAGGTCAGGGACCGGGGTGACTGATCTATCTTAAATGATTAAATCTTAGAGTTTAGATGTCACTGGCTTCTTTCTTTGTCCTTATATGTATAAGGCTTCTGTTAGTTTTTTTGGCCCAGCTATGCCATTTAGAGGTTGCTCAGACTGTTGCCTTTTGTCCTAGTATTCTGGTCAATATGTGCCTAGTTGTTTTGTGTGGTATGTTCTGTAGCAGTACAATGTTGATAGCAACTACAGTTTCTAACTTTCTATAGTACGCAATTATTTATCGCTTGTATGCTGGGATGGAGCCCCTTAATCGAACCCTGATATTAAAAAAAAAATTTAAAATTACACTGAAAAGTAATGTATGTTTCACACTTGAAGTGAATGATGGTGTCTGAGAACATATATATGATGAAAACCTTGTTTTTGGCACAAGCTAAACTTGGATTGAGGTTTGGAGAGGAAATACAGCCTGTGAATTGGGTGTAGAATGTAAAATCCCAACCACAAATCTGCTCCAAAATTTTGCTCTTCTTTTCAAATTAGTGTATCAGATGTTATATCAAACAGTTGCCCTTATTCTGACTGTATCATGGGAATGGTATTTGTTTGGCAGGTTTATATGGTAAAGTTCTTTGCATGATTACTCATAATTGTGTTTTTAAAAACTGTCATGAACAAAAATAACAGTACTTTTTTTCATTCAAATTCTGCTACAGATTTTGTTTATCCAATACTGCTGCTGTCTATTTCAGAATATAGTGACATATAATAATGCAATCAGACCTTAGTTTAATGTCATTGTAATCCACCCATTTGAGGTTAGAGAACAGCACTGTATATTGATGTTAAGCTTCAGAAATGAACAGCAAATCATGGACAGCGTAATGCGGGTCTGGAACTGCAGTCAACCCCTTTTCCTTGCACTTGGACCCCTGTAACTCCATGGCCAGCAATGGTTTGAAGCTAGTGCTCACTTAGGGCAACCTTTGACACCTAGAATGAATTCCAAACTTCCCAAAAACCTGTGCACAGTGAAACGATCAGATTCACCCATTCTAAATGCCTCCAGCAAACATTCCGCTTACCCTCATCTCCGTGCACCTGCAGGGTTATTTATCTCCACACCTAGTCTACCATCAGCTCCATGCCACAAATTAACCCCTCATGCCAAGGTGAGACTAATACTATGTCAAAACATAATGAAGCCATCCAACAAGAACCAATCAGTTCGACCCTTGCAAATATTCTCCTCTTCCAATCACAGTGACCAAAGTAACATTAAAAGCACCCTTCATTGTATAGCATCCACCATTCAAATGCCATACTTAATTCTTTCAGTGCCTATCCAAGAAACTCAAATAATAGCATCCCAAATCTTTGCCCGTGATTCTCCAAAGAAGAATGTCAGAAATTAGACTTTTCAAAGACATCACAAATTGCAAACCTTGTGCATTAATATCATGCGAGAAATCTGAATGATCTCTCCTACAACCAGTTAGGGTAGAATCTTACACTACCAAAACCACTAGAACTTAGAGTTTTCGTCTTAGGGTTTAGCCTCTCAAGAAGCTCTCCAAAATCCAAATAGATGAAAGAAACCAAGCATGTTGAAAATGAGCTCCACAATTGTCTTTTATAACACCCCAAGTAACTTTCTCGAAAACCTTTTAAATTCCCGCTTTAAATAGTTTATTAAAGTCCAAATAGTAAAATGACTAATATTTTCCCCTTCAATATTTCACTTAAGTCACTTTATGTTGGTTTAATAAATTAATTAAATAACATTACCCACAAAATGTACTTCATTGGATAATACTAAATAATTAATTTAAACAATTCCCTTACTACCACACTTTAACCTACAGTATTAAAATAGGCTGAGTGATCTCCCGGGCTGCTACTCGGAATGAATGAATGAAAGATTTTAATGACGTTCACGAAACTGATCAGTCTATGGGACCAAGGGACCACAGCCTTAAGTCCTCTCCATATTCCTTTCAATGTTAGCTTTCCTACTATGGATCTTGACTAGAAAGCTAGTAGTTTAATTTATCTTATCCTCATCAAATAAACTATGCATGTTGTCCACCTTCAAGATGAATTCGTACCGATCACAGATATCTCCATACACTACGCACTCTATGAGAAAGTGTTATTCTGTCTCAACTGCACCCATCTTGCAGAACATGCAAGTTCTCTCTTCCCATAGCTCTTTGGGCCTCTTCCACCTAACCGTCTCACACATTAGATGATGTGAACCCATCCTCAATTGTGCCACTAACAACCTTGCTTTCCCTTTAATAGCAGCCCCTAAATATGCTCTCTCCATGTTCCCGAGTTGGGTTAAACTCTTTGATGTAGTAATCCTTTTTTCTACCAATGTGATTAGTCCACATGGCAGTTTGAAACTTTTCTATGACAAACTTTTTTATTTCCTCATTGGTATTAGGGCACTCCTGCACTGTGATGTTCCATTTGCTCAACCACTTTTTGTTTTGTTTCATCCAAGTTTTCTTCCTATGGTTAAGACACTCTTTCATCGCAATTTTGGGTCAGCGTTGGTTATCCATGTTTTCAACCTTCTTTAAATAGGTACACTTCAATACACTCACTCCTACCTTCCCCCTTGAATAAGTGTTGCATGACGTTTCAAAAAAAGAAGACTTTTCTCATTCATAGGGGAGCACCAACAAGTGCAATTGCAGATCTTCACTTTGAAGGCTTGTTTTATCCTTATATGACATGTGCCTATGAAAATGTTAGCAGGTTTTAACTTCAAAATTTATTCTCCCAGTTTCCAGGTGCATACCTGTATATATAATGACTAAGTTCTAACTTTTGACACGAACTTTTCCTCCTTGCTCTATTGCATGTGCCACTTAACAAGCCTGCAATTTTGACTTGAAACCAAATCTGGTCTTTCAATGCTGAGATGTACAATGTTCCTTTTAATCCTTTGCTACAACTGAAACTTCATCCAAGTGTGACGGAAAAATAGACATTTAAAGGATTACTCAATGATCTTGTAAAAACATGAACAAGGTGTTGGTTCCCAAAACCACGGATTGGAAATCCAAGAGCTTGCCAATCCTCCAATAAGATTCCAAATTGGTTCTGGCCAACGAATGGGAATAATCCAAATTCCCCTGCACTTTAGGCTTCGCTGCACCTAGGCGGGTAAACCTTCACCTCGAACCTGATCACCTTGTTCAAGGCTTTTCTATAGCGAATTTAGACTTGGTGAGTTCTTTGGTTGGCAAAATCCTCAAACTCGATCAATGTAAAGTTATGTGATTGCTTGAAATGGTTGTATGTTTAAGTAAAGTTTTTCAATAATGGAGTTGATGCTTGCAAGGAGGATATAGATTTATGACTTCAACTATAAATCCAATAACTATATTTCAATGATTTTAAAAGGCCAGTGCCTCTGTTTATCCGGGCAACAGAGTCAACTACAACAAGGATTATTACGTACAACTTTATGACACAATATTTATTTAAAATATCATTAATTACCCTTGTGCTCTGCAAAAGTCAAATCTTATATGCAATTCTCTGTTAGTCCTAAAGGAATTTAACTTCTCCAGCTGGAAGTCTGATTAGACAGAGATGAGGAAACATATTTAGATTTCACACTATTCTAATTGTCGAACAAAGAATGCAGGAAAAATCCAATGCATAAGCTTTATTGGAATAATTCAATAATCATCTTATTAATCACAAAGGACGAATTCAAACCAAGAGTTATGTCCCTTCCTTATTTTAATTATTCATACCTCTTCTTTCAATAGCACCGCTTCATCATATTTAATGACTAATAATTTTCAAATGATAATTTTATTTATAAGACCGATAGCTTGTATTTCATCGGGCTATATGGTATGTTGCCGGCAAATATTATTAATTTTATTGAACCTTTATATTGTTGCCTCTTAAAAAGAAAATCAATGTTGCAACAATAATCGACTGCTCCCCTATCTTTGGCAATACTGATTTTAATACATTTGCGTCTATTTGCTTCACGCGAGCAATCCAACCTGCAGACCACTTAATGTCGTGAATGAAAAGAAGAATTAACTGGGCTGTATCTTCAGTTACGATGAAGAGTTCCAGCATAACTCCTGTATCTGCCTGTTTCGAAGCTCTTCTCTATTGCCAGAGATACACTGTTGTTTGTTTATATACATCAGACTGCGTGTATATCCTTTTATCTCTTATAGTTTGGTTATTTTCGTATACTTTTCTCCTGCCTTGTACACACTCTATCGGCTCCAACTCTTAACGTTACTATCTCTTCTCTTGCCGCTGACTAGAGATCTCTTGTTTCCTCGTTGCTACGCTCAGGCTTAAATTATTAATGAATTCGCTTTTGTTTAATAACAGAAAAATTTGAACCAAATTTCTAATCTGATTCCTTCACTAGAAAGAGATGTCGAGATTCTCCCTTGCTTAAGTCGATGTATATAGATTGGTCCTTGTAATTGCAGTATAAGCACCGACCGGTATTCTTTTCAATGCACGGTGACTTTATTTTAGTGGCAATGATTCCTTTGTCTTCTTATTATCACTTTCATATACATCATTTCCTTAGCTCTGTAAAGCTATTGTCGCTAAATGTGGTCCTGTAGTCAACTTCAGAATGTTTTGGTTGCTGCTCTCAAGACAGTCCATTTCCATAGTTACCAGCACTCAAAGCCATCATCAGACTGTTATAGCATTCACAAATACCCATGAACAGGTGATTCATTGATGCTTCTGTGGATCATTTGTTCACTTTTGTATGTGTTTTGTGACTGCGCTTTAAGAAGTTTGGCTGGGAATGAATTGCTACAGCTAGGACTTGATTTAAGAAGTAAATAGCATAATGGACAGTGTATATTGTGTGCTCTGTTGCTGAGTATATAGTTCTAGGTGATAGAAAAAATGCTTCTCTAGCAAGAATATATTATATCCACTCATTGTGAAGGATGTAGGGGCATACAGAAACATCATCAGATACTTGGCATTGATTTGCAATATTTTTGCACAAATGGAGGCCTTAAATTAGGGCTCCATCACAAGGGATGATAAAAAAAAATGCAAATGACCATGATGAATGCTCTGTCTAATGACTCGTGATTAGAGAATGGATAAGGATTGAGCTAGAAGTACATTACAAAAAAAATTGTGAGTGCAAAAATATATGACAATAAACTTCTTGGAGTTCTTCGTTCCCATATCTATATTTTGTTGTAAAGTTCTTAAAAAACTAACAGTCTTCTTTCTTTGAATACCCTCAAGGTCCTCTATGCTGAATGCTTTTAAGGGTGGTAACAGGAAAACAATTAACCAATCTTCTAAGTTCTCACAATGGTTGACTTGTTAAAGAATCTAACATCCTTATCCCCCAATTTCAACCATGTTTCTCGAGAGTTCTGATGCCAAAAAATATCTACTTAACAGCTCTAATCGGGCTAAGGCTGATCTCTCTTCTTCGAAGGAGGCATCTCCTAGACCTTCACTTTGGATTTATGAGTTCAATGCTTCTAATTCTTTTTCGACATTTTTGTTCCTTGAAGAACATTCTTTAAGAGCTAAGCATTCTGATACTCAAGGTAAATTTTTGTGAGAATCAAATTTCATGAGAACAGATTTGGCTCAGGGATTTTAGTTAGTATCAGCACTAGCTAAATGATTGAGTTCCATGTAATGCCCCCATTTATGAGTTCCCAGTGAACTTTCAAGTATGTCAGCACTCTCAGATTTAGTTCCAGACTGTCCCTGCATTTTTTTATACTCTGAATGGGTGTACAGGAAAAAAATTAATTTTAAATTGTCTGAAAAAGCACATTAAAAGACAACTTTAATTAGTTATTACAAAGTCCAGGTTCAAGTGACTAAGTGCCAAAATTGTTTAATATTTTAAAAAGTCATTTAGGGAGCAATAAGCATGAATTAAATTATAAAGTGATTTTAATTTATTATTTCTGGAAGTTTCACGTGGAGGTTATAAAAAGAGGGTTGGGTGTCTCATTTGCAATATACAGTCTTACAGAAGATACAGAAGCTTGTTGTTTTCTCTGTGGAGATTTAGACATTTGTACCTGTGGCCAAACTTTGATTTCAGAACGAGAACCCCAAAGGTTTCTGGAGATGATGACAGAAACTCTTGTGCTTTGCCGATGCGGTTCCACTCAAGGATTGGCAAAATGCTGAAGATTGGAACAAGGATGAAAACCCTCATTCTGGTTGCATCTTTGAGATTTTAGGTTTTCCAATTTGAGATTATTGAAGTTTGCAAGTAAATGTTTGTATCAAAGTTTAAAGAAAATAATTTATATGAGTATTGTGGCATTGGAAGTTTATTTCAAAATATAACAAGCCATCACATTGCATGGATACTTGTTCTCTGCATTGTATGTTACTCTCCAGTAACAAACTCAATCTTAGGGTTTTCTTCTTCGTCCTCTTCATCCAATACTAATTTTATGTTGCCCATTTGGTCGGACAGATCTTTGTATGTTTCATTTGACAGTGGTAGGTGTCTCGCGAGTTCTACCCACTCGCTCTTCTTCTGCCCACCATTTAGTGAGGTTCTTTGTCTTCTCTACAACTGATGTTTTGACTTGAGCTTCTTAGAGGACTTGGGATTTCCCTCAGTAGTCCTTTGATTTCTGTTTTGGCAATTCTTCTCAGTCCTCTTTGTTGCTCACTTTGTTCTCTTGGCTGAAGGGATCTTCTTACCGATCCTTTTGCGACTTCCTGAATGTTTGCCATACATCTTCTATTTTTGTTTGACTGCACAAGCATTAACTTTCAAGGGTACATCTTCTAGTAGTGTCACGTTCTTCCTCTGGTTTCATTCTTTGTGCTGCTGCAATATTTGTTGCCTACATTGCTCTTGGTCTCTCTCCTCCCGAAGGTCTTGAAGGGTGATAAAGTTATGTGCAAGCAACCTTGGCAATCTCCAAAGGAAATGGTCAACTTCGTCACTCACTATCAAGCTATCCTAGACAGAGATCTCAGAAATCTCTCACTGGAGATCCTCCCTTTAAATGTACAAGTTTACAGATACTTCCCACAAGTCACCAAGTCTTGTGTCAGTTCATCTTTTGTCATGTATTCCTCTTCTTCGGTTTAAAATACTTTGGTTTTTCCATGGATCGGCCCATTACATCACCATATTGCCTGTCAATGAATTATATTTTGCTAGGATTTGTATCGGCAATGAAGCTGAATGTTTACTGCCTAACTCAACTAGTTACAAAGGCAAACGGAAATGTACATTAACAGAAGATAGGAATATAACAATACAACTCATTGTGCATATTCGAAAGATAATTATTTTATTACCAAGTGAAACTTCTTCATAATGCAAGTATTAGGTAACAATTGCATCAGTGGAGCTTACAAATTTGCCTATGTAGGTGCTGCTCCATTAATTTAGGATACTTTCGCAAAAAAATAGTCTCATGGAATGCAATAATTTTACATATGCGACATGATTTTAAAAAGTTTCACTTGAAAATTACCACTAATTAATCTGGAGGGAAATTACAAATAATTTAGAACACAAAATCACTTAAGAGGGAATTTCATGTTGCATGATACTGCTTGCTGCATAGAATATTTTCAAAGATTTAATCAAATTGATTAACTTAGCTATCCAATCGGCCTGCAAGACTAAAACCACCACACATTCAACTTGAATAGAAGGCATAAATGTCGGCAATGGAATGCCAAATCACTTGGCTAGATATACATAGGTCATGCTCAACCAGTCAAACATAGTTTCAATTCACTTATTATGTATTTGACAGCTTCAATTAACTTGTCCGTAGGTAATTCACTTGGAAATTACCATTAATAGATTCTAAGGGAAATTCAAATTATCAAAATATTAGACCACAAAATCAATTGAGTAGATGCTGCAACATCCAGCCAATCTTTTCAGCAGTTGCTAGGCATGTGTCCCAAGAAGCTTCCACTCCGATGTTTTTAGAGACAATTCTAACTTTCATGGTTTATGACAATATCATGTCCCAAGAGATCACCTGCTGCATAAAAAAATTTCATAGATTCAATTGAATTGGCTTACATGCTACCTAGGCAATCGGCCCACAGGATTAAAACAATCATGCATCCAACCTGAATAGAAGATATTTATGTTGGCGATGGAAGCCAAACAACTTGGCTAGATAGGTCATTTTCAATCGGTCGACCATATTCTCAACTCACTATTTACTTGACAGCTTCAAGGTTTGACTAGCCCATAGGTAACATGAGTGGAGAGACTTACTTCATTTCCACTAACATGATTGCAATTAAAACTTCAATTTCTCTACAAACGAGGATTGCTTCATTTTCAATTTTGTTTAAGGTGGACTTTCTCCTTTGGAAAAACACAATTGGAAATAGGAAAAGAGCAATGCATTGTAATCATGCAGAAAATAAACAAAAAGTTGTTCAAGTGCAAGTTTGGAAGTACAATTATAGGAATAAATGAACTCACCTTCTAATTCTTTCTTGTCCACACAAATGTTGAAGGACTTGGCAAATGCAAAAAATCCCACCATCAATTGGCATGGCATACTGCTTGGTCCAACTGCAAGCTTTTTCATGTTAGCGACTACAGATGATATATCTACAGAAAACAACTAGTCTCCAACGTCAAATAACAAGAACAGACCATAGTATTAAAAGGAAAACAAATTGATTTGCACTTGGTTTTACAATAATGCAACGAGTGACCTTTTGTCTATTGTCTCAGACATCTAACAAACTCCACCCACTAATGCAAATTTAGTTCTGCACATGTTCTAAAGAATGAAAACACAAGACTTTCTTAATATTTGATGATTATCCTGATAATTTCAAATATGGAAGGAAAATCAGATCAGCTATTTAAACATTGAAATAATGATGGAATGGTATAAATTAATCTGAGGCTACTAGAAAAAAGTAACAATTTCTTTATCAGACCATACATTATTACTTTTACTCATCAGAACCTGACCTGCTCTGGTTTGACAAATTTAAACTCTATAACAAAAGCACAAAATATCATGATTTTACTAAAATGTAGAGTATAAAAAATAATGTCAGTGCATCCCCAAAAACAAATCGACAGAACAGGATCATGTCCTGAAGCCACACACAAGAGAGTCGAGAGTTAATGCGATCCTAAACAGGAAACAATTGCGCAAGACAACCTTGGCCCTAGAAAGGAAACAGTCAATCACAGCATCACAATGTCATCAAAACATGAAAAATATATGTAATGTCCCCGATTCTAAGCACTTGGGATTAGCTTATTTCAGTGACCCTCATAAGCTAATCGGGTTGTCAGAGGGGGTCGTTTGGCAGAGCCAGTGGTTGGTTTCCACTCTGGAGATCTCAAATGCCAAGATTGCTCTTCGATGGGTTCAATTTGGCAAACTTACTATTTATAGTAAGTGTTATTTTTGGTGATAGTCTGGTTTGCTATGTTTATCAGAGCGCCTGTGCAGTGGTTTCAGTTGATGCGGGATGACTTATGCAAAATCTCCAATTTGAGGGACTTGCTATTTTTAGTAAGTCTAAATGTGTCTGGTTACTATTTCTGGCAGGGCAGTGTATGCTCAGGATGTTGTTGTCAAAGAAATTCAGTTGCACCATATTTTATTTGGAGTTATTAAATTAAGTCTACTTTAATTTAATAACTTATGTTCTTTCATGTTATAATTAAGTTGTGTGTGGAAGAAGCCTCTTTAATGAAAAGTGTGAGGAAGAAGCTTTCCTTTAAAGCTATTTAATAAGCCATGTGAAATCGATTTCATTACCCATGATTATTTTGATGAAAATTGAGAAGTTGTGTTTGAAGAAAGAAATTGAATTTCTGGAAGGAGAGCTAGGGTTTGGGGTTTGGTCTTCATGTTTGGAGAAAACACCAAATTCTTCATGATAATTGTTGCACTTTGAATTGGTTATTATGGCCAGTGAATTGTGATGAATTTGTTCCTTGTAATGTTGAATGGTGGAGTCCGTACGGTTACAGCAAGGAGCTGCAAGTTATATCAGTGATTGCAAATTTATCCTTCAGTGTTTATCTCACCTTGCCTAGAGGCTGCGGTATTACAATGAGCAGCTGCGATTTGTTGGTGGTAAGAATTGTGGGTTAAATCCACCTACTTTGTGGGAGGCTATGAAGAAAGCTAGAAATATGGAGCCTTTTGTTTCACGAGGCAAGTCTACTCCAAATCCTATTGTCACTCCTACAGAAGAGGTACCCCCACCAGTTGTTGACAGAAAGAAATCAGCAGGTAAGCTTGATGATGCTACTCGAGAGGATTTGAGGAGGCAGCTTTGCTACTGGTGCAAAGAGCCTTATGACACAGAGCACTCTTGCCCTATGAGGCCTAAGGGAAGGGCAAACCAATCTATGTGGGTGTACTCGAGTGAGAGTGAGGCTGAATCTTCACATAAACCAGCTGGTTCAAAATCAGATGAGGCTCAAAAGGTCTCTACAGAGTTTGGTCCTGATGCCAAACTATCACCCATAGTGTTGTCCACTGTTGTACCACTTCCCACTGCTTTCAAATTGAAGGGATTAGTGGAAGGACAACCTTGCATTACCATGATGGACACTGGAGCTACACACAAATTCATTCATAAGAGAGTTGCTAGTCAATGTGGTCTTCAAGAAGAGGAGTTTGCAGGTTTTCAAGTTAGGGTGGCAGATAGCTACACCCTTACCTGTACCAGGTGCATCAATCATCTCTCTTTGTTTTTTGGTGACTATGAGCTAGAATCTGATTTCTATGTGATCGATTTGGGAGAGATGGATGTGGTGTTAGGGATGCAATGGCTACAAGAGATAAAGGAGTTCTACCTTAACCTGAGCTCGATGGAGATGAGATTTGAGTATCAAGGCAAGGAGTATGTTTTACAGGGTCTCGCTAAGGGGAGTCTACACACTGTCTTTTTGTGTTGTAGATAGGGAGTATTTAAAGAGGCATGATTCCATTCAGATAGAGCAGGTTACGCATCATGTCTCTCATAGCTCACAGTTACCTAGCTCAGATCAGCAATCGGGAGTTGTTCACTTCGTGAACAACCCTTAGTTTGATATGGATGTCACTATGTCTTATGACAATCTGCAGTTTGAGCTAAGTGATGATCCCTTTCAGGTGATGAGTGATGTTAATGATGATGTTTGGGATCCTATCAGTACACTAGATTGTCAGACAGTTTTTACAGGATGCCAGATAGATCTTGCTGAGCAGTTTAAAGAGGTGTACACAGTGACGAGCGCATACAGTTTTACATTTCATCCTCATGTTCAGGATATCTACCAGTTGCAGAGTTCATTAGTGCATCGGTTTGATGACTGGTATGATAGTTTAGTTGGCACGAAGACTGGGGGCAAGTCCAGTTTGTCGGTTGGTTTACTCCTGTGTGAGTTACTCTCAATTGAGTTACTCCTGTATGATGTGCATGTTTCAGCATCCTCGGTTCGAGTGTTAAGTTCAGTTTCTTAGACTCTGCAGTTTGTACTGCTAATGTTGGAGATGTCTTTACAGGAGTATGGTGATGATAGGGACATTACACATGACCATCCTTGGGATCCGAGTGGACTGTGTTGTTGCATTTATTTTCATGATTGCTTGAGGCCAAGCAATCTTGGGAAGGGAGGACTGTAATGTCCCCGATTCTAGGCCCTTGGGATTAGCTTATTTCGGTGACCCTCGTAAGCAAATCGGGTTGTCAAAGGGGGTCGTTTGGTAGAGCCAGTGGTTGGTTTCCACTCTGGAGATCTCAGATGCCAGGATTACTCTTCGTTGGGTTCAGTTTGGCAGACTTACTATTTATAGTAAGTGTTATTTTTGGTGATAGTCTGGTTTGCTATGTTTATCAGAGCGTATATGCAGTGGTTTCAATTGATGCGGGATGACTTATGCAAAATCTCCAGTTTGAGGGACTTGCTATTTTTAGTAAGTCTAAATGTGTTTGGTTATTATTTCTAGCAAGGCAGTGTATGCTCAGGATGTTGTTGTCAGAGAAATTCAGTTGCACCATATTTTATTTGGAGTTAGTAGATTTAGTTTACTTTAATTAAATAACTTATGTTCTTTCATGCTATAATTAAGTGGTGTGTGGAGGAAACCTCTTTAATGAAAAGTGTGAGGAAGAAGCTTTCCTTTAAAGCTATTTAATAAGCCATGTGAAATCAATTTTATTACCCATGATTATTTTAATGAAAATTGAGAAGTTGTGTTTGAAGAAAGAAATCGAATTTCTCAAAGAGAGCTAGGGTTTGGGGTTTGGTCTTCATGTTTGAAGAAAACACCAAATTCTTCATGATAATTGTTGCACTTTGAATTGACTACTATAGCCAGTGAATTATGATGAATTTGTTCCTTGTAGTGTTGAATGGTGGAGTCCGTACAGCTACAGCAAGGAGCTGCAAGTTATATCAGTGATTGCAAATTTATCCTTCAGTGTTTATCTCACCTTGCCTAGAGGCTGCGGTATTACAATGAGCAGCTGTGATTTGTTGGTGGTAAGAATTGTATTTGTTGCTGCGTTTAATTCATTCAGAGCTGCGTGATCATTCCTTTGGCTGCGTATCAGTAATTAGTGGCTGTGTTGATTACTTTCGAGATTGGAATGACTGTTTGGAGGCTGCGTTTAGTATTTTGAAGGCTAGAGAATAACTTCATAATGGCTGTGTGCTATTTAAGGATTGACGTTGCCAGCCAAGGATTTCCTTGTGATGTATGGCAACCGTTTGACAATTCAGGTGCCATTAATATTAAACTTTGCTTTGTATTTCTTACAAATGCTAAATCAGTTTTTTGAGCATTGAAATTAAATTGCTGTTGGTGTTATTTCAAAATTCTGGAAAAATACAAAAAAAAAAACATATATATTTTAAAATACAAAAAATTGCAAATTAAATTGAGATAGAAGCTAGTTTTCAGCTGAGAGCCAGTTGGGCTCATCACAATATATTCAGCAGAAAGAGCTATAAAGCCCATATCTGGAGAAGGGTTCTGATCATTAGGGTTATCCCATCCTCTATTTGACAAGTCCTTTCCATCACAATTTTCCATGGAGTTTTGAAACAAGGTGATGGGCGAACTAGGGACCATGATTTGGGGACAATGGTTGGTAGAGTTCTACAGGAGAAACCCACAAAACAGATTGAGGGGCAAACTCCTTCATGAGGTCCAACAGGAACACCCCTCATGAGTCCTCATTTAAGGCCTCAAACACCCCACGAGCCTTCATGACACACGCTGTTTTATAATTTTATCGCTATGTTTTCACCAACACCAAGTCCCTACTATTTCAATATTTCTAGCTAAATGTCTACGCTACCAGATTCAGACCCTGGACCCTCGAACCAAGTCCAGGTCCGATCCAGGTCTGGATCTGCAGACTGGACCGCGCTAGATCTGGATCTGGACCTGTGGGTCGGTCGGGATCCACAGACCATCGGATCCCGACACACCTATAGGTCCAAATCCGGACCCAAGGGGATCCAGCACAAATCCCCAGGGACCCGCGGCCAGGGAACTTAAAAAGTGAGTCCAAACCATTTTTAAAAAGTTTTTTAAATTATTTTTTTGATAATCCATTTGATGATTGATGAAATGAAAACTTTAGTCTTTCATGATTGATGAACATTGAATCATGTTTCAAACTTTAATGAACTATATTTTGAATTTTCATTTTGTAATTCAATAATTCAATGTGCTGATTTTCTTTAGAATCGTGAACATAGATCAATGATCAAGTATACTCTTTAAATTTTTAATGTTTATCTTTGACATTTGGCATTGATCAATGATCAAGCATCATAGATTCATAATATGAAGTGATTTGGTTTTAGAATTATGTATATTTCTCTTATTTTTTTGTATATATAATGCATATATATATATATTTATATATATATACACACATACACACGAAGCCATACGAATCATAATAGAAAAAAAAATTCACAAATCCACGAACCGGATTCTTGTACCCGAACCCGAACTGGCAACTTAGCTAAATATTCTTAAATAAACTAATAGTGAAGCTAAAGAATTTGACCAGTATAAATGGTGAGGGATATGCACATTCTATAGCTTTTCTTGAGTGTTTAGGGTATGGATGAAAACCATTAGACCATAGTAGAAAAACACGGACTTAGCAATGACTCGACTAGCCCAAAATTTTAAAAAACTCAGGACTCAAGAAAAGATTGGCAATATCTTGGCAAATTATTCGAACATTTGAAAATATATAATTTCTTAAAATATCCTTTAAGTACAAACACAAACACCGCATTTGTAGAACATATACTGATTTCCATCATATATAAGTCAAACTTTGAGTTAAATATATACCATAGACCAAAAAACAAGTGCAATACCTACATAGATTTGAGTTCAAAACATATCATAGACCACAAAACAACTACAACATCTAAATACATATTAAGTTCAAGTTTTGGTATCGATGAAAATTAGCAATCATAAATTTCATCTAAGACTAAAGCTCAAAAAAGATTGGTGTCGTCGTTTGGGTGGTGCTTAAGTAGCTACAACATCCTCAATAGGTGCCTCATCCATAGTGATAGGTGCCTCGACAGGCATCTCAGCTAGATGACCAACCTCACCTTCCTTCCTCCTCATGTGTTGCCTCTTCTGCCTCCCATTCAGTTGTCTCCCTCTCCAACTCAACTGAGTGATCGTCGGTAAAGAATGGATCAACATCAACATTATCAAACGCAACAACCAATCTTCTAAATATGAATCAATGTCATTCAGGTCAAGTGCTTCATGTGAAGCCTACTCTTGTACCTTATTTTCATGCAATTGAAGATCGCACCACAAATAGACAAGGTCATTCAAGCGCTGTTGAGTCAAAGCATTGCACTTTTTTATGTGAATGGCCTCAAAAACGCTCCAATTGCGCTCACCACCAAAAGCACTACAAGGTTGAGATAATATATTGATGGAAAGCTTTTGAAGATTAGGTGTTATGGCACCATAATCTTTTCACCACAAATCTACAAGGATAAAAAATGTCATTTATGACTTGTTGTCGGTAAAAGTGTTGTTATCATTTACTTAGTCAGTCGAAGGGTAGGTAGTTGGGGTAACATTGCGGTAGTTGGAATCACACCCCTTCGGTCTTGTTATATGTCATGTACTTTCCCTCGAGGAGGATCATCGGTATTATTATCATCATTATGGTTGTGTCGCATTAAGCACTTACTGGAGATGTTGTAAACAACTTGAGAGATTAATGGAAGCATTGTGTTCTCTGGCATTTTATTCTTATTAACTTTACCACTCATGTATGAATAAACTAGTTTACCCAGAGGGGCAAACATCTGGCGCCATTGCCGATACAAACTAGGCAAGTGACGGAGTGTTCGTGGTGAAGGGAAAATCGTGGGCCAACCAATAGACTACGGTGCAAGTAGCAGCCAAGAGCATGAGGAAAACTTAGACCTTTTTGAAGGCGAACGAGCATTGACAACAGACTTTGTCACATTGTTGCAGGCATCGATTGGAACTCGCATCAGGAGAGAAGCTGCACATGAAGAGATGTCGAAAAGTGCCGTGTGGAGTGCCCTCAGAGAGAGTCTTGCAGTGGACAGGTTAATGTGCCATCTCCCTCGACTGTTGGCACAAACCTTCCTTGCTCTCCAGAACCGTTGTGAGGAGGCCAACCGGGAAAATAGATGGCAACAAATCCTTCAAGCCTATGAAGAAAATAGACGCCAAAGGAATAGCCGAAGGGAAGAGGAGGAACGGAATGAAACTCGACAGAGGCAACACAATAATTAAACCTTTCGAACATAAATAGAAATAAAAGAGAGCAATGGAGCCATTGTTACGATTTTGTTATATTGCTGACATATATTGAACACAATGGATGAATTAATACAAAGCATTGGGTGTTCTTTTATATATCATGTCCTGTTACGTTTTATGCACAAGAAGAGGAATTCATGCCCAACTTGCTAAACAAAGATAAAAATAGAAAAGAATATATAAACAATTGTGAGGCTATTCAAAGGGCCTTAACACTACAACAAGCGGAAAGAAGGTGACGACTGAGGAGACTTGCCGAAGGGTTACCAAAGGAAGGGTTGGCAAAAGGAAACCAAGCTAGCGTCGCCGTAGGCGAGGAAGCCAAAGGAGAACAATAAGACGGGGAAGAATACTGCTAGGAGTATGGTAGGAAAGAATACCATCAAGAGTACGGTAGGGAGGAATACCGCTAGGAGTATGGTGGGGAAGACTTGATAGAAGAGACCAGAAATCAGTTTGGGAACTTAACCCTCACACCACGTATAGAGGCAAGGGTAGCCCGAAGGAACGAAGGGGAAGAGGCTAGAGACAGTAACATCAAGGATACCAGTCCAGCCAGGAGTGTCGGAGGGACACTGGGACACGATAGTCAACACAATCTGTCAGGCTCCAATCCACCCAATTCGGAAGCGCAACCAACTGGAAGTAACAGAAGTAGAAGAATGGTGTCACAAAAGCAGAAACTACCAAAATTTACTGGAAGAAGGATCCCGTGAGACATTGTCGTACCTACGAAACAATTTGGTCAACAAATGGAGTAACCGACAAGGACAAATGGGTCCAACAGTTCCCAGCAACCCTACGTGGAGTTGCCATTGATTGGTACTCCAATATGGACAAAACAAAAATAAATACTTGGGATGACCCAAGGAAAGAATTCTAGATGGAGTTTCGCTTGCTTCGGGACAACAATGAAATACTAGCGAAAATCTATAGTACGAAACAAGGGAAGAAGGAGACAATGAGAACTTACAACCGGAGGCTCAAAGAATTGTTGGGGAAGATGGAAAACCAGCCAACCGACGAATTAAAGAAGAGATGGTTCGTTGAGGGACTCAATCCCTCACTCAGAAAGAAAATGAAGATAGTACCTCCCACGTTGTACGCTAACACCTACAACAGAGCCATGGATCTTGAAAGCAAGGATAAAAGCTCCAAGAAGAAGAGGAGCAAGTCATCAAGGAGTGACGACTCATCAGAGGAGAGCAGCAACGACGAGGAATCGAATAAGGTACATGCCCTCCAAAAAGATATGGAAAGAATGATGAAGGAATTTAAAACAATGAAGGGGAGTTCATGCAAAACTGATGAAGGGGAGCTGCGGTGCATTGATTGCAAGAACGGCCACACGAAGGGCTCCTGTCCGAGAAAAGCATTTTGCGATATTTGCCAAGTTATGGTCCATTCCACCAAGGAATGCCCATACAACATGAAAACGAGAAGCCAGCAAATGCTCTTCACACAAGAGAAACCGTCCACATCCAGGGCAGAAAGCACCTCCCAACAGACAAACAATAATGCATCATCGGGTGGGTTCCGAAAAAACTACCGCAGAGGGAGAGGAAATAATAACAACAGTAATAGAAGCTGGATACAATATGATGCCAAGGGATGGTCGATGATCCAGTGTCGGGCATGCAACCAGTGGGGTCATTTTGCCCGAGACTATCAAAAGGACACACCACAGAAGTTGTGTTGATGGAGCAGCCCCGGAGGCCATGAAGATGCCAACTGCCCGAAACCCAGTGTCAACCTTCTAAACATCGAAGGAAGCATGGGTGAAAAAGAAGTATTCACCGTCACTCCTGCACAAGCGAAACAAGCCACGTACCTTGACCCCTGTACTGAGAAGCAAAGGGTACGGGAGGCCAGAGAGGAGATTGAAAAGGCAATGAGGGCATGAAAGGAAACACTTAAGATGGTTGGCATTTCTGGTTGGACGGAGGCGGAACATAATATACTAAGGCAAATGTTACACATGGAGGTGTTGGTGAAAGTCCAGGACCTCCACACCATGCCTCAGTTGCGGACAATATTGGGGAGCACTTTCTCCGTACAACCTAGCACCACACAGCGTATGAATGTTCCTAGTGGGTCTACAATGGATCCGATGTTGCTGGCAGTAAATAATGGCCGACACCTTGCAATCGTGGAGATGGGCATCCTCGGCACTATTCTGACGAATACCATCGTGGACGGTGGGTCCAGGGTGAATGTACTTCTGGAAGAGATGTGAAAGAAACTTGGAAAACCAACCTTATGGCCCCTGACTTTCAATTTACTGCATGCAGACCAACAAGGAATCAAACCCCTCGAGACATTAATGGCGCAACAAGTCACCATAGGCACACAACTGTTTGTGCTAGACTTTGTTGTGATTTCGCTCAAGAAGAAAGGATACAATGCCATTCTCGACAGGCGGTGGCTTGTGGTGGCGAGGGTCAATCACAATTGGAAGAAAAACGCCCTCTCGATGGAGAACGGAGGGCGGAAGTTTGTCATCGACCTTTGGACCTAGATGGTGAGCGAAGAGATTGCATCTTCCTCAGAGTCGGAGTCTGATGGAGAGAATGGCTGAATAGACGAAGGAAGGGCCCAAATGAAGCCTAACAATGAAGGTGTTCTAGAACTCGAGGAGTGTTCGGAGGATGAAACGGGCTTGATGAATGGACTCCTCCATTGGCAAATGGAAGACTATGAGCTATTTCACAGTTAAATGTTGGAGGTGGAGGAAGTAGAACAAGCGTCAGAGAGAGATGTGTTCCCGCCAGAGTATGGAGAATACAAGGGGAGGCCTGTGTGAATGAAACCCCAAACCCACAAATTTGATGCCGGGAAACCAATAAAGTATGAAGAACCGTCCCTACAAGTCACCAATCTCGGAGATGAGGCAAATACCCGCAATATACTGGTAGGGGATGACTTGAATCTCGTGTTGAAGGCCACAACATTCAAGATTTTTTTGGAGTACAAGGATGTATTTGCGTGGACCTACAAAGACCTCAAGGGGGTGTCGTCGAAGTTGTGTGTACATTGCATTCCTCCAGTACCTGGAGTCGTACCTGTGCGGAAAAGGCCTTATAGAATGAATAAAATTACGCTGCAACGGTAAATGAGGAGATTGAGTGTATGCTTGAGGCAAGGATTATCTTTAAAGTACAAACAAGTGAATGGGTGTCCCCGATTGTGATATCATTGAAAAAGGAGGCCAACCAAATCAAAATTTGTGTCGACTTCAAGTGCCATTCGTCACCGAGGAAGACCCCTTCCCCATCCCATTTACGGATACCATCCTGGAGGAGGTTGTTGGACATGAGATGTATTCATTTATGGATGGGTTCTCCGGATACAACCAGATATCCATCGCGGAGGACAAGTTGAAGACAACCTTCGTAGTGGACGACGACGTGTACGCATACAATCGGATGCCCTTCGGTCTATGCAACGCACCAGCAAACTTCTAATGGATAATCCTGCACATATTTGACAAGATGTCGGTAGGAAATCTTAGGACCTTCCTTGACGATTGGTCGATCTTCAACGGGCAGGACATACATTTAGCAGTCCTTCGAGAATGCATGGAGAGGTGTCGGAGAGCAAGGAAGGCACTCAACCCGAAGAAGTGTAGGTTTATGGTCCCACAAGGGAAGTTGTTGGGTCATATCATTTGCAAAGCCAGATTAAAGACAGACCCCTACAAGGTCAGAGTGATTGTAGAGATGGAGACTCCCACGGACGTCATGGGGGTGAAGTCATCTCTTGGCCATGTTGGTTATTACCGACGGTTTATAAAGAATTTTTCTCAAGTCTCCTACCCACTGGACAGGTTGACACGAAAGGGAGAACTCTATACTTGGGGGACCGAACAAGGCGCAGCTTTTGAAGAGTTGAAAACAAGACTAGTCGGAGCACCAATTCTAGTGTATTTGAATTGGGACAAGTAGTTCCACGTCCATGTGGATGCTTCTAATTTTGTAATTGGTGCAACTTTGGCTCAGGTGGGTGATCACAGCTTAGACCACCCCATTTATTTCGCCAACAGGCTATTGTCGAGGGCGGAGAAGAACTAAAACACAAAGGAGCGAGAGGCTCTCAGAATGGTGTATGACGTTCAAAAATTTCGGCACTACCTGTTGGCGACACCACTCACTTTTTATGTGGGCCATCAGGCATTGATGTATTTGGTCAACAAACCTATAATCCAAGGCAGGGTAAGCAAATGGTTGTTACTGCTGCAAGAAATCACATTCACCATCATAGTGCAGCTGGGGAAGAGCCATTTGATTGCCAACTAGCTCTCTCGCATCAAGTCTGGCGAACCACCTGAGGGGGTGAACGATGATTTCCCTAATGCGCATCTATTTCACATTACCATATTGTCGGTGTGGTACACAAGCATCGGCGAGTACCTATCCACGTCTCAATTTTTGAGAGACATGCCACCTGGTGAAAGAAGTTAGTCCTGAGGAGTAGGACATTCCAGCTGATCAATGGATTGGTGTACAAGATGGGACAGGACCAGGTACTCCGGAGGTGCGTCATGGAGGAAGAAGCCGCGAGTGTCCTTTTGGAGGCACATGAAGGTCTAGCGAGCGGAGACATGGGGCCTGACACGACGGTGAGGAAAGTGCTACTTGCTAGTCTATGGTGGCCTACATTGTACAACGATGCCAGGGAGTGGGTCGCAAGTAGTGATACCTATCAAAGAGCTGGAAAACCACTGAAGAGGGATTTCATGCCTCTTAATCCTTCTCACGCACAAGCACTTTTTATCGGACCCCTGAAGGGAAGTAGGGCTCGGCGATGTCGGTATATTGTGGTGGCTACCAAATACCTCACGAAGTGGGTGGAGGCATGGACTTTGTTGGACAACTCAACACTAAGTATGGCCAAGTTCATATATGAACAAATTATAACAAGATACGACATCCCAATCCAGTGGACCAGTGACAGAGGAGGCCACTTTGTGAACCACGCCATTCAATTTCTCACCATAGAGTTTAAAATCTTTCATTCCTTGTCAAGTCCATACTATCCTCAGGCGAACGGGCAAGTTGAGGCCACAAACAAAATCTTGGTGTCGGTAATCTACAAGTTGTGCGGAGTGGAGCAAGAAGACTAGGAAGAAAGTCTACCATCGGTACTGTGGGCCCATTGCACGACGTAAAAAGTAACTACTGGGCAGACACCATTTCAGTTGGTGTACGGGCAAAAAGTCGTCCCTACCAAATTCATGGTTCCGAGTTTGAGGATAGCTATTGAAAATAGATTGGGGGATATGGAGAGCCTTCGGGAAAGATTGCATAACTTAAACAAAGTAGATGAGCGTCGGATGATGGCGCAATGGGCCACAAACGTAGCACAACAGAGGCGTAAGGCCTAGCATGATAAACACCTCAGGCTGGTCCGATTCACTCCAGGACAACTAGTGTTGAAGTACAGCGGAAGGAACGAGATCAAACCAGGAAAGTTCAAAGTAAGGTGACTTGGTTCGTACAAGGTCCGAGAAGTTTGCAAAAACAGGGCTATCAAGTTGTGGACTCTAGATGGACGGGAGATCTGAGATGCAATGAACGGGTCCAAGCTGAAGCCCTACTAGGAAAGGAGAAGGCAGTAGGTAGGGCGACCCGAGCCAACGGAATGCTCCACAAGATGAAACAGATTAAGAATTATTACAAAATACTGAAAAAGACAAACAAAAAAAACCACTGGGAGAACAATCCGTACGGTGGAACTACCGTAAGGTGGAGACCACGGACGGTGGTGGCTGCACGGGAGGTCTGCCACCGTATAGGCCCGACCAACCCTACGTGTTGAAGGTCGTACGACCAAAACAAGAAACATCTTTTATATAAGGTCACAACCGTACAACAATGAGTGCGGAGAAATAGCACTGAAGAAAATAAGACACGACATACAGAAGGAAAGACAATTTCTTTGAAGGAGAACGAGACTAGGATTACCGTACGGAAGCCATACACACGGACCAATAGGTGAGAAGTAAAGGGTTTTTTCAGTTTCTTCTGCACGAAATGGTTTTTTTTTTTTGGATGGATACACGAAGTGGACGCAAGAAGGATTGGAAGAAACAATTACAGTCGGCCTCTAGCAGTTCTTCTGGATGCATGAGTATTACCCTCAAGTGTGTTGATTGTAGGCAGTATGGATGCAGGTTCAGCGAAAAAGACAAAGATAAAGCCAAAGGTACTGGGGGAAACACATACGCAGCAGACGGAGGATGTGAAGACTGTGGTTTACGAAGGATTAAATGGGCTAGAGTGCAGGAAATGGTGGCAAGAAACCCCAAACACGGATTTGATAAACAAAGTATTCAAAAGGCTGGAGTTCATTGGGCCATACAAATGCCCGTATTTTCCATCAGGCATTATGAGAGTGCCCTTCGGATACTGGTTGAGACCTTTGACAAATCATGCACGAGTTCCCTCAACTATTGTGGATATCATCTCAAGGTTTCCTTTACAGCAACCGACTTCACTAGGGTGTTTGGTATTCCTGGCCGGCAAGGGAAGAAAACAGATTTGAAGGCCAAAAAGATGAAAAGGGAGCAAAAGGAGTACTGGATTCGCTTGCTTTCACGAAATCTCTCAACGGATGAAATGGACTCGGTGGCACGGGCTTCCAAGAGCTGAGGGATGAAGAAGGCATTTGTTGCCGAAGGACCTTCACGTTGTCTAATGGATGTGGTAAAGAGCCAACTTACGGGGTCCAATCGAGCTTTGAATATTGCTCTCCCCCAAATTCTGTTGATGAATGGTCTCCGCAATGGTACAATATATGATTGGGCATCCTTGCTAGCCAAGTGGATGTATGAGTTCCTTGCCTTGCAGCAGAGGACCTTTTATATGCTCCATTATGCAATTGGACTTTTCTTGGATGCTACGAGGGTATAGATGCTGCCTGGTGAGTTGGTGGTGAAACCAGAGGGTACCTTGGCGCATGGTGAGCCTTCAATATTTTATTGGAGACATTTGGATGTTGGTAGTGCACCGGTAGGATAGAAGCGGAAAAGGTAAGTGGTATCAGAGTCCAAGGAGGATATTGAAAGTGGGAGAGGAGAAGAGTGAGGCTTCAATAGCCAGTGAGGATAGTGGGGTAACAGGGATAGAGACTGCAGATTCTGCAGTTGGTGAGGACATACTTCCACTCTCTGGCGAGACTCCCACTCGAGTGTTGTTTACCCCACCCCTCCTATCAGAGACAACTTCTGTAGTACCATCACCATCTTTTGGTACAATGGTGACAGTCTTTGTACCAAGATTTGGCCAGCCTAGGGCCCCCGTCAGCATGGTGCCACCCAGTGGGGGCCCACTAGGGGCCATTCCACCATCCACCAACAGGTCCGTGGAGTTGGCAACAAGAGTCGAAGAGTCAATGGATGAGGCAATACGAAGTGAGGAGCAGCCAAAAGGTGAGCGGCCTACAGAGGCGAGGGAGTCGCACGTACACCTAGAGGTGGTTGGTTTCGATGCAGTGGTGATGGTGGCTACAGAGTTGTTAGATGAGCAGCCTATGGAGGGACCGACATTGACAGGTAGTGCTCTTTTAGACGCGAATATGAGCACTTGGTTGAGTGACTTCCATATGGTACCCCTCTCATCGGGAGCCCTTCTCTCACCACGACGGGAGTTACCCTTGAGTCAGGAGGTAGTTGACTTGGAGGGAGGGAACTTGCTTGTCCATAACCATGAGTTGGAGAACTTAGAGGAGCTACCTGAGCCTCCTAGGGAGCCTGCTGGTGAGGAGCTACCTAAGCCTCCCAAGGAGCCTTTTGGTGAGGAATTAGAGGAGTATCTTGCGGATATGGTTGCATGGGCTCGACGAGTAGTGGCTTTCACTCAGTCACGAACCCAGGAGGGAGTTGTCAGAGATTTGGAGAGCTTGTTGGCTTTTGTTCGGGTAGGCTTCCCTAAAGCCTTTGTTGCCTATTTCAAGTCCCGCAAATGGCCCGCCACAGAGACAATGGCAATGATGGATGATGGGGCCCTCCGTGAGCGAGAGGGAGTAGAGTTGGGGTCCTCATTCGTGAGATTGAGTAGGCCTTCAGAGAAGGCTGCTACACCCTAAGGCGTTCGGAGCATATCTCTTCATACCATGAGGCCATGCGGGTGGCTGCAGTGTCGGCTCGGGAGGAGTTAGTCACCCAACTCCACACAGTTGAGGGAGATCTGGCTCATCGTACGGGGGAGTTGGCTAGTCAGCAGGCAGCGTAGGCAGTGGAGAGAGGTGATTTAGTAGCTCAGTGGGAGGCAGCCAGGGCAGAGGTCAGTTCTAGAGCAACAATTAGCAGAGGAGAGAGCCAAGAGGGACATGCTAGAGACTCGCCTGGCAAGTTCTATGGAGACTGTCGAAGTGAAAGAAAAGAAGGTATTGGAGGCCGCTTTTATGGTGAAGATTGCATTGGAGCGTAAGATGGTAGCAGAACGAGACTTGAAGCTGAGGACGGAGTAGGATTATCAGTTGCAAGCTCACTTGACTTCGTTCACATCACCGCAAGCGCCATCTTCTTCAAGGACGCTTCCTCAGCCCCCTTCTTCTCAGTCTTTATATTTCTTTTGTATAGAAAACATTGTAAACATTGTTCCCATTTTGTTGTGTGTCGTCCGGAGACAACTTTCTTTTTTGGTGGGGATGATGTTGGTAAAAGTGTCATTATCATTTAGTTAGTCGGTCGAAGGGTAGATAGTTGGGGTAACATCGCGATGGTTGGAGTCACACCCTTTTGGTCTTGTTATATGTCATGTACTTTCCCTCGAGGAGGATTATCAATATTATTGTCATCATTGTGATTGTGTCACATTAAGAACTTACTAGAGATGTTGTAAACAACTTGAGAGATAAATGGAAGCATTGTGTTCTCTGGCATTTTATTCTTATTAACTTTACCACTCATGTATGCAATAAACTAGTTTACCCAGAGGGACAAACATAACTTGGTAAAGATTTTAATAAACATAGAGTGAAATAAATGATAAAATAAAATTAAACACACTTTTTTACCTGGCAATAGGGTGGTTCTCCTATAGGTGCACTCAGGTGAAAAAATATGGCCCTTTGGCCTTCTTGTAACTCTATAACTCATCAAGTGTGAGGTCTCAAATGTTCTCTTCATCAAATAATTTCCAAACAAGTGTTGAGGCCAACAAGAACCAATGCATCTTTTTTAAAAGTAGGGGAGAAATAACACTTGGGGTTCAAAAAGTCGATAGCAGCATGAATATGTTGGTGGAGTTGTCAATTCCACCTATCATATGAGTTCACATTTGGTCTTATTTGACCCATACAAATGCTAAATAGTCTCTTTGGCCCTATCCATGGCCTCATATAGATACCTCATGGGGTTTTGATCTTCATTCGCACTTTGTATAACCCTCATCAATGATTTTGATCCTAGATATAAAATATTTAACAAACGCAACAAATTGCAATTTTAGAAAATTAAAAAATAAGTCATCAATCAAAGTTTGAAAACTTACATTGATGATGTCCTCCATGATCTTAGCAAATCTTTTATCAAAAATGGCCTTAATGACCTTCTTTGCTTCAAGCTTCCTAGAGTGAGGACTCTCCAACCATCTTTCACTCACAAACACGCGCTTCAGGTTGGGCAATGTAGATAATATGCTCTGCAACATGAGGAAATTAGTAGCAAAGTCTGTGACACCTGATCGAACAAGCTACTTACCATCAATGTGCCCTCTCATAAGATTCAAGACCCATGTGTGGTTGTAGATGTACTTTGTGGCATTCCCTCCATCTTCAACCACATTCTTCACCCAACTTAGTTTCCTTGTGTCCTCAAGGAGCAGGTCAAGACAATGGGCAACACAAGGGCTCCAAAATAACATCAAATGCCTAGCCTGTAGAAGTTTGTTAGCTGCCACATATGTAGCTGCATTATTGGTCACAATCTTACTAACATTTTGCACTCCTTGTATCACCACCTCATCCAACATGTTGCACAATGTCTTTGCATTGTTCACTTCATTGGAGCATCAACTGATTTTAAAAATATTTATTATCCCCCTAGAGGAACCAGAAAGTTGATGAGTGCCTTATTCCTGCCATCAGTCCACCCATATATAGCATGATGCAACCATTCTTTTCCCAAATTATCCTTCGTTCTTCCACTAGTCAATGCTTTGGACCTCATCCTACAATAACGGCCCACTCAACTCATGACAACTTGGGGTCTTGAACCCCTTGCCTACCACAATCAATGCAGTGACCAATTACTCGCAATATGGACTGGAAGCAACATTAAACAAAATATAATTACAGTACCAAAATCTAGCACATGCCAACTTTGCTTCATGTTACAATTCTTCATTCCATGTGGTGCCTTTCAATCCAGGTTACACACCTAGAGTGTTAGAAGGAGCAAAAAAGTTAGCCATATGGCTACCCACACTTCCCAATCCTCGTATATGTGGCCCAAGGGAAGAAAAGGCCTGCATATCTATATGTGACCCTATAAAACTCAAATTTGTCATTAAAGCTGCCATTGCCTCTATCATTCTCTTTTTTCTACCTTCTTTTGGTCATATGCTGCTAGCCTTGCTATGGAGTCCCTTGTAGCCTCTTCAGGACATATGTCCCATAGTGTAATATCTCAACAAGTGATATGTGCAACATAATATTTGAGTTGATTTATGCCCCCAGTCATAGTCCTAGTGCAATGGTCACAAATAACCTATCCTCATATTACACCTCATGTCCCATGTTTCTAGCAAGAGTCCCTCTTTCTGTTACCAACTCTACTTGCAAAAGTCAGTTTCTTTTAGAAAAGTAGGAAGGAAACCTAGCAAAAGAGAGTCGACATAAAAATTATTAATATATAATGCATATATTCTTTCTTTTCTTTGCCTCTTCTTCACCGCATGCAGAAAATATAGGAAACACAAACTTATTTTAACATAAATATGCCAATTCTCTTAAATAATAGGCAAATTAAATTGGATTAGTTTATTATTGTTTTTTGAGATACATGTGGGAAGTTTCTTACAAAAAGAATTGTTCTACTTTAAAATAGGAACCAATCGAAATTTTTTTAGTCTTAGGTTTCAACAACTGGAAGTTTGCCTAAAGAATAGTTAATCAAAAATCTTATAGGACTATCACTGCCCCATTTTCTTTGAATTTTTCAAATGATTAACATCAAAATATTTCTAGTCAATCAGCTCCCAAGAATTTTTGTTCTGCCTTGTAATAGTTTTTGTTGCGTATGGTGAACGTTACTTTGTGCATTTTATACTACCCTGTAAAAAAATTATGATTGTGGTAGATGTTTTTTTGTTCTGGTCAGTGTGGTGATAGGTTATCATCTGTAGAGTTTGTATAATGAGAGACTTAATGATGCAAACCTCAACTTTTGTTTGATTTTGTGCCCATGAAATGAATTTTCATGTACTGACACCAAGGAGCTTTGAACCATGTAACTAAATTAAGGACTAGAAGGGTTTAATGATTTGTTCCTCCTCAAAAACCTCTTCCTCAAGGAATGAACAATGAAGCAGAGTTTTGGGCCTTGATTCATGGCCTCCACATTTGCAAGGATTTGACCATTAAGAAAATTGATATTCAAGGAAACTCAGCCATAGTCATAAATACCATCAAATCTAGAACTACTCCGAATTGGAAATTGAAGGCCCTTTTGGAATGAGCTTTAGAATTGCTCCAAAACTTCAAAACACATACCATAAATCACATACTCAGGGAAGGAAATGAGGAGTATGACAAATTGGCAAATAGAGTTGATGATGGTATTAATTGCATCTCCATGGGGGGCGAGTTGGATTAGACTCGCTGATTTTGACAAGACGGGTTGTACGGAGGGATCATTTTGATGGCCAATTTTCATTTAATACAAACGTAGTTGGGATGGGATTTTCTCCAATTTTGGAGGATCGTTGTCCTCTCAAGCATTTTCCCTTTGTTGGGGGTGGGCAGCGTGGCACTTTGACAATCTCTAAAGGACATTAATCTTAATTACCTTTATTTTCTACTTGTGCAAAGTGATGATGGCTTCCACTATTTTTAGCCATTTCCCATGTCTTTTTCACACTTCACAATGGAGATGCCCATCAAATTGAGCGAAAAGTGGCAAGCGTCTTTCCTTGGCCTCGTCACAAACCCGAGGCTGAAAATGGTTTGTAAAGAGCCATGTTTGTTGTCGATGGAGGCCATCTACATGGGTCCTTACCCGGGAATTCATTAACTTTGTGGATTGTTATAGAGTTGATACAAGCATTTCTTCTCGCTTCCTAGCTTCCCTATTAGACCTCGGTAAGCTAAAGGTGCAAACATTGTTGCTGCCATGGGAAGCATTCAAACCAGATTTCGTATTGGATGACATTGATGTTGTGGTCCTAGTTGAACCTAGTGTTAGTATTCCTTGACAAAAATATCCCAAAATTGCATTTGTCAAGGACAGTGGTGCAAAGACAATAGTTCCTGCTCAACTTGGATGTGCAAGAACTAGCTCGGCATCAGAAATAGGCTGCACTTGGCAGAGACGTACTCCTCCAAGTAGTGGTTATCAATCATGATGGCAATCTCTTGTGGCTCTCTCAAGTTTTTGCCTCTAGTGAATTCTATTAGGAAGTGGACTGAACCGTTTTAGTGGCTCTTTTGGTTTTTTGGTGATTTTTGGTTAATCACCTTGTCTCCCAGTTTGCGAGGCATCTCCTCTTGAGGAGGCTCCATCTCTGCTCATCTTCACCTTGGTCGTAGGCCCTTCTCAACAACAGCTCAAGGAGTTTTGCTTTGGCCACGTATTTAGATTTCTCAAATCTTGGTGACTTTGCACTGGAGGTTCTTTTGGCAGTGTTGAATTGTGGATTTGTCTAGTTGGAGAACCGACAATTTTGGTGGCTTTGCGTTGGAGGCTCTTTTTGGCAATGTTGTATTTTAGCTCTATCTGGTTGTAGGACCCGTGTTTTAGGTTGAGCACCATGGTTGTTTGTCATAACAACTATAGTCAAAGTTGTATTCTAATAAACTTGTAAATTTTACGCTATTTATAAAAAATTCTTGGAACTTCGATTGTGGTTAAGGATAAAAAAATATGTATTATGATATAATAATATATTATATATTAATATAATAATATAATATCATAATATATATAATATAATAATATTATTATAATTATACTATATATTATATTATGTTAATATATTGTAATCCAACAATATAATAAAAAAAATTATTAAGGTAAAAACAGGTTTTGAAGGGACCCAAAACCCTTTACAAGAGATTACAAAAGATATATCATGAAAGCCCACCAAAAGAAAGAACGAGACCAGACCACACTATGGGTTTTACCAACAGGCTCCCACAACCTGGACCACAAACATAAGCTGCACAGAAAATCCAACATACTACCCAAGGTAGGACCGAAAACCCTCCAGCCCAAGCACCCACAACAAAATCCATCAAGATTTACATTTAGCACCTCCCATGTGGGAGCGTAATGTCATGTCAAAAGAGGGCGTGGAATTTTTTGATTTCTTTCCTTTCATAGTAATTCATCCCTCTTCCACCTTAGCAACAGCAACCTGCCAAGCCATCGAACCCAAAGTAGAAACATCATCAGCCTCAGAGAGAAGGCCAGCAGACCCAGCAACCTCAAAGGCAACATCGCCATTCACCCTCAAAATAGCAAGGGAGCTACTGGGAAGGATATCCCTAGCACCACTATGAGAGGAAGAAGAGAGCAGGGGCCTACTCTCACTCACAACCAAAGAAGCATCAGACTGGGAACCAATCTCCCCACCAATAGGAACACTGGCCACATCAGTCCCACCAACAATAACCGGAACAGCCGGAGAAGAGGACGCAGGGCATTCCTGTGCAACCACTTGGGAGAAACTCCTATCAATTTTCTTCTCAACCGTGTAATGTTGAACTGTAGCACCTTTCCACCATGAGGCAAATAATTTCTTTTTCTCTAAGCCGCATTGAGCTGCCACATGTCCTATTTTAAAGCATTTTGCACCTGAAGAGAATTCCTTCATAATTAAATAATATTAAATATAATAATATATTAAAAATAATATAATTATTTAATATAAAGTTTACCTCATTGAAGCAACACATACATAGCCAATGCACATACTATGATGTGAGTGCAAGTTCCTCTATCCATGGTAACCATGGTTGATGGCAATTTGTGTTATAAAACTTGATAGTTTGATATTTCGACATTAAATATTGAAGACGAAGTCTCGTTAATAGAAAAATACAAGACGTATTTCTAAACAAAACAATCACTAACTAAATACAAAAAAGGAAACTAACTAATAAAACTAAACCTACTAAAGATGACCATTAGAAACATTACATTATTATTCTAATAACCTTCCTTAATGGTCATTGTACCAACTACAAAAAAGCATAAAAGGTTGCCCCCTCCTCTTCAGAAGACTTTGCAATATGAACCTATTGTTGAGACCCTCCCTAAATCTACAGAACTTTTGGAAATGACCAAGATAACCATAGACCATCCAACCTGATGTTGGAAACAAAGGTATCACTCCATGTAGCCAAAGACATCAAGATGAAACTGAAACCACGATTTTGAGGAGAAAATTGGCAAACCCTTGTGCAAACCATTGCCCTAGCAACTCTAGGTGCGATCCAGAACAGCTGCAAGAACTCATGATTTTTGTGGAATTTTTTGGCCAAACCCTCCAATGATATTTTTCGAAAAAAATCAAAAAACTTTAAGACTAGCAAAACAATCATGATTTCCAAAAACGATTTTTGACGATAAAATCAAAGAAACCAAACACAATTTTTGAGGATAAAATCAATCAAAACCCAAGACAAAATCCAAGACACAAATTAGGATACAAAATTTTTTTGAGGAAAAACGATAAAACCGTACTACAAAATGATTTTTGAGAAAATTGCACAAAACCCACAATATTTTTTTACAAACAAAAATTATAAAACCCTCCCATAATTTTTTAAGGGAAAAAATTTATTAGAACCCATCTAGACTTTTTTAAAGGATAAAAATTTATTAAAAATCCATGAGAATTGTGGAAAAAATTATTAAAACCCACCAAATATTTTTGAGGCCAAATTATTTAAACCCACCAAATAATTTTGTTGTAAGAAAAAAAATTGTAAAACCCCTCACTAAACAAATCCTTCACTCGAAAGAAAATGCACTTTTGCAAACGTCCAAACCCTAGGTTTGAAAAAACCAATCACCATCAAAGAATGGCCTTCAAATCTGCAAAGTCATCGCTGAAGAATGAACTCGGACTGAGAAAAAAGCATAAAACAAGAAAATAAATCATGAGGCCACTCAAAAAACTCAGACAAAACACGGGTCACAAAAGACTAGTCATGGGTTGCAGAGAACGACACATCAGTCGCGGGTCGCAGAGAATGACACACCAATAGCAGTTTGCAAAGAATGGCACACCAAATATAGAGAAAGGAGTCGTCACCTCAAATGCATGGACGCAAGCACAAGTCGCATGGGTTGAAGAATGCAGCTCAAAACAACGTGAGCATAGAACAAAAGACATCCTTCCTCTTCAGACTGTGCGGTTGATGCGAGCTTCACATGAATATGGCTGCGATTTACAAAAACGCAGCAACAAAAACCCTTGACAAACAAAAAAAATTGTTGTTTAGGGTGTGCAAGGAGGAAAAATGCACTCATGGCCATAGAAAACCTCAAAATGGCAAAAAAACCTGCGAATTTCGTAGAAGAACAGACGCCCTAAAAATGCCCACAAAACTTTTGATACTTAAAAATGACCTTAAGAATTTTGTTTAAAAATTCACCAAAAAACACGAGACCACAAATTTTTCTTTAAAAAATCGCCAAATCTTAAAGAACCTCATCAACCCGCTCTGATACCATGTTATAAAATTTTATAGTTTGATATTTCAATATTAAACAATAGAGATGAAGTCTCCTTAAATAAAAAAGTACAAGATGATGGTTCTAAATGAAACAATCGTTAACTGAATACAAAAAAGGAAACTAAAAATATAAAACTAAACCTACTAAAGATGACATCAGAAATATTACATTATTATTCTAATAATCCATTCACTTCAATTCAATGTCGTATCAGTTCCCCACCACCCCCCTTGTGATGATAGATAGCACACTAGGATGAAACTCCTAAAAATAAATTAAAAAACCCAACTCAAGTTTTTAAAAAATCTCAATGAAAATTGTTGGAAATCCCTGTTGAGCATTACGTAGAAAATTATACAGGAAATCACAGGTAGAAACCCTCATAAATAGCAATTAAATTAGAAAAAAAGGGCACAAATCAGAAGGTCCCAGTTAAAATTGACAATCAGCGAAATCAGAAGGTCCCAGTCAAAATTGTATTTTCTACAAGGAAAAACGGCAATTTCACCAATTCATGATTTTCCCAATTTTTCCCACATTATGCTTCTATGTTTCATCAAATATTTGCAAAAGTTCAAAAAACATTAGTGTGGGGATATTTCACCAATACAATACAATGAAGTAAAAGATCTAAGAGCCATATCCATCAGAGCACTTCGCATTTTCAAACAAGATCTATCCATACATCTTTGCAATTGAACTGGCAAATTATAAGGAATTTCATATTTTAATTACATTGCTTAAACACGCATTAACTCTTTTGGAAATCCTTACAAGTTCTTCCCTATAACACATCCTCTGCTGCTATCGCTACTGAAATATTCAGCAGTTTTAATTGACAAAACAGTTATTTATGTTACTCAAAGGTCATAGTTGTTAAACATAAAAAAATATTAACCTTGAATATTTTTCAAGGGCTAACTCTATTATGGGTCATTCTATAGTTCCTTCTTGTTAAACAGGGCTGCACTGTGTTGGCATTTACCTGTATATTGTTGCAGAGCTAAAACATCAACATAGTGGAATCTAGATAAACGAACAACAAAGTGTTCACCTGTGGAGATCACAAGGATTTATCATTACATCCTGCAAATGGAATTGTCACTTGTAATAATCTAAAAGTCTTTGACTTTTTCTTGCTTGTTAATTTGGAGCTCAAATAATAATCTTGCAAGGAATCATCTCATTTTAGAAGTGAATCATCCGTGCATTGACATCAACAACCAAACTACAGTTGACCTAGTGGAATGTCATAGGTCACCTATAATTTCATATATTTCAGTCTTTCTCTGAGTTTCCAGGACAGACAATGCAAGGACAGGGTGAGGATGTTCTGTCCCCATTCCCCCATCCTCAAATTGTTTGAGATATCTGAAACAGCAGAAAAACTCGAGACAAGTCCCTGGTGAACACTGGTATAATTCATATTGTATAATCATGTGCATAAACAAAAACTTAATCAAGAAACTGCAAGGCATCAAATTATAGTTCACTTGTTGAAAATTTTTCATATACCTGTGTAAATCGATATATGTAGTAACCTATGTTTGTCTGTTCTGTAACCTTCCTACTTATATTGGCTTTACAGTAGATAAAAGGGAACATCTATTCCATAATCTTTTATTTTTTAATCTATTCCATAATCTTAATCCACCAGAATTTTAATGAAATGATATTCTTTATTTATTTGGAAACCTCTATTCCTTTTTAGTTAGATATTTTATCAATCAATAAAGTGTAATCAAAACATGAAAATAAATTTGAGAAGGCAAAACAAACACATTGTTACCTGGCCATGGCTGAGAACTATGATATACGACTTCCCCCACTTCAATACCAACCTCCTCCCAGGTTTCTCTCCTCACAGCTTCTTCCAAGCTTTCCCCTGGCTGGAAGGAGATCAATGTTTCACTGTTAATTTCAACTGCAACAACCATCAGAATAAAATGCTCTAAAGTACAACATGGAGCAGGGAAATCACTCTCAATGATATTGAATACGAACAGCCATCTACATGCAAATAACATGAAACATGACTCACATCTTCTGTGCAACACGCACAAAATCAAATAATACTGAAAATTTTGAGAGAATAGGTAAAGTAATTAAGAACTACTGGTCCATATTCAGATCAGTTTCATCAAAAATTTGTCATGAAATCTTAAAATAACTTTTCTCAAAATGAAATTTGTAAATAATTCAGAATTTACAAATGTCAATTATTCTTGAATCCTACTATCTGAATATCCAGCAGTTTAGATAAAATTGTACATTCGTAGAATGTCATTCTATCTTTAACAGTCCCAGAATTTATATGAACAAATTACTGAGTGTTTCATCATTTAATCCATGAATTCAGAATCCAAAGTGGCGCGTAATGCACATATAGTGTGCTCTGAAAAACCCCATAAATCCAAAAATATGCATAATGTTGTCATTAATTTTGTTTTGGTGAAATTAACGATCAATCCCACAAAATTCTTGATAAAAACTTAAAAGCTTGGTTATATACTCTAAGTTTGTTTTATACACGTTAATAGTTCGTTTTTACCAATGTTTTTGTTTTTAGTTCTTTTTGTCATCTAAGGTTTAAGCTTTCGCTTTCGTTTCTTTTATTTTCAATTATTTTTGGTAAGCTTTTGCTTAAGTTTTTATTTTTATTATTTAGAAGTCAGAGTTTTAAAAGCTTTATTACATGTCTTTTTACAAGTAAAGCAATATTTCAATCATGCTAAAAATGCCGAAATGCACTAAAGTCGGGGTTTTCAAGGGTCTTTACATGTTTAATTACATGTAATAAATTGTGCAAGGTGTTATTAAAATCCCAAATTCAGACCTTTTTTAGGCCGTTTCATGTTAAATTACATGCAACTTATACTGCAAATCACCTGAAATCCTCCGATTACTTAAATGTTCAGGCATTTTGTTTAACAATACATATTATATTACATGTAATATAAGTGTAATGTGAACTCGAAATCCTAAAATATTAAATGGTCGGACATTTCACGTAATATTGCATATCATAATACATGTTATATTTCAATTAATGAAACATTGAGTTCCAAAAACCACCAAGTCCATCGAATGTTATAACATTTGTTCAGCCTTTAATATGTTCATTTTATTTTCATTTATTGTCTTATTTATCGTATTTCTTTCACAACCTTGTGTGATTATTGTGTCAGAGAGTGGATTGAAATTCATCACCATTTAGCAATCTCGGTGCACTCGACATCGGGTCTTGCCATTCCTTTCTATCACTTTCTTGCAGTTCAAAACAAATTTGATGCCTCTCGCTTTAATTCCTTGCAAGTGCCGATTATGTTTCCTTTTCCCGGGCTTCATCTAGGGCTCCTTCGTGGCATTATTATATTCTTCATTGAGATCTAGTCTTGCAGATCAAGGCTTTTTTTCTGTGCCCTAGTTCCCTAAGTTATGTGAACAGGTGCAAGATTTATTTTGTTCGAATATGGTCTTCATCAACATTGTTTGTGAGCAGATGCCAATGGCAATCCACGTATTAAGATTGCAGTTATACTCACATTCTTAATCTCTCTGTAAACGAGTTCGTGAGCATTATTTTCTATACACAATGCAAGTATAACCGCGCATGTCTTTCCCATGAGAATTTGCACATGGGTTCAACTCTATGAAATTGGAAGTTTCAACCCACATTGCATTTTTATTTGCATATCCCTCTACATGCATTTCAGGGATTTTGACTCCCATTGCAAATGCAATTACATGTGCAGTCAGGGTATTTTACCCCAACTGCATGTAATGTTATATGCAATCCTATCCAAAACTTCCAATTTTAATCATTTTATGAGTAAATCAGACTTTTTCATTCCTATCGCATGTTTTGTTACATATAATCCCATGCACACTCACATCCAAAAATCCCGATTGTACTCAAGTTCACCCTTTGAAAATGCAAATACAAATGCAATCGGGGATTTTTGTTCCAATTGTGAGTTGAACGACACATGTAGTTACACATGCAATCTTATGTGCAATTGGGTCCAAAAACCCAAACTTCACTTAAAACCTTTGTTTTTCCCTTGTAGTCAGACCTTTTTTTCTGATTACATAAGCTTTTTCAAGTTGAGCTACACATGTCCCTTCACCTGCAATGCAACCTGAAAAACCCCAAAATTGCATTTTTATCGCTTTTTAGTCATGTTTTCTTCTTTTTTGTGACTTCGTTTTTAGTCGAGTTTTTGCCTATCGTGTCGTGTCGTGTCGTGTCATGTCAAGTCCTCATCCAACCTTGGAAATTCTCAGAACTCGTCACTACAACGCCATTATGATTGCTCTCGATCACACTTCGAGCTTCATACCTTAACTTCGCAGAAAGATTTTCCCGAAGAGTTAGTACTACTCCATACAAGATGAGGACAGTGTTTAAACAATGTTTTCCCACAGAGATACAGACCTGTTATGGCACTTAATAATTTTGATCTTTGCAAGACTCGAAACAACAAGGGAAATAGAATGCTTTCAAAACAGATTCCAAGCAGGTGATAACAGATCAATAAGAAGGATCTTGAACAGTTTTCAGTCATGGATTAGAATGAAGATCAATGATTTGTTGATGTCATCAAATGCACAGGTCAAAGTGCAGCTTTCCATGCTGTAATGACCCCCGATTAGGATAATGAAATGTAATTTTTTTTTAGGGAATTAATATAGGTTGATTGAGAGAAATACATAAATAAATAATTATAATGTTGATTTAATTTAATATAAATATAAATATATATAGAAATGAGAAACCTTAAATTAATATAAATATAAATATATAGGCCCTTATATTATATTATAAATACAAACATTCGTAAATAAAAAATAAATAATGATGGCACATTAACAAACGAAACAAAGAAACAATTATAAAATTATAAATACAAATTATTTAAGAAGCAAAAGCCGTGAACCAGACTCCCAAAGGTTGTGACTTCCTCAATGCAGCATACAAATACGGAGTCAACGAGAAGACAAGAGGGAAAGTGGGGAAAAGCAGAAAAAGAGAAATTAAAAGTAGAACGGACATTTCAAAGATCAAAGGAAGATATTCTGCAAACACTGTAGTATCATGCCAGTCAAGAACGGACCAAAGGAGAGTGTTGTTGTGAGAACAAGATAATCACCCAGGTGGTAACAGTAACTAGAGCAAGGGACGTACTGAACATATCTCCCTATATTCAGCGTAGAAGAACCAAACATATAATCTTTCCCAAAGAGACCAGAGTCATAAGCAATTAGGTATGTATAAGAGACGAGTACTTAAACAGAAATTGTTATTTATAGACTATTATTAGAGAATGGTAATCGTCATGTAGGAATTTGTGTGACAGAGACATTATTGGTAAGATTTTATAATTCTGATTATTACAGAGACCAAGTTAAGCTTGGTAGAGAACATTCAAATCGAATGCTGAGTTTACCCCAAAAGGGAACTCAGAGGTCTAGAGAGAGATTTAGAAAATCTCTTAGGGGCAATATATATATTGAAGTGGTTAAGCATATGCATATGTAAGAGATAAGAGGCTTGGCAAGAGGTGGGATCTCTTCCAAGTATTAATGGTTGATGGTTTTACCATCAATAGAGATCCCAGAGGCCTTAGGAAGATACTCTCAATAAGACGGTTGCTTAGCAATCTGATTGAAGTCTTCTCCAGAGGATTAGTTGGGTTTAGCATGGGGTTAGTGTGTAGATTATTATATTAATATTTACATACGAGTTCATTTTTATTATCCACTAACACAGGTTACAGGTTTAATTATTAAAATAATCAATCAGAGAGTGGGAACTTCACACATGCAGATCAGAGGATAATCCTACCATCCTGCTAAAGCTTATGCAAACCTATGAGAGAAGAACAAAGAAGACCAGCATGAATGAATTAGCAAATGAGATGAAATTCTATATGGAACAAACAAACCAAACGTTGATTAGTCAAATGGAAAAATCAAATCAGGCTCTCCTCCAAGCCTAACAAAACATGGGAAACTCAATCAATAATTTGAAAAGTTATCCTACCCAGGGTAGGGACACTAGTTCAAATCATTTAGAAAGTTTCCTCTACGTCTAAGGTACCCCAGCCTCCATTCTTGGCCAGGGCAAGAAATACCAAGAGAAGAGGAAGGAATAGAACAACCAATGACTAGAACTGAAGACATTGCAAGAGCCTATGCAGATCTAGAACCTCACATTCGAGAAGTTGTATTATTCAAGGAGTTTTGTGAAGATAAACGACGGGAAAACCCCAGGAGGCACATAAACAAAGAGCTCCAGCACAAAGTAAGCAAAGTAACACTTCCTAATTTTGATGGATCGGGGAAAATTACAGCCCACACCTAGTTGCAGAAATTGAATACTTTTTTCACCTTGAGTCCCATGACAGAAGAAGACGCCCTCCAGTTTGCAATACTCCATTTGGAAGGGGCAGCACATGAGTGGTGGCATCACGGTTTTATTTCCCTAGGTCACCAAAATATAAACTCCTATGGGGAGTTCTCCCAAAAACTTATCAGTAGATTTCACGAAAGAGACCCCGAATGGTATTTCCAAGAATTAACCCATCTCAAACAAACGGGAACTATGGATGAGTTTGCCCGCCAGTTCCAAAAGTTATCTGTCATGATTCCAGACCTTTCCCAAAGGAGACTCACCTATATGTTTATAGAAGGTCTCAAAGACTCCACCAAAAACGTTGTGAAACCGTTTGAACCCCAAAACTTAGAGGAAGCTATTAGAAAGGCAAGAAAGTTTGAATCTAATAATTCCAAGGAAAAATCCAAAAACTTCACCTCCAAAGCATTCCACCGCAATGAAGGTCCAGGGAAGGATAACCAAGAGAAACCATGTTACTTATGTAAGGAGCCATAGAGTACAGGTCACCGATGCCAAAGAAGGGATGAATTGATCAAAAAGAATGTGTTTCAAATGTAAAGTACCTTGGGAACAAGGACATCAATGTAAGAGAGGACAAGTGAAAAAAATAGAAGAATCAAACAAAAGGGCAAAAATTAGTGAACAAGAACAAGGGTCACTAGCAATCATCTCTCAAGATGAGAACAAACCTTTCCGAATCAAAGGAACATTGAAGGGACAAAGGGTGATTTCTTTAGTAGATACAGGAGTCTCTCACAATTTCATTAGTAAGCACTTGGTAGCAAAGAGAAGGCTAAGCACCCAAGATTTTGAAGGTTTCGAAGTAGCATTGGCCAACGGATCCATAGATCAATGTACAAAGATCGTTCCTCAAGTAGAAATTACAACAGGGGGGCATATAATAAAAAGGGATTTTCATGCAGTAAATATACAAAATGATATTATCCTAGGGATGCCATGGATAAACTCTTTAGGACGCTTCACTATGGATAACCCTAATCTAGAGATATGTTTCAAACACGAGGGAAAAGAGATAACATTAAGAGGGATGCCTGATTGTTCCCCCAAATTAGTGTCTTGCAATAGGATGGAAAAAATCATTAAGCATGATCAAGGGGAATGGATAGCCCAATGTATGGTTTTAGATAAAACCCCCACTAATGAACAAACATTCCATGTAGATATTCATCCCATCCTCAAAAGATACAAAAGAGTTTTTGAAGATATTCCGTCAGGCCTTCCTCCAAAAAGGGGGTTTGAACATGCCATAGAGCTAGAGGAAGGTGCAAAACCCGTAATTAAAACACCCTACAGACACCCCCACAAATATAAAGAGGAAATCGAAAAAACCATTAAAGAACTATTAGAGATGGGCCATATTCAGCCCAGCAGCAGTCCATTTGATTCATCAGTGGTGCTAGTTAAGAAAAAAGATGGAACTGTGAGAATGTGTACAGATTACAGGGCATTAAATGACAAAACCATATAAAATAGGTATCCTATTCCTAGAATTGATGAACTAATGGATGAACTGCATGAAGCATGTTACTTTTCCAAAATTGATCTAAGGTCAGGATACCATCAAATCAGAATGAGGGAAGAAGATGTACCAAAGACAGCCTTTAGAAGCCATTATGGTCACTTTGAATTCTTAGTGCTACCCTTTGGACTCACAAATGCTCCAACAACCTTTCAGTCTTGTATGAACCACATTTTCAGGCAGCAACTGAGGAAATTTCTTCTCATATTCTTTGATGACATTCTCATTTATAGTAAGACATGGGAAGAACATATAAAGCATATTGAGGAAGTTTTGAGTATACTAGAGACAGAGTCACTATATGCCAAAATCTCAAAATGTGAGTTTGGGCTGGAGGAGATACTCTACCTCGGTCATAAAATCAACGCAGAAGGAGTAAGTGTGGATGAAGAAAAGATTAAAGCCATCAAGGAATGGCCCAAGCCAAAGACCCTTACCCAACTCAAGGGTTTCATAGGGCTATGTAGCTACTATGGACGGTTTGTAAAAGGGTTCTCAAAGATAGCAGCCCCCCTTACAGATTTAACAAAGAAAGGAGCATTTACATGGAATGATAGAGCCCAATAATCCTTCGAGCAACTAAAAGAATTCATGAGTTCATGCCTAGTCTTAGCCATTCCGGTTTTTTCCATGCCATTTGAGCTGCAATGTGATGCATCAGGGGAGAGCATTGGGGCAGTTCTTATGCAAAGGAAACACCCAATACCATTTGAAAGTCGAACTCACAGAATCAGAGAAACATTATTCCATATATGATAAAAAAATGTTGGCCATAATGCATGCCTTAGCAAAATTCCGACAATACCTAGTTGGCGGAAGATTCATAGTGAAGACAAATCACAACAGCCTACGTTTCTTCCTTAACCAAAAGGATCTAAATGATAGACAACAAAAATGGGTAAGCAGAATTCAAGCCTATGATTTTGATATAGAACATGTAAAGGGAGTGAATAACGGTGCCGCAAATGCTTTATCCAGGCATCCCCACCTCAATACTATCACAAGCATCTCAGGAGACTGGAAAAGAGATATACTAACATAATATGTCAAAGATCCCCTAGCAAATGAAATTTTAGAAGGGACGACACCCAATGGAGACTTTCGAGTTTGGGATGATATCATCCTCTACAAAGGGAGGATATACTTAACTCCTCAATCCAAAATAAAGGGCATCATTATGAAAGAATATCATGATAATCCATTAGCAGGCAATCAGGGATATTATAAAACATACAAATATATAAGAGAGAAATATTCATGGAAGAGATTGAAGAGAGATGTTCAGAAATATGTACAGGAATGCATGACATGCCAACAAAATAAGTCAAAACAATAACACCCAGGAGGACTATTACAATCATTACCTATCCCTAACCAAAAATGGGAGAGTATATCCGTGGACTTTATAACAGGTCTTCCCAGAGTTCAGGGGAAAGATAAAATTTACGTGTTGGTGGATAGACTCACAAAATATGCCCACTTTTTTCCAGTTTCCACGCAATATAAAGCACACCAAATAGCAAAGTTATTTTTCAAAGAAGTTTTTCAACTCCATGGGCTTCCCCAAAATAATGCAAGTGATAGAGACCATAAATTACTTAGCAAATTTTGGCAAGAGCTCTTCAGACTAGCAAGAACATCTTTAATCCCTAGCATAAGCTATCATCCTCAAACCAATGGACAAACAAAGATGGTGAATAAATGGTTAGAAGGATATCTAAGAAACTATGTCACAGGACAACAAACAACTTGGATCAAATGCTTGCATCTAGGAGAACATTGTTATAATACCACACATCACATGTCCATAGGGATGAGCCCCTTCAGAGCACTATACGGTTACGAGGCTACAAATTTCAAGGGGTTGGTCATCCAAGAATGCAGAGTACCCAGTGCGCAGGAATTTGTCCAAAGGAACATTGACATCATGGAGACACTAAAAGAGAACTTACATCATGCTCAAAATCAACAAAAGATCTATGCTGACAAGAATCGTGTGGAAAGATCCTTTGTGGTAGGCGATCTAGTATTCTTGCGGTTACAACCATATAAACAATCTTTCGTCAAGAAGAACGGGGCAAAAAAACTTAAACCCTACTTCTAAGGACTGTATAAAGTGGTAAGAAAGGTAGGTGAAGTGGCATACAAGCTAGAGCTCCCCAAGAATAGTCGAATTCACAATGTATTTCATGTCTCTAGACTCAAGAAAGTTTTGGGAAAACAGGTGGTACCATGTGCAGGATTACCTCCACTTGATGACGAGGGACAACTCATTTTGGAACCAAAAGTCATTCTTGATACTAGAGAGAAAATTAAGGAACCAAACAATTAAGGAACTTCTAATCGAATGGAAAGGATTACCAAGGGAGGATGCTACGTGAAAAAAAGAAGAGTCCATGAAATTGCTTGAGGACAAGCAAATTCAGGACGGAGGGACTGTAATGACCCCCGATTAGGATAATGAAATGTAATTTTTTTTAGGGAATTAATATAGGTTGATTGAGAGAAATACATAAATAAATAATTATAATGTTGATTTAATTTGATATAAATATAAATATATATAGAAATGAGAAACTTTAATTTAATATAAATATAAATATATAGGCCCTTATATTATATTATAAATACAAACATTTGTAAATATAAAATAAATAATGATGGCACATTAACACATAGAACAAAGAAACAATTATAAAATTATAAATGCGAATTATTTAAGAAGCAAAAGTCGTGAACCAGACTCCCAAAGGTTGTGACTTCCTCAACGCAACATACAAATATAGAGTCAACGAGAAGACAAGAGGGAAAGTGTGGAAAAGCAGAAAAAGAGAGATTAAAAGTAGAATGAACATTTCAAAGATCAAATGACGATATTCCGCAAACACTATAGTATCATGCCAATCAAGAACGGACCAAAGGAGAGTGTTGTCGTGTGAACAAGATAATCACTCAGGCGGTAACAGTAACTAGAGCAAGGGATGCACTGAACATATCTCCCTGTATTCAACATAGAAGAACCGAACATATAATCTTTCCCAAAGAGACCAAAGTCATAAGCAATTAGGTATGTATAAGAGACAAGTACTTAAACAGAAATTGTTATTTATAGAGTATTGTTAGAGAATGGTAATCGCCATGTAGGAATTTATGTGACTGAGACATTATTGGTAAGACTTTATAATATTGAGTATTACAGAGATCAGAGACCAAGTTAAGCTTGGTAGAGAGCATTCAAATCGAATGTTGAGTTTACCCAAAAGGGAACTTGGAGGTCCAAAGAGAGATTTAGAAAATCTCTCTTAGTGGCAATATATCTATTGAAGTGTTTAAGCATATGTATATGTAAGAGATAAGAGACTTGGCTAGAGGTGGGATCTCTTCCAAGTATTAATGATTGATGGTTTTACCATCAATAGAGATCCCAGAGGCCTTAGGAAGATACTCTCAATAAGACGGTTGCTTAGCTGAGAATTGTTTTCATCAGAGGGTTAAGCAATCTGATTGATGTCTTCTCCAGAGGATTAGTTGGGTTTAGCATGGGGTTAGTGTGTAGATTATTATATTAATATTTACATATATGTTCATTTTTATTATCCACTAACACAGGTTACAGGTTTCATTATTAAAATAATCAATCGAGAGTGGGAACTTCACACATGCAAATGTTCTCACCCATATACAAATTTGCAAATTCCAATCACTGGCAATCTAGCGACAAGATCTCTTTGATAGAGGATGATGTAATAAGAGTCATGTCTTGTCACACACTTAGTTCAATTTCCATTATGCATATCTAATTCAGTTTTGACAAGTTAAATGTAAAGCATAAATTGCAATTGCATATGGTCACGTTACATGTAAAGCATAAAATACAATTGGATGCAACCACATTACATACATGTAATCACATTACATAGGACTGTAGTGTTGAATAAGTCAACAATAGGTAGTTAGTTTTCCACCTTTTCTCTCAGCCTCTCTTCTATAAATACAAGAAGGCTCTGTTGGAGCTATTTCCTGCAGATCAAATATATTGACAATACATGCCTATGACTCTCTATGCCCACTTCCAAATCTGCCAAGAAAAAGATCTAACTTAACGAGGATGAGAGATCCTCCTCCACTTCGAGCTCCACAGACTTAGGCAGGTATACCTTTTTAATTTACCATCTTAGCAAATCACACAATGGATTAGTGTCCTCTTGACACAAATTTACACATTTATTTAACAACATTTATACATAAAAGATTTTAGTTATTTTGATATTTCAAACAACCCTGGAATATGACCAGTGCTTCCAACCCTAGGGCATAGAATCAGATAAATGTACATCCACATGAATACATTACTAGAAATGAATTTCAAACCCTTTTAAAACTCCCATGCCTTACACAGAATTTCTAACGAATCAGCACAAGACCATCAAATTCATAAACCCTCAGAAATAACCATCAGGATTTATATCTTCCTTGAAAATAACCTACAACTACCTCTCAATCTACCTTACAGATTGATGAATCTAAATTGCATTACAGTCCTAATTCATAAAGATTTAAAGCAGTAAACAAAGACAATTAAGTGCCAAAATGAGATTTCAAAATGACATTTCCATTAATATCTTCAGATTCAATACATTTAAGAGAACTCAAAACATTCAGAAAGTAAAACAACAGGTCCCAGACCAGAATTGTATTGCCCCTTTCTTCCAAAAGTATCAGAATGTGGGAAGAAGGTCCCATACAAGAAAACAACTTGCAATATATATCTATAGCCATCTTGGAATCCTGTTATGAATCAGGATGCAACAAGCTACAAATGGCTAGGATAAGACAAAAAACGGTTACAAAACATCACTTTCACAAAATGGCATGCCAAAACCACTACGTCTAATCATGCATGCAATAACCTGGTCTGTCAACATCATGGTGCCTTTGTCTAGGAATGTTCAAGACAGCTCCAAATGATTGTACTAGACGGCCTTCAACCGCTTTAAGATAATTGTCCTCGCTCAATGCTCAGGCGCCATGTGTCTTTCACTCCTCTGGGTCTGATGGTGGGTCATCAACAATTGGCCTCCTTTTCTTCTTCTTCAAGCTGGCATCCTACTTTGCCACCTCTTCATCTTAAGGCTAATCAAATGATTTGATCTCATTAAGCTGCTTGACTGCCTTATCTGTAATGACCCCTACCAATAGGCCACTAAATAAACCCTCAAAAATGCAACTCAAGATGTAGATAGAAAATTATTTTTGAGTATATGAGTTCGCTGTTCCAAAATTTCAGAATAATAGATAGCAACCAAATACCATCTAAAACACTATCAATGATGTAGGAAATTGCTTAAAACCATATGCCATTCATATATCAACAATTTGCAACAATGCCATACATATTTCAACCAATAATATGATCATCAAGCCCTAGGTTTGCAATATAGATAGACTGAAAATTACAATGCCCTTTCACTTGCAAAATCCTAGCCTTCTTTTGATACCAATAATGCCAAATGGCAAACAAAGACAAGTACAATGTAAAATAGTAAAGTGCTGAAGCTATATTTTGTACTCAGATGAAAACATACATTTCTCAAAAAATATGCCAAATGCCAAATGAGAAGTGAGGAACCTGATTGTAGATGGCTGCGATAATTTTTGTCAGTGCTGAAGATGCCAACACCCAAGCCAAAGTCACCCCAAATCTGAAAATGTACTTTCTTGCAGATTTTCAAAAATATCTAGGAATTTTGAAAATTCCTTAAAAATAAATCATGGCATTTTGGGACTCCAAAATGCACCTATCTTTATCTCCTCGACGATAGAAATCCGATGCAAAAATACCCAGAATGATATGCTGAGTAATGAGGAAGATATGAGCAAAAATGTGGTTCCAAAACCCTATCCTGAAATTCTAAAAACTGAATTAGACTTGTAGCAAAAACTTTTTCGGATTGCTTTTTCGCTCTGCTTTTTCGGATCTGCTTTTTCGCTTTGCTTTTTCGGATCTGCTTTTTCGCTTTGCTTTTTCAGATCTGCTTTTTCGGATCTGCTTTTTCGGATTGCTTTTTCGCTTTGCTTTTTCAGACTGTTTTTTTCGGATCTGTTTTTTTTCCTCTTGCAATCAAAAACTCAAACCCTCAGGTAAGTCTGAGGACTCCAAATAAGCTCAACTTGAAATGGCTGAATACCACTTCCAAAGTGCAACCCTTCAAAGGATATTTCACCTCCTCAGTTATGCAAATCCTTAAGAAACTCCGTTCCTAAAGATCAAATGACAATCTGTAGACCAAGATGGCACCACAAATGCTCAAAGAGAAAAGTAGTGTAAACTCAAGTCATGGGATCCCAAATGAGAGGCCAAGCACTCTATTTATTCACTTTTCTAAGAAGCCACTAGAACTTCTAGAAGTATCCATAAAATATTCTTATAAAATCCCTTTATAATGCACTTTTATATAAAAAGTAACTTTATAAAATAAAAAGTGCAACTCAACTCAAAATTATAACATTTTGGCCCCACATAACACATTATAATAAAAATATGATAAACACCATCTCTCCAAGAGCAAATAAGACCATCCAATCCCCAAATAATCATCAGAATGACTCTCTCACCAAAACCATCTGCCTACGAGAGTCCATGATAGGCAAATCCACTAAAAAATGACATGTCACTAAAGAGGGGACATGACAGTCCGCCCCTCCTGAAATTGCTTGCCCTCAAGCAATCCCAAAGCTGGGTGCTGCAAAATATCTTCTCCCTCCCATGTGGCATCCTCCTCAGGCAAATTTCTCCACTTCACCAAATACTCCCTGATGGTCCTCCTACGGAGCTGCCTCTCTCTTCTGTCAATGATGTACTCGGGAACAAGAACCAACTTCCCCTCATCATCCAATGGAGGAAGAATTGATGAAGGCACAACATGCTGACCCAACGCCTTCTTGAGGCATGACACATGGAAAACATTGTGTACCCTGCTATCTGCTGGAAGCTCAAGCTCATATGCCATCTCTCCAATACACCTGATAATCCTGAAAGGACCATAGTACCTAGGCTTAAGCTTCTCCGACCCACTCTTCCCAAGAGTAGACTGTCTATAGGGCTGCAACATGAGATAAACCATATCACCAACCTCAAAACTCCTCTCTGTCCGCTTCTGATTTGCATACTGCTTATGCTGATTCTGTGCCCTGGCAATATTATCTCTGAGAGCATCAACAATGTCCTTGCTCTCCTGAAGCAAATCTCCAGCACAAGGAACTCTAACATCACCCATAAGTAAATCCAAAAAACTCGGTGCCTCATAACCATATAGTGCCCTGAAAGGAGTCATCTGAATAGACATGTGGTATGTGGTATTGTAGCAATACTCACATAGATAAATCCACCTAACCCATGCCTTCTGCTGCCCTGCCACATAGTTCCTCAAGTAGCCTTCCACCCACTTATTTACTATCTCAGTCTGCGGGTGGTAACTGGTGCCAATCAATCCACCTGGATCCCAAATGTAGTCATGAATTGTACTGCTGTCAATCAACGCAAGCTCTTGCAATATCCTCTGCAATATAACCAAGAGGAATCCATAATCAAACTGACAAATACAACTCAACCAAACTCCAAAATCACAACTGCCACAGTCAGGAACCCACGAGACACAAACTCTCAGAACATCAGAACCCAAGTAAAGTGGACAACTCAAACTGCCAACACAGTAAATACCATCAACGCATCCCACTGGCCTATGCGGAATGTACAATCCAACTCTGCAACAATGGTGAACACTCCCGAATGGAACTGTACCAAGTATGGAGAATCCACACACTGTACAACTCCTGCAGTCAACACAACTCTGCAAATCACCGGCCACTGTCTCATAACCATAACTCCCATGCACCGCTGATGGCGAAAAGACATCACAAGATAAACAGCAAGAAATAGAACCCAAACCACATCTGTCTGCCATCAACTCCTCAACACAACGATCAAAAGCAAACTGATGTACATACCCTACAGTATAATGCTGATAAAAAGAACCAACCTCAGTCAACAGCTCACCATGCACAGGTGATACAACCCACTGCGACTGATCACCAGCTAAGTCAGGAAATGTCATAGCCAAAGGAGTAGAATCAATAACAACAACCGTTGAAGCATCACTCCCAAACTCCTGCTCTAAGTCATGTATTATCAAGCTGTCAACCGCAGAACCTATCACCATGTCATGCCCATCACAATTCTCATCCCGTGGCGTCAAACCATCCCATAACTGATGACAAGCACTAGGGACCAAAGTACATCTACGTATCATCATCTCGTCAACATGGTCATCAAAGGTAAACTGGTGAGCATACCTCACAGTGTAATGCCGATAAGATGCACCAATCTCAGTCAGTGACTCAGACTACAATCCAGATGAAACTAACTGCAACCAATCCCTAACCAAGCTGGAACTGACTACTACCTCCAAAGACGTTGCCAAGGGAGTAGTATCACTAGCAGGAACCATGCCAACTGTCGGCTCACCAACATCACACATGATCTCTGATACAACATCCCTAGTCTCCGTGCCATCAGTGGTAGAGACCACCACCATGTCAGGCATACCACAACAATCTGCTGCAACACCCAACTCAACTAAACCTGACTCTAGTGGAAACGAACCCAATATGCCAAAGCTAGTATCGAGGATGGATGCATCCCCATCTCCACTGTCTCTGACAATCTCGACCATGGACATCCTCGGATCACCAGACACCACAACCTGTGACTGTACAGAATCTGGTAAAGACTGCAGTCGCTCTAACTCCATGGTCACCTCAGCCAAATGAAACTGTGACTCCTCGAAAGCCAACTGTGTACTCTCAAGAATCTCAGAAGTCACCTCGAGCTGCTGAGTAAGCTCACTCACCTCATCTTCCTTGGCCAATAATGCATCGTACGCCGTATTGCCCCACCCCATAAGATAATCTCTGTCGGCTACCAACTGTCTATAATTCTGTCTCAAAATCCGTATAGCCTCCCATAAAGAGTGGATCTCTATCAAGGAAAGATAACTGCCTCCCTGCTCATCACTAGTAGGAGAACCCCATCCATAAACTACTAACAACTGACGGGCAACATCGAAATGCTGGCAAGTGATAGCAATGTCTCGCTCACTAACTCTCAACTGACTAGACACATGATGGCGCTGGCTAGACTGTCTCCTACAATCCTCCTCTGGCGCACTGTCCAAAGGAGTATCCTCAAAGTCATTGGTCTCTGGAGTACTACCATCCATATCCTGCAAATCAACTCCAAAGCTCATATCAACATACGGAGTATCAAAAACTGTAGCACCGCTGTCCAACTCCTCTGTACCAAAAGAAACTGCCGAGGAAACTAAGTCCTCACAAATGCCCACTGCATCCTCCTGGATGTCATCAATGCCAATATGATCCTGGGACTCATCTGTAAACACTGCCAAATATAAAAGATCATCAACACATTCCAGCAAGAATGGTCGACTGGATATATGAACAAGGCCCAACACCGGTGTATAAAAACTAATACTAATATCGGACAAACTGCTGGCACAAGAAAGGACAACACCGTGCAATCTACTAATCAAATCCATGATAGCACCCAAACAATCACTGCTACCAAAAAGTGATAAAGATCTCCAATCAACTGAATCCCAAACGCCAATATAACAATCTCGAGTCCTTATCCGTAAACTAGAATCAGCTGGTAACTCAAGCAAACTTCTCACCTAAGTAATATGACTGATACCAACTAACTCCACATACCTGTCTGACACTGTCCCTGTATCCTGGATGTGGATGCAAGATGAATTATCAACGACCACATATGATCCATCTGCCGCAGAAAGTTGAGTATCAGGTGTGCAAGATGAAACCAAACTCAACTCCACGCCATGCTCATCCCCATGTCTCTCCAAGTCCTGTAATGCCAATGGAGTATTCACCAAAGAAGCTCGAGTGCCCTCAAGCTCGCGAGAAAGCCTGTCAACTTCCTCCTCCTTCCTCCTCAAGGCATCTGAATAGTCTCCAACAAGGCTAAGAAGATGGTCACGATCTGAAAGAAGATGTAAATAACTCAACTTCATCGTTCCCATTCCTTCCCTAATTGTCTATAAGTCAACAAAAGAAGACTCTGCCTGAACTCCCTTATGTCTGCCCTGTAACTGAATCATCTAGATGTGATCCTCTATCATATCCCGCATCCTGTCATAATGAGATAATGAAGTCACAATACTGTCTTTGCTCACCTTCAGCTGGCTGGACAAATCATGCGAAGTACTACCAACCTCAACCTCATGTGACGAAGCATCCAAATGTGCCTGGTACTCCCTCTCAGCAAAGTCATGAATACTCAATGTCTGCTCATCTCTATCAGGTATCTCACCATCGTGCGCAACAACATCCTCAAAATCATCATCTGAACCCTCTACGCTGTAGTCACTGCCTGTCGTAACCAAACCATCCTGAGTGCAACCTGTATACAACTGTCTCAACTTGAGTATCAAGTTGACAGTTACTATCCATCAACGTAATATCCTTCACCACTTCTTCTTGTGGCTGAATAGGAACTGAAACCTCTGCCTGGCTGCAAGCTAATTTCTCGAACTCCTCATGCAAGTTCCTGGTAATCGTGTCATTTGCCCTGTGAGGAGATCTGCCAAATAGAAATCTAGTCAACTTATCCACCTTAGCTGGGTCAGACAGCATGTCATTCATCATACGATGCCGCTTAACCAATTGTTCAGACATGTCATGGCTTATTTTCTTAAGTTCATCTCGAATGTCTAAATAACCATCCTTTCTACTGTTCCGACTCTGGATCTTCCTACTTTGTCCATCAGCTGTCCAGGATCGTGCCCTCTGAGACTCTGTACTATACCTGTCCATTCTGGATAAAGCAGAGTGCTGATCACTCATACAAGACGGCTCTTACCCAACAAGATGGCAAGAAAACCACTGTAATAACCCCTACCAATAGGTCACTAAATAAACCCTCAAAAATGCAACTCAAGATGTAGATAGAAAATTATTTTTGAGTATATGAGTTCGCTGTCCCAAAATTTCAAAATAATAGATAGCAACCAAATACCATCTAAAACACTATCAATGATGTAGGAAATTGCTCAAAACCATATGCCATTCATATATCAACAATTTGCAACAATGCCATACATATTTCAACCAATAATATGATCATCAAACCCTAGGTTTGCAATATAGATAGACTGAAAATTACAATGCCTTTCACTTGCAAAATCCTAGCCTTCCTTTGATACCAATAATGTCAAATGGCAAACAAAGACAAGTACAATGTAAAATAGTAAAGTGCTGAAGCTATATTTTGTACTCAGTTGAAAACATACATTTCTCAGAAAATATGCCAAATGCCAAATGAGAAGTGAGGAACCTGATTGTAGATGGCTGCGATAATTTTTGCCAATGCTGAAGATGCCAACACCCAAGCCAAAGTCACCCCAAATCTGAAAATGTACTTTCTTGCAGATTTTCAAAAATGTCTAAGAATTTTGAAAATTCCTTAAAAATAAATCATGGCAATTTGGGACTCCAAAATGCACCTATCTTTATCTCCTCAACGATAGAAATCTGATGCAAAAATACCCAAAATGATATGCTGAGTAATGAGGAAGATATGAGCAAAAATGTGGTTCCAAAACCCTATCCTGAAATTCTGAAAACTGAATTAGACTTGTAGCAAAAACTTTTTCAGATTGCTTTTTCAGATCTGCTTTTTCACTTTGCTTTTTTGGATCTGCTTTTTCGCTTTGCTTTTTTGGATCTGCTTTTTCGGACTACTTTTTCGCTTTGCTTTTTCAGACTGCTTTTTTCGAATTTGCTTTTTTTCCTCTTGCAATCAAAAACTCAAACCCTCAGGTAAGTCTGAGGACTCCAAATAAGCTCAACTTGAAATGGCTGAATACCACTTCCAAAGTGCAACCCTTCAAAGGATATTTCACCTCCTCAGTTATGCAAATCCTTAAGAAACTCCGTTCCTAAAGATCAAATGACAATCTATAGACCAAGATGGCGCCACAAATGCTCAAAGAGAAAAGTAGTGTAAACTCAAGTCATGGGATCCCAAATGAGAGGCCAAGCACTCTATTTATTCACTTTTCTAAGAAGCCACTAGAACTTCTAAAAGTATCCATAAAATATTCTTATAAAATCCCTTTATAATGCACTTTTATATAAAAAGTAACTTTATAAAATAAAAAATGCAACTCAACTCAAAATTATAACATTTTGGCCCCACATAACACATTATAATAAAAATATGATAAACACCATCTCTCCAAGAGCAAATAAGACCATCCAATCCCCAAATAATCATCAGAATGACTCTCTCACCAAAACCATCTACCTACGAGAGTAAATGATAGGCAAATCCACTGAAAAATGACGTCACTAAAGAGGGGACATGACATTATCCCATCTGGAGTCTGCCACAGCCTTTGCATCTACTATGTACTTTACAAACCTTGTTTCTACCTTAAACATGGCATCAAGTACATCATTGAAAACTACCATGTCCAAGGTGTCATCCGCAGCTACAAAGGACTCTCTTTTTGCCATCTTGGCATCAAACTCCCCACTCCAGATACTGATTGCCTTTATACTCATGTCATCATTGAAAATGGGAGGCACAAAAGGGTTGTAGTTAGAGGTGAACACGCCTAGCTTATTCTTTATTAAATTAGCCTTACCCTTGAAGAATGATAGGGATGCATTGATAGCATCAATCATCTCTTTGGTGTCAGTGATGGTCTCAAGCAAATCAGGCCTATACTGTTGCACTACCTCCAACTTTTCAAATAGAACCGCCCTACCAAACCAAATAGTGAATAGGGGCTCTAGTGTAGCCAATGCATCGGTGACATCTCTTTCCAATTTCTGCAAGGTGATGTGTGAATTGTGTACAACATCCACCTTTGTTTTAATCACCTGTAGTCTATGATGTAAAACACCCATCAATGCATTAAGTGCTTCTTCATTCCTTTTGTCGCTTAGTAAACCCTACCCCTGTGGCATATCTATCTGCATTGGTTGTGCCTCTGTGGAAATCTCAGGAATAACACCAAGGTCCACCTATGCATCAACTGATGCATCCTTCGTTTCCTTTTGGCCTTTTGACCTGCTCAACTCCTTAATTTTGTCCTTTGCCAAGTCCAATTGCTCCCGAGTATGAGCACACTTCACTATTACTTCCTCATACTTCTTGGCCACTGCAATGAGTTGATAAGTTTCTGTATATCTCTTGGAAATCTGCTCTGTCTTAGCAAGATTGAGGAAAGATAATTGTTGCAAGGCAGATGCAACCTCAATATCCCCTATATTCTCTAAATTCCAAATTATCTTGTCAGCTCTCCTATCCTGTTGGATGTTCACCACATGAGGCTTCTGAACAGAGGGTGCCAACTGCCATAATGCAAAGGTCTTGGACTTAGGATCAAAACCTAATCCTCTTACAATGTCTCCAATCTCCACCTCAGTCCTGAACAAGGGATCCTATTGATGCCTAATCTGATCGATTACAAATGTTGAATGTAGATCCCAGTCAGGAAGTAGTAGTATGCCAGTCCTCTTCACCAATTCTCTAGCTTGATCCTCGGAGATTTGTTCCGACTCTGGGTCATACTCTTGAAGAGCCTTCACAATTTTCTCATTTTTCTCTTCTTCATCACCATCATAGGTGAGGGTAGACCTGAGCTCCTTTTATTTCAGCTTGTAAAGCAAGCTCTTGAACTATGGTATTTTGATGAACTGGTCATCCTTCATGAATTCTTGAGCTTCTAAAACCCTCTCATCTGGCCTCAATGCCACTGGCAGCTCAGTCTCTAAGATCTTCTCTTATTCAAAAGGAATGTTGGCAAGCTGTTTCCTTATACTTTCAAAATAAGGGTCATGCCCTGGAACAAGAGCACTGGCTCTACTCTTCAACACTTTCTTCTCTGCCCTTATTTTCTCTATATCTTCAATGGGATCATGGGAAGCTGACCCCTCCTCCCTTCTGCTATCAACTTCTTCATCAAATTCAATCTCAATTGCTGCCTCCTCTAGAACTACCTCCTTTGGCATTTGAGCCATTAACTGCTCATATGCACTGATCATCTTATCAAACGGTCCAAGTAAGGAGTATCAGGAAAAAAAACCAAAGAATGAACTATCCAATTCCTTTAATTCCTTTTCCACTCTCATCAGATCCTGCCATTTTCTTGCCCTCTCTGCAATCTCATCCATACTGATTACGTTTGTGATCAGGTCCTCGTACTCCAGTGGTTCATGATCTTTCACCTTTTGGAAAAAAGGAATCGTCCCTTTACAGGCCTGCTTAATGAAACCCTCATAATCACAGTACCTAGGAATGGGACAAGGCATCCTAAAATATCTCAAAAACTCATCAATTTGATCTAGGGCCTTCTTCCCTATATTGAAATAGTGCACACCCCACAACCTAGGAAGGAAAGTCCCTTTCTTATGCCTCTCGAAGAGATCTTTATCTGCTAAGGTCAATTGCCAAATAAACTCTAACCAAGCAATTCTCGGTGGCACTATCCTAGGCAAAATGTGAGGTGGCTGAGGACACCCATAAACTTTGATTATAGTAACATTATCAAAGTAGAAAAAATACCCCCAATTATGCAAAAATGAGCAGTTATCTAAGAACTGCATGGGCCTAAGGACTCTTCTTACTCCTACTATCAGTCTTTCAATAGGGGTTCCTAGCATAGCATACAGGGGTTGCACTATCCAATTTTGTAAACAACCAAAATTAGACAAACGGGAAGAGCTATCCCAAACCTAGGTCCATCTTTGCACAGGCTATAAACAATCAAACTCATACCTAAAAAGCTCGAGCTCATCATCCATATCTCTATAAATGTAGAAGAGAATTAGGTGCATTAGCAAAGAATAATGCTTAAACCTAACTTCCGAGGGTTGCTTGTCAGCAGCAATTTTCTTCAAACCCTCATGGATTTCACTTACTATCCACCCTACATAATCATAATCTTTGTTAACATGAGGATTTTGAATGTCCATAGACATTTGCAGCAAGTCAGTAGTGACTGTTCTATCTACTTCAATCCCCAATACCTTGCAATTTCCATACACGGTGCACTGGAAGAAGTGGTGGAATTTGGTCAAGTCGCAGGGTGGCATCAGCTCTTCTGGTATTATTACCCTCCTTCCATCAGCTCTCGAAATAACTTAGGCATGACATTCTTCTTGATGAGCTTGTGGAACTTCTCAAAGTACTCCTCTTTATCCAGCTCTATCTCAGTGCACATTGCACAATGATATCGAAGGCCTCCACAATGCTAGCACGATCTATTCTTACCAGCTCTGACATATCTTTCTTCCTTATCACTCCTGTGACAGCATCATACTTCCTGGAAAACTCCCTTAGCAGGTCCACGTCCATGTAGACATCTGGGCATATCAACTTCCCTAAACCTAGCTCCCAAGGATTAGAGATAGGGACCTCTTTTACTCTATTCTCCTAGAAGAAGTGGAAGAGAGAAGTTCTAGTCATACCAGGGGTAACTATGTTCTTGCACTGGTCCCATGCATCACGCCACTGAAACTCATTGGCTGCATTTGAATTTGAGCACCCAAGGAGCATTTTAATGAATTCATCTGAGAGCCTACTACCCTTCTCCTTTCTGGTAAGCGATCTAGCAGTAGATTGACTCATCTTTCAAACTCTTCAAAAACCTGCAACTCAGAAAATCTCAACAATAGCTTGAAGAACTAGCTCTGCAATCAAGTCTCAACTCACTTGAAATCTGCAAAGCTCAAAGGGCAAGGTACTTGGCAGTTGACAGCACATGATCCTTTATAGCTTCTCGAGCCGTTTTCATGCTGTCACCTTAGAGGCCTGCAATCATGATTATGCGATCTTCACAACGATCTCTGCTTCATAAATTTTCACCAGGCTAGTATACTGTAATAACTTCTATTTTTTGTTGCAGTTTTGGACCATAACCGTGCATTTCAAATGGATATCTCCAGGTGTCAATCACTAATTGGTTGAACTGATACACTTTTTACGCTTTATGCAAGTACCTCGCTAAATCACCAACACTTTTGACATACCTTTCAGACCGCAACGAGCTGGCGACTAAGCCTTCAAAAACAAACACTCGCCAAGTCGCAAGCACTTCTTACTAACTGTCACAGACCTCCGCGACCTGGCAACCAAAGAAACTTTACTGACTGCAACAGCTTCTCGCTAGATCGCTAACACTTTTGATCACTGCTTAGAACTTCTACGAGCTAGCGACCAAAGGTTTTCCTCGTAGCATCTTCTACTAGTCGTGGGCTCGCTAACAGTTAACCTTAACGGCCCAAAACCCTCTTGAGCTAGCGATCAAAGAAACTTCATTGACTGCTAACTGCCTGTAAAGAACCTATCGGGCTCTTTCCGGATCAATACTAAATTTGATATAATTTGCAAATTACCACACTCAAATGGTTGGATCATTCAAACACTATTATGATAATTTCATTACTTCCAATTATAACTTGCAAAATATAAATTCTGTAAGTACATTCAACCTACTTAAAATGCCCAACTACTAATGTTCTTCTATTCCTTAAAGAAATATGATAACAGCAAATTAAGGAAATAATTCCAAGGCACCTGAATTCATCCGCAAGTGCTCTTTCCAAATGTTGCATCACCCTACAATCATACACATGACTGTAATTGAGATCATTCGCCAGTTCTGATGTCAGCTCATAACTAAATGTTGCCACTTTGCAAATGCGTTTATCCTCCAGCTATAAATGTATGCACAGAAAAATAAATACTGCCGCCTGTTGAATGATTGACGTGACTGCAGGAAATCAGTCACGTTGGATGTTGGACCAGAATGCTGCGGCTAAGGAATAGAACTGCCACCCTCTCTGCTACACACATGTACCCAGCCTAGTCGCAGTTCAGGAAAGATGCAGATTTGCCCAGAATTTTGCAGGCACGTGCTCAAAGAAAGGAATATCTAATTGCTACGCACAGATTTGTATATCCAGCATTGACATTACTCTTAACTTGGCTTCTCAACACTTGAAATTCTCAGTCCACACCCAAACTTTAATACCCTTATTGCATCAACTTCCACAAATCGATAATAATAAACAGCTATCCGATTTTGTAAGAGAACTTCAGATTTAATAAATTCTTCACACCAATTATCAGCATTCAAATTCAGAATTGGAACTTCCAACAATTCAATTTACAACTTCATCTGTAGATCTTCAAACTCCAGGAATGAAACTTCCTTCAATTCAATATACATCAACATTGAATTGGTATTCAGAATTAAACAGCAGTTGAGAAATTCACCATAATCTTTCAATGGCTCAAATCCCAATAAGAGGAATCCGTCCTCGAAACCCTAGCCAGGGCAATTCCCAAACTTCAATAAAAAATAATTGCATAATGAATGAATGAAAGTGTTTTTTCGTGCAAAATATATAGCTTTTTCAAAAAAGCACTTTTTTAATATTTCCCTTAATTGGCTTTAATAAATACTCCCACTTTATAATATAATATTATAAAGTCGTTAGTTAATAAATTAAATCAATATAATTTAATTTAATAACGCCTTTAAAATAAAAGCCACAGAACCATCTGCCTGCAATCATCGAACTTCTGACAAGGCACCAGGACCAACTACCCAACCAAAAATAGATACTGCCCTGCCAAAAATAGCCACTGCTAAAAATAGACTTACTATAAATAGTAAGTCTCTCAAACTGGAGATTCACTGAAACTAAATCCTGAGATGTCTGACCCTCCGTGTAGACACCCTGCCAATCCAAGCCATACCAAAAACCCCACTTACTAAAAATAGTAAGTTGGCCAAAATGACCCGAACGAAAAGCAGATTTGATAAACTGAACCTCCAGAATGGGATCCCAATATTGGCTCCGACGTCTAACCCCCTCTGATCGCCTGATTAGCCTGTGAGGGTCGCAAAACCAAGCTAATCCCATAAGTCTAAAAATAGGGGACATTACACTGCCACGCGTCATACAAGCGTCATCCAATGGATAAATCCTCTGCAACTTTTCATCAAGCTATTACACCTTCTGTAAGATCCATTTTAATTTGTCAGATCTTTAATATTATCCTTTATCCTCTGATCAATGATGTCAGAGTGGACCCCTGACATTTAGTCGCAATGCCGTGAAGAATAAAAAGCTTGCATCTCTGGGTAGCGGTAACACGCCGACCGTTAGATCATCTTGATCTTTCCTTCCTTTATCTTCTTCTTCAGCTTTGACCTCGGCCCCACTAACTGCTACATGGCACCTGCTCATTAACTTGCCGGGAGATTATGGAATATTCTTTGATGCTCCGCGAGTTAATGACCACCATTGATTCGAAACCTTTCCTTACATTGCAATTGGACACCTAGCATCACCTCGTTAACTGGAAAAGAAAACAATTGGGTCATGAGAAAAGACCGTGAGTCAGCGACAAACATTAAAACTTAACACTTGCCAAGTCGCCAAAGATTTTACTAACCGCCAAACATGTCTGCGATCTGGCGAGTGAAGGAAAACATAACCATCGCTGGGTCGCAACAATTAATGACAAGGTTCTAAAATAGTTTGCGACTTAGCGATAAAAGGTTTGGACTAGGCACTCTCGGGGTTGCAGCGGTTATCTCCTAAACATCTGAACTGCCAGCGAGCTAGCGATAAAGGGCAACTTTAACTGCTCGCCCACTTGCGGTGGTTAAAATGACTTAAACAGAAAAGACCACGAGCTGGCGATAACATCTTATGGGACTTAGCGAGTTAGCGACTAAGTGAAAAACATAACTTCATTAAAACTTAGACTTAGTCACTTTTCAAAAAGATGCGCTTAAAGATTTAAAAGGCGGGAGAGATTTTCAAAGGCAAACGACTACTTTTAAGATCAAAAACTCAAAAAGAAGAACCAGGACAAGACTCGGAAAACTTTGAATCAACAAGCTCATTGTAAATAATAATCTTTTGGCTAGCCAAGAAAACTTTGCCAATTTGTATATGCACTCTAAGACTTTGAGCTGAGATGTAAACCAATTGCTTTCAATAGAAGTGGCAGGTTGTTTTGAGACTTCGTGCCAATTCAAGTTGTCACGTGATGACATTTTCTAGAATTGATTGTGAGTTTTGTGCTTTCGATCAAGAGGGATTTGAATTCAATCTTGCAGACTTTGAGCTGCCTATTACATTCAGAGTTATAGTTTGGTTTCAGATTTGGTCTTGCAAACTTTGAATTGCTTATCAAGTTTGAAGCTATTGTAGAACGCTCAAGCAAGGAGGTAACTTGCAGACTTTCTGCTTCTCTTCCTTTCTCGGTTTGTACATGTAAGGCGAGATATACGATGCAGACTTTGGGTTGCACATATGCTTCATCCTTGTTCCTGAATTCTCATAGGGAGTTGTGGAAAGAATTTGAGCTTTCACAAGCTTCTTATTTTAATTTTGCTAAATTGTACTCAAGAGATTGTTCTAAAGATAAGAAACGTGTATTCCGAAACAAGAGAATATGACACAAGAAGAACATCTACTCTAAAAGAAGAGAGTATGGTAAATGTAACATCATGTCAATTAGCTTAGTGTACATAATCTTAGGTTTTAGTTTAGTATTAGTTGTTTTCAATAATAGTAGATAGGGGGAGCCTTCCCTTAATTAGGAGAGACTGTGTCTCACATGTTGTGGTTGAAACCACAATTTTGCAATTGATCCTTCATACTGTCAGTTGCAAAATATCCACCCAACAATTTTTGGTGAGTCTATTGGGAACATGATACGTATTCGAAAGCCTCACACTTTCATTTTAAGTATACTCGCATCCTTTTTCATTGTAATTTTTTTTCCTTTTCTTTTCTTGTTCTTTGTCAAGCTTTCACCAAGGACATGTAAATGGTTGTCCAAGGTCCTTGGGGGAAAGTTTTTGGTCCGTTGAATTTGACACCACCCGTTCATACTCTACCTCAAGGTTTGCAGAGGAACTTTTCTAAGTTCTTCGGTGATGGACAGCAACATCTAGATAAACACATCAAGGCCTTCTACATTGCATGTGGAGTCCTTGGTATGGAACATGAAGACATCTCAGTGAGATTGTTCATTGAGACCCTACAAGGTGCTGCTATTGATTGGTTCTACAACCTTGCACCACAATCCATCATGGGTTGGGATACACTCATAGTGGGGTTTGAGGCAAGATTCAAGTCAATTGAAGATGCACATGCTCTGTTGGCCCAGCTTACCCATTTGAAGAAGGAATCCCACGTGTCTCTGTTGTCCTCAATTTTGACATCACAAAATTGTGGAAACCCTATGCAATTTTCTCATGAATTCGTAGCTATTTCCTCTTAGTCTAGGTATTCTGAAAGATGCGTCATGAAGGCAATTCACTATCCTTTGAATTGTCCTGAGTTTCATGTCTTCTAAACATCATTTTGGAAGGTTTTCGTCAAGTTTATCCCCATTTTGCTTGTCAAAACAGAGTTTTTCTTCTCTAACTGCAAGCACTTGATTTTTGGTAACCTTTAAGTCTTTTCTTGATTTTTCTTGGTCGTTTGTTTTAATTTAGTTTTGTTTTCGCCACAAGTTTGTAGCAATTTCAAATCCGCTCGTTTCGATCTATCTTAGGCCTCAATCGGAGTTGTCTATCAAAAGATATTAAAGAATTAAGTGTTCAGCAGGAGGGCTTTTTTGGCCTGACTGCATGTCGACATTCTTTAATTAAAATCTCGCCTAAGTGGACTTTTCATTGACCATTGCACAATACTATGGGTATATTTACATGTAAAATGGAAATAAAACTCCATCTTTGTATGTTCACATGAGGATATACGAGTTTTAAATGAGTTTATAATGTGAAGGTGGGTTTTTAATCTCCCATTACATATTTTCTCTTTTAAAAAGTTTGCTTGTAAATACGCATGAGAAAACTCATAAGCAAGTTGGTGGCAATGTGGAGATTTGATATCGTTGATAGAGCTTTCATTTAGGGACTTACTATTTATTACAAGTCAATTTCACTATGTTATTTTTGGCAGTGCACCTGAACTTGGTGCTAGCAGAGTTCATCGGCTGATTGATTGGATTAAATGTAGTGGCTCAAGATCAACGCATTAATTATACTTTATTAATAATTAATTATAGAGAGCTATTATAAAGTTTAATTTAAATGAAGGGGCCAAACTTATCATTAAATGATTATTTCATTTATGACGCCAAAGACTTAGGAATTTACTAGTTCAAAATTTTTCAACAAAAGCAAGTGTTAAATCATTAAAAAAGTATTGATGAAGAAGCTTTTTGGTTGTAACACCCCTCTTAAGCAACTTTTCTGAAACAGTGGTTTCTGGATTTTGTGCCCTAAATGGTATCTGGTTTCACATTTCTGGTTTAATGTGCCCTAAATGGTATCTGGTTTCACATTTCTGGTTTATGTGCCCTAAATGGTATCTGGTTTAATATTCTAGTTTAATGTGCCCTAAATGGTTTCTGGTTTAATATTTCTGGTTTATGTTGGAAAGTTAATTCATGTTTTGTTAATTAAAGATCAAGAAAAATTATTGGGAAACATGCGCCATATTAATAAATCTGGATTTCAGTTACATGCTAAATATTTTGATTTATGGATATGAGATATAAAAGATGGATTAACTTTTCCTATGTGCAAGTGGTTGCAGGAGTGACAGGGACGCCCAGAACAGGGGGGAAGATAACACCAGGAAAGGAGGAAAGAATAGAGGAAATAAGATGAGGATCTAGTTCTGAATTGGTAAGGGAATCGGAATATCCTGATGGCCACACCCTTAGTAGAACCGTTAGGGAATTGTCTAAGATAGCAATGACCTAGCTTAGGATGGCTTTTAGCAAATTCCTCTAGTAATTCCTCGGTCTATTTTATTAATATTTGTCATCGTACATGATAATAATAATAATATTAATAATAGTGTTTTTATATTTGATCCTTTTTATTTAAATCACTTGAGGTCATGGACGAAGGGTGTATTATTTAAATATCTTCATTATAATATTTCGGCCTCCTAATCTTCACCATGGCTTTACCATAAATACTTTAGAAATGAAAAGATGCTTATTACTTTAATCGAAGGTGGCTTTCTTATCTTATTCTCTTTTTATTTCATTCAATGCGGTCTACTTAGTTCATCAACTTATTTTGCCATGAGACATTATACGTTTGGGGGGAAAGCATTGTTTTATGGAGTCGGGGATGTGTGTCACATGGTTGATGGTCAGTGCATCACCATTCGGATATGGGTAGTTAGGGATTGCGCTTCTTAAGAAGTTGGGATTATCATTCGGGGGTTAGAAGGTGACGGAGGAGGAATAGAGCTGGACACTTAGCAGAGGAGAACAGCAGACGTTAATACCAGGCACGGTTTCCTCTTCATACCTCTGTCTATCGTTCTGTATAGCAATGGACGCTTGAGCTTTCCTTTCAGCTTGCATGTTTGTTCGATTCTGAGTCTATTTATTAAAGTTTAAGGAATGGACGTTGAGGTTACCGAACCTATGTTTGGAACTTCTTTTTATTACAATGCAGCTGTGATTAGAATCAAATTTCAGCTCTCGCAAGTGTCATGAATGAGTATATTTAGTTGAAAACTGAAACAACATAGTCTTGATTGCTTCCATAGCTGAGTTGTATCAATAGCGTAGACTAGTTCTGCATTCATAGCAAAGTAGTGCTAATTGATACGTGGTTTCATAATCTACTCTTGCATGTAACGTGTTAAGTATATTCAGTAAGGGAACTGTTATAGCGTAGTTTTGTTTTGCAACCATAGCAGGGTTGCATTATTAGTTACAGCTTCCTCAAGCTTTACTTGCAAAGATTGGAAATAGTTTTTGTGGAATTGAATGCTGTTATAGCAGGGTCATATTTTGCTGTCAAAACTGAGCTGTTAAGAGCTTTAAATCAGCTATCCTTGTAGAGTTGTTTTAGTTGTCAAGTTTGAATGTTGAAAACAGAACCATGTCTAAGTCTAGGAAACTTGCATGCGGTACCAGCAGTATCGTAGATAGCTGATGACGTGTTTGTCAATTAAGCCTTCAGGAGTCATACTTGTGCTTGTCGTCAAGCTATAAGAAAGGGTCCTGACAATCTTTCTTGCTGTTCTCAAAACGGATATACAGTGAGTAACAAAAACAAATGGGGTCTGTTCTGAACAATTTAGTCAACTAATTTGATGCTGGCTCCATTTCATCTTTTATGGAATGCACACGTTTGCAATGTTGAGAGAATAACAGTGAACCTTCTGAACCAGCTTTTAATTTTAGACTCATTTCTATATTACCTACTAGAAACAGTAAGAGTCAAAAGCTGTAAACAGTAAGATGAAATATGTACAAATAGGGAACAGTGAGAGTTCCAGAGTACACCAGATTCCCTGTGAGGATATTGAGAGTAAGTCGGATAGGGTGGGAAATTGAGTAAAGCTCAGTAGAGCAGAAAATTTACCTTGGCCAAGGGTACATCAGTAGATGTTTGACCAATTTCCTAATTACCCAGATACTCTCTTAGACAGGTGTTAATCCAGAGTAGCAGACGCTGCAGGGAGTAACCGTCTATGACAGTAGGGTTCCTGTTAAAATATGTTCGTTCGTGTTTACAAAAATGACGTAAAACTATCATATATATATATATATATATATATAATGAGTTATAGTATATATATACTAATATAATATATCAATCATTAATTATGTTATACATATATATATATATATATATATATATATATATATATATATATATATCATAATATATATAAAACACTAAATATAAATCGAATGGTATAATCTACAATTCATAAGTTAACTATGTATCACGATACTATCGTGATTGTTATACATAAACAGTCACGGTATTATCGTGACTGTTCATGTATAACAGTCACGATAACTATCGTGACAGTCCTATTACAATTTGTTAATGCCGACAGGTTTTAAAAACAGCGACTATATTATTATTATGTCGTTTGTTAGGAAATAGTCGGTATTCAAAAGACATGACTGTTGACATTTCCATCGATTCAACTTATATATATAGTTGATCTTCGTTGGTCAATCAATCAATTACAACGGCAATTGCATTGATCAGCGAATATCAACTATACATAATATGTTTATATATTAGTATCTTCCGATCCTCTTTCCTTAACATGGTATCAGAGCTGTAAGGAATATAAAGAAGATAAAATATATATATATATATAAAACCTAACATATAGCTGAGAATATTTTAAATTATAAATTAAATTATGGCTCACTGTATGAGAATGGAAGATAGATTAGAAGGTCCTTCAAACTTTGTATCTTGGAGGACAAGACTTACTTCTCTTCTAATGGAACTTGAACTAGAGGAATATATTGAGAAGGATATGAAAATGCCGGAAGAAGAAACTAAGAAAACTACATGGAAAAGGAGAAACAACAAAGCCAGGAAATTGATTATAGATTCAGTGAAAGATTCTATCCTCCCGAGCATATCGAGAATTACCAGTGCCTTTGAAATGTTTAAAATCATTCAAGACACATTCGAGATAAACAATGCCAGTAGAATCTTAACATTGAAGAGTCAACTTCTCAACATGAAAATGAACAAAGGGGAAACAATCACCTCCTATTTCCTAAGGATATCTGAGATAAGAGATCAACTTCTCTGCATTGGAAATACTATAGAAGATACTGAACTTACACTTATCGCCCTAAAGGGTTTACCCATCTCTTGGGAAACCTTCATTCAGTGCATAAGTACAAGACCACCTTTACCTAGGTTCGAACAATTAAAGAACGATTGTACTCAAGAAGAATCGAGATTAGCATCCAGAGGAATAGGGTCGAAAAATGAAAATGAAGTACAAGCCCTTCATACTAAAACTTCTCAGAAAAAGAAGAGAAAATTCAACAATTCAAGTAATGGAAAACATCACTTCAAAAGGGATCTCTCCAAAATAAAATGTCATAAATGTGACAAATTTGGACATATTCACAAATACTGTCCAGAAAAACAGAAAATTCAAGCAGCCTTAGCAGAAACTAAAGGAACAGAAAATTCTCTTTTTTATCTAGCCTTAGCAAGTGAATTAAATTCCAATAAAAATACTTGGATAATAGATAGCGGTGCATCAAGACATATCACTGGATTCAGAGATCAGTTCGAAACCCTTTCTGGAAACTCTACAGAAGAAGTAACCATTGGTGACAACTCCACTTATCCGGTAAAAGGAATTGGGACCTGTTTGATACAGATAAGAGATGGAGTCACTCTACAGTTAAAAGAAGTATTATATGTGCCCGGAATAAAGAGAAACCTAATCTCAATATCAGGGCTAGCTGATCAAGGATATAGGGTAACATTTAATGAAGAAAAAGTTCTTCTCTGGACCAAAAACACAAACATCAAAAATGCAATGCACATAGGGTCCAGAGATGGAAGCTTATACAAACTATGTAATGAACAAAAAGTAGCCCTAAATCACAATGTTCAACAAAATAATGAAATTTGGCACAAAAGACTAGGACACATTGGATATAGTGCTCTTCCTACTTTGCATAAAATCACCTCTGAGGTACCCTCTCTAAAATCTGAACACTTGAGCATTTGTAAGGGATGTGCATTAGGAAAGAACATTAAAGGATCTTTTCCAACAAGTGAACACAAGACGAATAGTGTTTTAGAACTTATTCACACTGATATGTGTGGCCCCATGTCCACTCCTTCTTTTTCAGGTGCCCTATATTATCTAATCTTTGTGGATGACTATTCAAGGAAAACATGGATATATTTTTTAAAACTTAAAAAGTCAAGTGAAGTATTAGCCAAATTTCAAGAATTCAAAGCATTGGTAGAAAATCAAACCAATAAGAAAATCAAAACTCTTAGGTCAGACAATGGTGGGGAATTCACATCTGACAACTTCAAAAACTATTGTAAATCTGTTGGGATTAAGAGGGAGTATACTGTACCTTATAACCCTCAACAGAATGGAGTAGCAGAAAGGAAGAACAGAACCATCATTGAAGCAGCAAAAGCTATGATGCATGATCATAATATTCATATATCATATTGGGCAGAAGCTGCCAACACTGCAGTGTATATTCAAAACAGATGTCCACATGCAATACTTGAAAATACCACACCAAAAGAAGTATTTACAGGAGTTAAACCTGATCTCAGTCATTTAAGAGTATTTGGATGTCCAGTATATATACATGTACCAAAAGAGAAAAGAACCAAATTAGAACCTTTTGGTAAGAAAGGTATTTTTCTAGGCTACAGTGAAGACTCTAAAGGATATCGAATATATATCCCTAATCAAAAATCAGTAGAAATAAGCAGAGATGTCAAATTTGAAGAAAACTTCTCATCCACTAATAATGAAGACAACAGTTTGTTTGATCTTGAGAAAGATTTATCACTTGAGGAAGAAAGCGAGAATAACAATTCAAATATGAATTCAACACTATCAAATAACGAAAACGCAATCCTCGATCCTGAACCTTCTTGTGTAGAAAATGTAAACAACAAAAAGAGACCATTATGGGCCAGGAAAATACTTGAAGAAAACAATATGGAACCAGCACAAATCTCCAGAGAAAACAAAAGAACTAGAACGCAAAAATGTTACACTGCACTTCTAACTGAACTATCAGAATCAGAACCGGTCAGTGTTGAGAAAGCATTATCAAAACAAGCCTGGAGAGAAGCAATGGTTGAAGAATATCAGTCCATCATGAAAAATGATGTATGGGATATTGTCCCTAGACCTAAACATAAGTCAGTCGTATCATCAAAATGGCTATTCAAAATCAAGTATGCTCCAGATGGCAGTATTGATAAACATAAAGCCCGATTTGTTGCTAGAGGATTTTCACAGAAAGAAGGCATTGACTATGAGGAAACATTCGCTCCAGTAGCTCGTTACACATCTGTCAGAACCATACTTGCAATTGCAGCCTCTAAAGGATGGAAAGTACATCAAATGGATGTCAAAACTGCATTCCTAAATGGTAAGATTGAGGAAGAAGTCTACATTGAACAACCAGAAGGATTTCTCACTCATGACAAAAATAAATTCGTATGCAAGTTAAAGAAAGCACTCTATGGACTCAAACAAGCTCCCAGAGCATGGTATGAAAGAATAGATCAATATTTGAGCAAATTGGGGTACTCTAAAAATATTGCAGATCCTAATATATACTTCAAAATTGAAAAAGGAGACATGATAATCCTTGTTCTCTATGTTGATGACTTACTCATTACAGGAGAAGACAATCTAATAGATAAATGTAAAAAGGACCTAGTAGCTGAATTTGATATGAAGGATATGGGCCTATTACACTACTTTTTGGGTCTTGAAATTATTCAAAACAAAGATCATATTCTCCTCAGTCAAAAGAAATATATTTCTGATATTCTGAACAGATTTGGTATGGTAGATTGTAAACCTCTTGCTACTCCTATGGAGACAAATCTTCAGAAATTAAAGGATGAAGCAGAAAACTCAGAACCTGCAGATGTGACACTCTTCAGACAGATAATTGGATCCCTCATGTATCTGGTGAATACACGTCCTGACATTTGCTATGCCACAAATGTACTAAGTAACTTCATGTGTGAACCAAAACAGATTCATCTAGTGGCAGCTAAACACATCTTGAGATATTTAAAAGGAACAAGTGATCTTGGACTAAAATATGACAAGACTGAAATTCAACTTCAAGGTTATTCAGACTCAGATTGGGCAGGAAGTACCACTGATCGAAAGAGTACCACAGGAGTTTGTTTCAGTTTGGGTTCCGCAGTAATATCTTGGTTTAGTCGGAAGCAATCAGCTGTAGCTCAGAGTTCGACAGAGGCAGAATACATGGCTGCATCTATGGGAGCTAGAGAAGCAGTATGGTTAAGAAAATTACTTTTTGACTTATTTGGTAAACCTCTATTACCTACCATTATTCATTGTGATAATCAGAGTTGCATCAAGCTCTCTGTAAATCCTGTTTTTCACAATCGGTCAAAACACATAGAGATTCCATATCACTATGTAAGAGATATGGTAGACAGAAAAATTATTAAACTAGTCTACATCAGCACTGAGGAACAAAATGCTGATATCTTCACTAAATCCCTTGCAAGGGTGAAGATAGAATTCTTCAGGACCAAAATTGGTTTGATCAAAATATGAACTATTAATGTACATTTCATTCATAAATATATATATATATAATTTTTGAAATATTTCAAAATTGTGTGAAGATGACGATCTTCTGTTTATCGTTTCTATTTCAGGGTAACGATCCTGACAATAGAAACCAAGTCTCAAGATAGACTCCCGAAAGGGGTTGAGCCGGATTGGTCCGGACATCTTGTTACCAAAATCATCACTTGTTTAACAATTATTTAAGATAGACTCCCGAAAGGGGTTGAGCCGGATTGGTCCGGACATCTCAAATATGTATATTGTTATAAGTGATAAATTATCATGATATGACATTTTGAATTGAGTCATATATTTTGATGTGAAAATTCTACAAAATTGGTAAACTCTCTCTCAAGAGGGAGTGTTAAAATATGTTCGTTCGTGTTTACAAAAATGACGTAAAACTATCATATATATATATATATATATATAATGAGTTATAGTATATATATACTAATATAATATATCAATCATTAATTATGTTATACATATATATATATATATATATATATATCATAATATATATAAAACACTAAATATAAATCGAATGGTATAATCTACAATTCATAAGTTAACTATGTTTCACGATACTATCGTGATTGTTATACATAAACAGTCACGGTATTATCGTGACTGTTCATGTATAACAGTCACGATAACTATCGTGACAGTCCTATTACAATTTGTTAATGCCGACAGGTTAATGCCGACAGGTTTTAAAAACAGCGACTATATTATTATTATGTCGTTTGTTAGGAAATAGTCGGTATTCAAAAGACATGACTATTGACATTTCCATCGATTCAACTTATATATATAGTTGATCTTCGTTGGTCAATCAATCAATTACAACGGCAATTGCATTGATCAGCGAATATCAACTATACATAATATATTTATATATTAGTATCTTCCGATCCTCTTTCCTTAACAGTTCCACCAGTTCCAGTTGACTTCTCTTACTGAATCTATTCTTTCCTCTGCGGAGGGCCGGGTCCATTACAGTAGAAATGGACAAAGGGCGAAACAATAGTTTCATTGGTTGGGTGGTTAAAACGCCCTGGTGTTACCTTTCCCTCCTGATGACAGCCAAGATCTACCAAACTACCTTGTATGCAGATGAACAGTGAGAACACATTCTCCTTCTCTTTTTATTTCATTTGAAGTACTTTACTTTGTATGTTCGAATGATAGATTAGATTTATGTGGAAGGGCTATACTAGCAAAATATTTTACCTTAGATAGTTTATTTAATTTTGGTAATTCTTTCCTAGTGGTAAATTGAAATTTTAATTCTATTAGTTCGTTAAAGGTTGATTATGTTTAATGATTAGTTATGAAGGAAGGTTGTTTATTTATGCTTTTAAACAAAAAAAAAAAATTGCTCTTTTAGTTTACTGGTTCATTAGATCTTCATTTCTTGTATCTAGATATTTTAGTATGTTACATTGGTTTGAACCATTATGAGGAAATATAAAAAGCAAATAGAAGAAAATCGAACCTCATTGTGAATGATGAATTTTGCTGGTTTATTTGGTGAAGTCTCTAGAGAACATCCAAGGGTTTCAGCTTGGCTTGGGAAATTGTGAATTCTTCTGGCTTTCAGCACTTTGAGTTGGTGAAAGACCCAATGAAATTGTGTAATTAGGAGATGATTGCAATTAGGAGCCATTACTGAGCTTCAAATCTTCGAAATTGGTGAAGAATTGTTCATTTTTTGAATAGTTTAGCAGTAGATATTGATAATAAAAACCAACAAGACAGGGTGTGGTTCCGAGAGCAGTATATTCCATCCTTGCTATTAGTCGTACCAAGCATATCATCAATCGTGGGTTATTCCTATTCCCACATGAGGCATTTAGAAGCTGCGTTAGGTTTATAAAAAGGAATCAAACACAATTTGGGGCCTTCCTAATCATTCAGCTTTGGCATTTGGTGATATCTATGCAATTTGTGGAGATTAATTGTTGAATAATGATGTAATGTGACTGTTGTGTTGAGATTACCAGGTTCCTCTGTCATTTGCAATTAAATTTAGTATTAATATTTTGCAATTACTTTCATTGTAAATTGTTTAGATTTGCAAATAAGATTTTCAGTCATGGTTGGTAACAATGCTGTTCTAGTTTTATCTTTCATTATTGTCAAAAAACATATATTTTGAAAACACAAAAAAAAAAGACAAAATATTGCAAAAAAAAAAAAAAATTCTCACCTCCCTGCCACCGCAACCCCACCCAATAGCCAGATATAAAGGCTTCGTTGATCAGATTTATCAAATATTTGGATATTTTCTTAAATGCACCAGTAATGCACAATGAGGTACCAGATCCTAGAATAAATTAGGGAAGCACATAAGGTGTCACTGAGTGTGGCAGTTCATCAAAGCACAAAACAAAATCAGCCTCAAAATATATTTTTTGTTTCGATTTTCAGCCAGTGCAACTCAAGGCACAAACACTAGTTACTTCTGAGTCACTAAATCAAAATTATTAAATTGAGACAAACAAGTCATTACAAGGCAAGAGAGTGTGGAGCCATTTGACTTGTTCATATGTAAACTGACTGATGAAATTCACATGTCCATGTTCTTACCTTAAGAGGCAGAGAGCTTTAAGGTATGACATATTTGCCTATAGTTACATAATGACGTGGAACTACATGAAAGTAGTTTACTTTTATGGATGGAATGCTAATGATCATGTAGCATTGACCATTAGAAGACAAATTTGTTAAAGGTTTAGCTGACCATATGGGTTTCCCTGTACATGCATGAGCTATCCTTGTACAAACAATGTTAGACATCATCACAAGTACATGGATAGATGTGCATGAACAGTGACACGATAACTAGGTCCATCTTCTTGCATTTGTCGTTCAGATTTGAAGAATTGATCATAACAACATTGATTAGTGTTTTGATTATTGGCATTTCATCCCCTTTCATACTTAACCAATTCCCAGCCCCCAACAAATGATTTGCACTTCCAATAAGCCTGGCCCCAATCAAAACTCAAAGTTTCCATGCCACTTATGGCTTGAGCGGTATCTTGGCTTAGAACAAAGGGTTGTAATCCCTCAGCGTCTCTAAGGATTAGGGAATGTGCTCAATCTATTGAGTTACATGGCATTTTCTGAAAAGGAAAAAATAATGATCTGCCTATTAATTGTCTCTAATTTTCTAATAAGATCAAGTTGCTTGAACCAAAAGTGTTCCCTGTTTCTCTCCTACACTCTCAATTGAGTTATATTATATTTGAAGAAAACTCTCAGATATCTATTCCATTAAACTTGAAGCATATAATTGAGGTTTTATGAGAGTACCTCTATGAATCCTGCAAGACAGCTCCACATCCGAGGTACAAAGCGTGCCTGCCGACTCAACAATGCACAATCATTTGCTTTATCGATGACTAGCATGATCACTACCTGTACGAAAATTTAAGTTATAAACAAATACTAACCAAGGACAAAGGCTCTATCGGCACTGTTTGTTGTGCAAGCATACCATAGTTGAACAGAAACATAAACATGACATGCAAATATTTGAGAAAATAAGAGAACTTTGCTGGCAACAATTTTTTGGTAAATGTAATCAATTAGGTACATTTTCTGTATGCAAATGGGTAAATATTTTCAGAAAGTTTCACGAATGCCTTGACTAAGCTATTTCAAAAAATTCAAAAAAAATCATCAGTTAGGTGTTATTTTATATATAGAAATGTGCAATTATTTTCAGGCAGTTATATCAGATGTTTTGAATAAGCTGTAAAAAGACAGAAACGTCAAAGTTTAAGTTTTCCTTGGTGCAACTCATAACTTGGTCCTATGGACATGGGTTCTTAAACAAAAGACTAAACCGAGATCTTTAGGTGGCTGCCCACTTGTTATTATTCACGCAATTGTCCACATACAGGGACTTGCAATAGATAAGATGAGATGAAATTTGATGTCCAAATTCATTTTTAGAAGCTATCAAAATATGTTTGCTTGTTTAAATAAAAGATCCGAGTATTTATCATTTAGTCTTAGAACAAATCTACTTTGTTTGTTGTCTTCATCTATGATTGTAGGGCTGTTTATAGTACCAAATGACAATCCCAAAAGCACATCATCAAAATATGAATTACGTTTCATCTTCTTCTAGCTAGACGTCTTAGAGATGATTTGTTCTTGAGGTGTCTTCAGGAGGGCCCATCTACCAGTACTTTGGGTGCGTTGGTACTTATTTTGCAATCCTTATTTTCCTTTCGAGACAATTAATAAATATTTGTATAGGCTAGTAGGATGCCCTAGTCTGCTGACAATGCTCTAGTAATACCAGTTTTTTTTTTTTGTTTTATAAGTATTAAGACCCTGAGAATTGATGGAGATCAGCAAAAAAAGCACATCCAAAAAGACTTACAGGGTCCAACCGTGGGTAGAATCTCTTCTTGCAGTTACTATTCTGGCATTGCCTTCGTCTTCCTGCTTCGATGGCCAATGTCATTGTTCCGCACTTCCCACAGAATTGGGAAAGACCGTGCCATTCTAGCAGTCCTTTTGCCTGTCAGGCAACAAAGGGGGCTTAAAAACCTTTACTAACGTTAAAAAGCAATGCAAGAGACAAATTGAAACCAATTTCATTAACACCCACGTGGCCTGCAATTGAGAGCTCTGCCATGCAATTCTCATCAGAAAAACCAGTGGCTACCATCAAAGTCCTCAGATCCACGTATGCACCTTGCCCATTCCATGGGGACTGCTGACCTGTCTCTGTAAAATCAAGAGCCCAATACACCACCCCATCTTTCTGACCCAAATAGACCAATTGATCTTCGCCTAATTGCAGTTCTGAGCTCTGGAATAATTCCTTGCATTTATAAATGCTTTGCCACGCAAGATGCCACGTGGGGACCTGTCTCGCATCAACGGACGAAATTGCAGATACTACCAAGGGCTTACCTTGCTTAAAGGGTAATATTTTATGACCCAGTTGATCTTCTTCTGTGTTTAGCCAGAGCTTGTGGATTGAAGCTACTGCTGAGTCAATGTCCGAGGAAGATGTGGGTGTTGAAGCGGCACCTATTAGAGGATTCCCTGCAAAAGCATGCTCTCTACTGCTCGTCGCCATTGAATTGCAAGCTTAATTTGTATAATTTTTTATGCCAAACTTTGTTTCATTTCAATTCGACCGCCTTAATTTTTTTTTGTTTGTGGGCAATTGTAATTCCAACAATTTGTTAAACCCCCCCGGCTAACGGGTACCACCCCGGTTGGCCTACAATGTTACCTACTGATGGTCATTCAGGACCATGTGGTCAGCCTCACAAATTACATTAACTGGTTTAGTTGTAGTTGTGCTGGATTGATTGTAAAGTAGGTAAGCCAGGAACGGAGCATATTTGACTAGCAAGATGATCCAAGGTTAGACAAAAAAGGCTGCTTCTTATTGCTATTCTCGTTCAGGTGTAAACCATCGTTTCATTAATTTTATTTGTTTTATTTTATTTAAATTGGGGAAGGCGACAATTGTTCTCTTGGCTAGATTGGTGAATTTTACTTTTTAGCGTTCTAGATACCTAAATAAGGTCAACTTAGTACAGCTATGGGTTTTTATCATACGTGTGTAAACTCATCATCTAGAATTAATTTAGAAGTCAAGTAAAGTAGCAATTGTTCTTTAGTGTGTCATGGGTAAGCTAAAGTGGTGGGAATATTTTGGTCAATTTAATGCATAGATTTGTATTAAACAAAAGGTCAAATGGTAGAGATATATAGGAGTAGAGATATGTAGAGATAATGAGATAGAGATAGAGAGAAACATGGAAGAAGAAATATGGAGAGCTAGATATAAAGAGGCAAAAAGATATAGATTTAGGTGGATCTTATGAAGGGGACTTAAGTTCTATTTTTTAGGAAGAGGGTGGTCTCATGAACAAAATTTTGTTTGCTACAAGATTATTTGGAATCTTCTCCTTCAAAATAGGAGCTCCTACTTTTTAATGTTGGAGGTAAAAAGAGGTGAGGCTAGAATTTGCCCCACCAATTTAGGAATATTTTTTACCACTTGTCAAACATTTAATTTTAGATTTTTTAAAAAAAATTGGAAGGAAAATATTTTTTTATGCACAAAGTATGAAAGACAAAGTTGTTGTGTTCCTTAAATTTCGATGTTTAAAATTTTAAGTTGAACTAGACTACAAATTCATGGAACCACCTCCTTTAGAATATTTCTAAAAATTAGTAAGCAAACTCTATTCTTTAGGAAGCCCCTCTTCCATGGGACCCAGCCTTAGAGGCCTAGGAAGAGGGAAAGGGAGCTAAAGAGGGACACATGTCTAGAGATGGAGGGGGAGAGAAGAATATATAGATAGATAGAGAGAGTGTGTGTGTGAGAGAGAGAGAGAGAGAGAGAGTCTATTAGACTCCACTTTTGATGTATTTATCAATTAATTGAAAACGTAAATTGTGTTATATTTTATTTTTTAATTGATTACTAAATAATGTGAAATGTGTAGTTTAAGGGTTGGGTAGACGTTTCCATATAAAGAGATATAGTTAGAGAATAATACAGAGAGATAGAAAGGGGGAGAGAGAGGGGGGAATATAGGGAGGGAAAATTAGAATATTAGAAATAGAATATAGAATAATAAAATAAAGTAAAATTTAAAATATATTTTTTAACAATAATTAAAAATTTATAAATTAAATAAATTTTTATAACTTTAATTATTAATTAAAAATAAATCTACTATATTTTATATTAACAAAATCACTATTTATAGTTATTTTAGTTCTAGTGATCATTCAAAAGAAGTTTTGAAACCAAAAAAATTAAATATAAGATAATAGTGTTGAGCTATATTGCTTTTAAACATAGTTTTTTAATGGTGGGGCAAACAATATTTATGTTTTGACTAATCATGTAAATTGGTATTTTAAATTTTTTAAATTGCGTCATTTTAAAAATATTTTCATACTACTTACTCATGACACTTTAAAACTTACAAAATAGATAGACGACCCTAATCATAGACATATGCATATAAAAGAATCATTTTTTAGCTTTGTGAAAATGCTTGGAAAATTGGGCCCCCTTTTTTAACTTTCCACCACCTTGTCGACTTTTGATCCAGACAACATTCCTTGCAAGCTACTTGGTTAATTTTTTTGTTTGTATGGGTAAGCTCTGTGTTTTTTTGACATGTCACATTTTTAGGCAAGGGGTTTTTTAGTCTAAGTATAATAATTTGTGTCATTTTCATAGGTTTTTCGACCATCTTTTTGACATTGCTAATTATTGGAGGGAAAAATGAAATGAGCGTAGAAATCAAAAAAAGGTGAAAAGATCCAATGGCCCTAACCATTTCTATTGTCTACACGATACTCGGGTAATATCAACCATAGATCACCAAAAATAACCCATTCACTTCATATAAGGGAATGCCTTTGGCATAATAAATTATAGAAAAATATACACAATCAAGCGGTAAAATAATTTAAATGAGTTTATATATATAATTTTAGAAATAAATAGAAATATGATAGTAAAAGGATATTTGGTTTATATTTTGTATATTGTCTAGATTAATACAGTATGCTCTACATTTCATATTAGAATGATATGTAGATAATAGAGATAAATTAATTTTGAGGCTTCTAATATTGAGGACAAAAATATACCCATGATCAGTTGTGTTGGTGTTCCAATTGATTCTCTCAAAACTCCTATGAATTAGCCATATTCAATCAATAGGTTCCAAGGTTAGTGGCCAACTTATAGGATTTGATAGAGGTTGAAATTTTCTACACTTCTAGCTCTACACAACCAAGGTGGATCTCCATTACAATGCCTAAAGATCTACAAGAACTTTACACAGACATTGCATTAAGAGTAGATGATTCCCAAAGAAAATATACCAAGTAAAGCACATATAAACCTAATAACATAAAACTACTCCTAATAACATAAAATTGAAAGAAATTTATCATTTTGAGTTGTTTCTCAAATAAATATGGACACTTCAACAAATCAGTGCCTAAATCCTAGGGATGGAGTCAAGCTTAAAATATTGTACATATTCACATAATTAATTCTATCCATTTGGATTTTAACATTCATTTATTATTGTAAAGTGTGAAAAGGGAAGTAATGCAAATAGGTTAGATCACCTCTTATTTTCAAGATTGCATATTTGGAAGGAAGATGCGTCCAATAGGCTCAAGAGGTAACTCAAGTAGTAAATGGGGACAATGATCTTTCACTAAATATATAATTTTAAAATGGGAAATAAAAATAAAGATAGAAATGTAGATTGGGAAAGATTCATATGCATCTAGAAATAAAAATATAAAATAAGCTACTTCATATTTGAATAACTAACAAATGAAGTCTCAAAAGTACCCATATTAACTTTTCTGAGATCCTGACATTGTAACCTACCAGCTTGTCAAATTTGAGCATGTTTCTGATGGTATATAGTGGCTGATTTGATATCTACCCAAGTATATATCAATTCAATACCCAGGTATAGATCAGCGAAGTTGATCTATACCCTAGGTTTTTGCCTAAAGCTTCTAGGGATGCTCTTACTATTCCTGATCTGCCCAAAAAAGTTCTAACAACTCTATAGTCTATTCTTGCACACATAAAAATAGGAAAGAAGGTTAGGAAAAGTGATTTTCCTTGGTCAAACCCTTATTTAGGCATCAACCTTAAAAATGTAATTAAATCACATAAAGGAAAGATGAAATAGAAGCTAGATCCAAATTATGAATTACATAATGCCTTAATGATGCAATGCCTCTTTAAATGTGATCACAAGTGTTAATGCAATGGCTTGGACTCCACAAAAATCCAAAAGGAAATCATGAGAGATAAACCTTGTGAAATAGATGTTGTAGTTTTCCACATTGCTTGATGAAGAAGAACATTTTAGACACTTTAAGACTTGGATGCTTGAAGACCTTCAGAATGCTTGGATGCTAATTTCTTGATTTCATGATCATGAATTATTGAGGATAGTAATGGATACCAAAATAAGGAGAGATGGGGTGTTTATATACCTCATCCAGCATTTAGGGGTTAAAACTCAGCCAAGTGTACTCTAAGTCCTTATCCTCCACTGGATTGCCAAGGCGGGGATCCAATTCAAATTTGGGCCCAATATTTGAGGTATAGATTGGCTAAGCTAATCTATACCCTCCAATCTGGGCCTAGATTTGGACCATGGATCCTGGGCAATGAGAGGATGCAAGAAAATAGGGTATAGCTAGCTTCGAGATCATGGAAGAATATAAATGCCATAAATGGTGATATAGTGCTTAGATGATAAAATGATTTATGGGATTATAGGGAAAATAGAGGAGCACACTTAGAAATAAGGGCTTGCCTTGAGTTTTAAATAAATTGAATCAGCACAAGACTTATAATATTAATTTAAAGGTCCAATGAGCATTAGAAGAGTGTGAAATCAACATGGGAACCCGTACATACTAAAATGGGGCTACAATGAGCATCTAATTATAGATGCTAACTTTTTAGGATGATACATTTATCCCCCACTTTAGTGGGAGGATAAGTCCACCTCATGCTCATAGTAAAGTAGAAGAAAGAGAGAGAAAGAGATGACGATGTAATCATGGGCAAACTACAAAGAGATAAGATATCTCCAAGTTTAAGGACATAAGCCCCCAAACCAAAGATCTTAACTTGTACATACATGTGCAAGGACACATAAAACAAAGACCAAAGCCTAAATCTTACTAAGGTTCTAGGTCAACTAGTTGAAGAGACCTCAGTAAAGAAAATTTCTCAAGCCCAAGTATCATGCTTAGAAAGATATTGCAAAAGCACAAGTGGTCACATGAAAAGAGAAAGAGTGCACATAAAAGATAAGGAGAGACTCCATGATCCAATTAAATAGAAAAGGGTATTATGTTATGGAATCATGGAGGAGAGAAAGGGATAACCATGGATGACATAGGCTAGCCAATTGTGTTGTGATAGGTGATCCATGAGAGAGAGAGAGAGAGAGAGAGAGAGAGAGGAAATAGTCTAGCAAATTGTTTTATGATAGTTCCACCCATCAAAGAGAATGTAAAGAGGGATTTGATGGTCTTGCACATGCTAGTCATCTCATGAAAATATATGCAAATAAGAGGTTGAATGGTCTAGAAAATTGTGTTATGCTAGTCAACCCATCAAAAGTATACGTCAAATGGTTTATAAAATTGTGTTATGCTAGTCAACCAATCCTGAAAAATGTATGCAAAGGAGAGGTCAAATGGGCTAGCAAGTTTTGTTATGATAGTTTAGCCAATCCTAAGTATAACCAAGGAAAGCATTATATCCAAGGAAATATGCCAAAAAAGTATAAAGGAGAGTGATCTATCCCTAGCAAGTTGTATTATGCTAGTGTACTCTACCTAAAATGTCTGAAGTAAAGAAAATAGTTTCAATAAGGAGGCCATACATGCCCTCCCTTAAGATGTAAAAAAAGTACTATTTTGACATATTAAGGAAAAGAACAAGAATAAAGCACCTTTAACACCAAGGAGTATCCCACAAGCAATACCTAGTCCAAGCCAAAGAGGTCACAACTCCTGTGAGGTCAAGGAAGGGATGAATGCAAAGAGACACCGTGCAATAAGTATAAAGGGATCCTTTTGAAGGATGTTGAAAAGGGGAGGGAAGAATTCACACCTTCCTTATTGATAGGTAAAATTATTCTTGAGGAATAATGACACACTTTTAGCCCCCAAGTAAGGATTTGTTTACCACATATACCTAATTAAAAACAAAGAAGGGGTTATGATCAAGAATACATACCTCTTATATAAGAGAGAATCCCTGATGAAAACCAACATTTTTATGTAAGATTCGATATCACATAATAAACAAATGCAACTTTAACCAAGGGAAAAGTGGATCCTTATAAAGGATGAGAGAGATTGAAATACTACCCTTGCCCCCCAAGTGTAGAGAAAAGAATAAGCAGAAATAAGACCTATTATGTTACTCACAAAGTATGATCATACCTGAAATTGTACCACCATGAATGACAATGAGCCCCTAATGGAGAAGCTAGCAATGTCACATAGTGTGAAGAAACGTAACAAGAACTTAAATGTTATTTAAAGTAATCATAATTGAAAAAAACTCATTACAACATGTTATTTGAATGATATCATAATCAATGAGTTTCTGAATTTTGTAATGCATATCTTGACATTCATTAGTAGAGTGATTATGATATTGATGATACATGCAAAAATGAAGATTCATAAGGCTTTGAATATGCTTATTCTTTCATTTAGGTTGAGTAATAAATTTAGCATGAAGAAGGTTAAGCAAAATGATTTCTTGATTAAAGACAGACATTGAAGAAATGTTAGATGATAAAGGAGGACGTTTGAGACTGAACACGTCCATGGGTTCCTCATGAGTCTCAAATATTTGTTGCATACACCCTAAACCATGTTTAAGATTTGTAATTAAAATCTTAGAAGAATCAGGTTAAACAAATGACACACTAGGCCCTTTAAAGGATCTTGTGTTAAAAATAGGAATTTTGTATTCACTCATGAAAGATAACATAAAAATATAATGACATATAATGACTCCCAATCATCTTCTAAAAGGGTGCTTGTAGGAGAAGATATATTTTGTTTAAATGGTGTAGGAATGGATGGATAATTAGATTTTGTTCATAATTAATTATGGGTCTTATCATCGGTGACAAGGGTTTACAAGATATTTTTATAAATGAACTACACTTTGCGATGAAGTGTTTAAGGAATAACGTGCATGGAAGATAGTCATGATCGTCCTAAGAGAATATTACAATTAAGAGCACTAGGCATGACATGAATAGGTATGGGTAAAGTAACATGACCTACTTTAATAGATAAAGTGATAATACCAAAGGTTTGTTTAGCAACATTATCAAAGCCACATATAGTATTAGAATCTAGTTTCATTGATGAAATACTACCTTAATTTTATGCAAAAAATCAATACTACATGCATTAAGACTAGATCTATTATCAACTAAAGCTCTTCAAATAATATTACCATTGATAAGGATAAAAAACTATAAGAGAATCATGTTGATGTTGAATTTATTTAGGAGGCAACTCATCTTGAGAAAATACAATTTGAGCCTTTTTATTGGTTGCATTCATACATTCCAATATGGAAGTTATAATGTCTTACATAGGAGGTGGGATAGTCACATTTCTCAAGGCTTGTTGTAATACTTAATGATATGTAGGTGAAGTTTGAAGGAGCTCCAAAAAGGAGATCTCGGTAGGAGTAGCATGGATTAGATATACTAAATCATATTCCTAAATCAAAGATTTTGAGGAAGACATGGTGTAGGAGGAAGCACTAGTTGAGAAGAAGGAAGATACGAAGGAACAACTAAACTTGTAGGTTGTCTATTATTTATTATGTTATATATATGAGAAACTACATGATAGTCAAGTCATTTAGCACCTTTCACCATAATGACTAGTTTATTTTGAGGTCTAGGGGTATCTTTATGAAGATTGACAACAACCTTAGGCTTCTCAATACCCAAAACATTAACAACATTGACTTGATCAAGCTCTTGATTGTTCAAAGTTTTATCACTAGAAGGGAGGGCATCAAGGAAAGTAGTAATGATAGTACTATCTTCTTCTAAGATATCCTCATGAGTAGGATAATATTTAGAATGAAGATTAGACATTTCCATCAATGCTTCATCTCTAAAAGGGGTGAAATGAAGGTAAGGTGATATTAAGAAAGGTATTTATAATGTCCTCCTCTTGCTCCAAAATATCCTCATAAAGGGGGCACATCTTAGGAGAAGGATCACCATCATGCATGAATGTATCATCACTAGGGGTATTTAAATAAATTTTAACCACAATATGATCATCTTTTATCAAGGTTTCTTCATGAGGTAAATAATAGTCAACATCGTTATCTAATGGTTCATCCCAAATAGGGGAATCATCAAGGGTAGGAACATCTTTATGAATAAGGAAAACTTTAGGAGAGCAATAATCATTAGTTACTAAAGCTTCATGCCAAAAGGGGAAGAGATTGGAATAAAGGTAGGGTAAAATATCCTTCTCTTGCACCAACACATTGTCATGAGATAGATACATTTTAGAAGAAGGATCAACATCATGCTTCAAGATCTCATCCTTAGGAGGGAGATTCTTTTAAGAAATGTTAATAAGCTTTTCTTGTGCTAAAATATTCTTGTGGGTGGGATTAATTTTTGGAGAGGGAATATTATGACTATGGATGAAAGGAAGAACTAAGTTATCATCATATGCATGAAAGGAAACATCTTGAAATTATTGAAAGAAACTTGAAATTAAACTAGAAAATGAAGATAATAACTCCATTAATAGAATGCAAATGCAAATACATATATTGGTGCATGGAATGAGCTATTTTTGGATTTATTTTCATTGTTTTGAAACATGCAAAAATATAAAGGAAATGCAAGATTGAAATAGATTTATGAGAGAAGTTAAATTTTTGAATTTTTTATAAAATCAATGAATGCATCTAAATCAGATCTAAATGGCTAAAATGCAACAATCTAATGCATGAAAAAAATATATAAACACCAAATCAAGAGTATAAATGTTATGAGTAAAGGTCATCAACATGTACAATAGGTGAACCTATAAGCACACAAATGGAATCTAACACCAAAAACATAACTATGTAGGAAGAGTTGGGTTCACCAAAATGTACAATGTAAAAACGGAAGCAATGCAAATAGAGTAGATCACCTGTCCTTTTCAAGATTGCACATTTAAAAGGAAGATGCAATTTTTTAATCAATGAATGCATCTAAATCATATTTAAATGGCTAAAATGTAACAACTTAATGCATGAAAAGAATATCTAAACACCATGTAATGCCCTGCCAGGGAACCCAGGATATATTAACCTAAAACATGTTACTAAGTTTACATAATAATTTTTTTCTTAAGAGTTTATAAACAATATTGAATAACAAAGAGAAAGTAAAACATAACGTCTATTTATACTCATATACACATTCTCAATTACAGATTACAAATCTCAAGGGTTCATTGTCATAGAATTACGTAAATACAATTTAATCTACTAAGTATAATAATCATATAAATCTTCTAAATATAACACCATCTCAAAAACAAACAAATACATTTGAACTATAAAGTATACATGATAACCCACATCTACTACACAAGTCTCAGGGTATGTAAATACAACTAAGTACAAAGTACAAATAAAGAAAGAATGGGAATAAGTTTCCAAGGAAGATATGATAAGAATCAACCATGACAAGGACCATCCAAAACTAGTACAGGAATGTCAGATTCTCAAATGGTAAAAGAATCACTACCTCTCGACCTCATGAAAACCTGTGGTTCCACTCCCATAGTGTTGAGGAGATAACATCAAATCCCTCTCGAATAATAATACCAAAATCAATTATCAGGTAATACTAAGAAGGGGTCCTATAAGTTCCTATCTTAAGGTTATAATTCAATAATTCAAGGGTACACATACTAATCCAAAGGCAACCAACACACGTAGGAAACCTAAGATGAAATCAGGGAAGTGTCATCACATATGTCAACCCCTTGGAATGATCTCATTGGACTATGACTCCCAAGTGTGATCATATGCGAAACTTGAAATCCTCTCATGTAGACAAGGATAGTTGATCATCCAAAACTCACCGCCACTACTAGATGGACAAGCATCTTCTCCCACTCCCATCCTTGGCCTATACTAGCACTCAAGGCATGGAAGATGAATCCATTATCTTATTAATTCATTTTAAAACCCCATTTAATGTATTATATTATCACTTATTTAAGTAACCTACTAAGGATACCTAGGTAGCCACTTCTAGGCTTTGACGAATCCAAAGCAAGCCACTTCCCCTTTAACACCTAGATAACCTACCCTAAGTTCATAAATCTCAAAACATATCTCAAAACTTACTGGCCCATGAGGAACCAATAGAAGGTGAAATTGTTGGTAATGAAGCTACTCTTGAGATGGGAGAATCTTTGTTATTTAGGAGAGTTATGTTAGGCAACAAGGAAATGGATCCTAAACAGAGGAGGAAATTGTTTAAGATAAATTGCAAATCAGGAGGTAAATATTGTAAAGTGATTATGGATAGTGGTAGTATAAACAACCTTGTATCAGAGGAGATGGTACAAATTTGGGTTTAAGGAGGATCAAACACTCTTATCCCTATGGGATAAGTTGGTTTCAAGATGATCACTTGGTGAAAGGCAAAGAACAATGTTGGTTCAAATTCAATATTGGTCCATACAAGGATGAAGTATTGTGTGATCTAGTGGAAATGAGCTCTTGTCATGTATTGTTAGGAAGACCTTGGAAGTATGATGTTGGAGCTATTCATGATTTTTGAAGGAATGTGGTGTCTATCATGAGGGATGGAAAAAGGTTTACTTTAATTCCTTTGAAGGAGGAAGAAGGAAAGGCTAAGAATCTGAATGTGATGAAGACTTGCACCTTGGGAGATTAGACTGTTTCAAATTAGAAGGTGTTAGATTTTTAGTAGGTGGATAAACAGGTTGTTGGGGTTGTACAGTTGCTTGAGAACTTTATAGGATCTAAACCAATGGTAGATAGAGTTGGTAACAACCAATTGAATAGTGAGCATACTTTTGTAGCTAATTGCATGAGTAACAAAGGAAGAAACAATTGTAGAATGAAGGATCATGATAGAGGTTGTGAAAACATAGAATCATCTACACCAAAGGAAGGTGGATACACTACTAGAATCCTAGATTTGGGTAGTAGGCTTAGCCATTTGTAGAAATTGATATTTGCAGACAATGAAGATTTGTGGGTACAAAATGAGCATGGGATTTGTAATCACCTAAAAATGGTCACCTAGACTATTAGCCCCTTTTGCTAAAATTATTAATTGCTTATTCTTGATCAAATCTTGGTTCTATCATTTTTGATTATTTTCTATGGGCTAACCATCTTACCCTAAAGTCTTTATTTAATTAAAAGGAGTCTCCTCCTCTTTTAATTAAATAAAAAGCCCCCCACTTTTCATCTTATCCTAAGTTGCACAAATAAAGCATTATTCCTATTTTACAAAAAGGGAAAAAAACATTTTTTGTCTCATATGGACACAAAAGTCAACTCTTATTTTCTCATTGGAGGATACTTGTGCACATGTATTGCTCCTCTTTCAAGCTCCACCGTTGATTAAATCTTTTGCCTCTTAATCTCCATGGTCCATTCTTTCTCATTTCTTATAAAAGGAGAGCTCTCTTCTCATTCTTAGATCCATCTTTTGAATACTAATGTTATGCTGCAGGTTTTCTAGGTGACTTTGGAGCTTTGGAGATTTGGAGCATTCTTAGCTTTTTCATTCACATTCCATCTTAGTTCCATTCTTGCATTTTAGTTTCATTATCATGGCATGCATAGTTTAGTTTCCTTTATGCTTTAGATTGATTCACATAGTCTAATTAGGAGGGATTTTGTAATACTTGCATCTTTCCTTTCCATAGCTTAACTTGCATATTCATCTTAACATAGCTTGCATCTTCATTTTTAGCATTTCATTTCATTCACATTTTTATTCTTGAAGATATTGACATTCTTGCCCTTGTCTCCATTGAATCTCCCATTGCATGGTTTACTAGCAAGGTCATAGGCTTAAATAGCTCTAGCTGAGAGCACACTTAATTTCCTTGCACTCCATGCCTAGGGAGCTCTAGGTCAATTTTCAAGGTCTCCCATTCATGGATTCCTTTGGAAGCAAAGACTTATAAAAGTGCACATCTTAGTGTGTACATTTTTGGTGCCCACCGTGGGGCAGAACAACTCTGTTTTGTCCTTTTTATGCATTTTCGCACTTTTTTCGTCACTTTTAGCTTACTATTTTCAGCAGATTTTATTTTTTTTGGAAGATTATCATACGATAATTCACCAGTGTCATGCGATACTTTGTCCTATACTGGTGTGATACTTTACCATTTAAAGTATCGCACTCTGTGAGAGATTCTGTCACATTGTTTGGAACATTCTATCACCTGCAGGTATAGTGAAGTGTCACCCAGAAAGATAATATCACCTCAGTATACTGTAAAGTATCACGCGATACTTTTGGTGATTGTACTGTCACCTGTACCCGATAGTGAGTTGTTTCTTGGTTCTTTCTTGCTGAGTTTTGATCTAATTAGCTTGCTGGTTTAGTTTGCTATGGTTAGATAGATTTAATTTGCAGATTCCATTTGGATTTTTGTTTTGCTAACCATTGTGGGGCTAACAATTTGTGCTTGTAGGTACCTTCATTGCTTGAAAATTTTTTCTAAAAAGATTGCATGTCAAAGCTTCAAAGGCAAAAGGGCTACTAATTGTGTTTTGCAGGGCTGCCCAATGCCTAAAAACAATCAATTGCTTATTTATTTACTTTTCTTTTAAGTGCGGCATATACTAGTTGTCTCATTTCTTAGGCACTTAAGATCTTGTTGTAGGAGTCTTTTGGTGGTAGGAAATTATGCTCTTCACCCTTGTGGTGAACCACAAATCCTAACCCACTTTTAGACTTTGAAAACAAGAGGGTAATTGAACTCTTTGTTTGGTGTGTTTGGGGTAGATTCTTGAGCTAGGAGATTATGCTCTTCACCCTTGAGGTGAACCATAAATCCTGACACTCAAAATTCAATCCACTCTTTGTTTAGCATTAGGATCCTTTAGCGGGCCTGCTCTTGAGCAATCAAGAGGAACGACCCAAGTGGGGACAAGCTAATACTGAACTATTCCAACCCACTATAATCTCAAGGCTATCAAGGACACAAAACCTTGGTAGACGTAGTGCTTGTATTCGCTTGATGTGAGTACTTATGGGATTGTAACCATGAGGAAAGTGTTGAGCAAGAATGCTTAAGGTACTCTTGTGGCCACGAGGTCCTAGTCCTTTTTGAGGAGCAAGAGGGGTACTACAAATGGAAGCCCTTACTAAGAACCAATAGGTAGAGGCCACCCTATTTTTCTGCTTAGCTTCTTGGTGCAAGGATTGATCCAAGTGGAATAACCCAGATCACCCCAAGATTACTCACCATCTATGTTCCTTTGGTTGTGTCATTAACACCTCCATGACAAAGCCAACATCTATTATGGGCAACCACTTTGTGTGAGGCAATGGAACATCAAGTGTGGGCCAAGTTGATAAGTATTGAGCCTTTGTCCTTATAGGCTAGCAAGTGCTTGAACTGTTCTCGTTGTTATATACTCGTGCAAATGTTCTTGAACATACAAACATCGTGGTAGTGCTCATAGAAGTTTTCATTTTGATATCCCAATTGTTTGTCTTGGCAAGGTTGCTTTTTCTCTTGCACAAGTGTTTGATGACATGTTCCATCCCCTACTATTTGCAAACCTACTTGAATATTGTTGTCACTGTGTTTGAAATCAACAAATTACCCATCAGATTGCAAAATTGATAAAATTACCTTCAAAAACTGAGTTTTTTCATGCTCATTGGTCAAGAGTTGTACAACACTGAAAAATAATCGCACACTATTTCAAGTTTTATCATGTGATATTTCGTCCCTAGTTTTTTATCGCCCTGCTTGCCTGGATTCTATCACCCAGGCTACCTGGAAAGTATCGCTCGGTCTCTGTCAGAAGTATTGCCTGGTTAGATTTTGTTGCCCTATTTGCCTGGAAACTATTGCCTAGAATATTTTTTGTTTTCTTATTGCTGCCAAATTTGAAATCTCATTTGTTGAGTGTCTTTTCCTGTTCTTACTCAACCCTGGTTTGTTATCTGCATGTTTAAGTATGTTCTAGACTGAGAAAATGAGTTAAAATTATTGGATTTGAGTTTCCCAAATGCTACTTTTGATCACTTGTCATGCTACAGTTACCTCTCTAGCTACTTGCTAATTGAGCTTCTTGCCCATATATCGGCTTGAGTCAATTGATTGTTGTAAGTTCTTGAGCACTTTTGACCAGCCATCTTTGTTGTTCTATCTTGACAAGTGATCCTCTTTGGCTTTGTTTATCTCAAAATCTAAAAAACTTTTTCTCATTTTATTAGTCAACCAACATTCCTTTTCATTCTGGTTTCAACTCAGTCTCAATTCGAGCAAGGGAGTCACCCTCCATTCAACTATATGTAGTTACCTTCACCCACAAGATGCTCACAAGCACCAGTTAGTAATGAAAGTTCCAGTCCTAACCAATCTAAGGATTCTAAAGTCACCCCATGGTACAAAGGAGGCTTCCTCTTTTCCGCATTCAAGACCTCCAAAAGCACAGATAGTGTCTCACTCACTTTGACTGAACAAGAAAAGTTCTGCCATTTGTAAGAACATTTTGAGCATAAGGACAACCAAGCGTGTTTAGACAAAATGGATGCCACTAGGTGCATGGCCATGAAGGGGATGTCTCAAGAACAACCTGAGATTAGTGGCTACGAATATAAACCCCCTCCTTTTGGTACTTTGGGTAACTATGGCAACAACACGCCACCAAGATCTCCTCCAAGACAAACTTTTGTTGCTCCCTCTTCACCTCCTAGACCTCCTCCCTCTCAACATGAGGAAGAAGCTAACGATGAGATTTCTAATGAAGAGCTTATGAGATTTGAACAAGATGAAGCATCCCAATGTATGATGCTTAAACTTTTAGAGCGAAATGGAGATCAATACTTTCAATACATGACTTCTAGGGGATACAAGCTCCCTCCTGGCTATGATGTACGATAGATTGTTCAAGAAAGAGTACCAATTAAATTGGAAATCCGTAGGGATGAATTGCAATGAACCAATCAACATCTTACTCAACTTGCAATAGAAAAAGAACCTCCAAAGGTTTCTTTCGTAGAATCTATTTGCGCTCTTCCTTTTGATAGGAGTCTATACATGATCCCATTTCCTAGGGATATTGAGGTTCCCAAATATGACAAGTATGATGGAAACGATGACCCCCATGACCATGTGCATCACTTTTACACTCTTAGCATGGACTTCCTTCATGAGGACACATTTCTTCTACGATCATTCCCTAGAAGTTTGAGAGGACAAGCTCTAGAATGGTTTGCAAAGTTGACACCACCTCTTAAAAATTTTGATGAGTTGGTTAGGCACTTCACCCAACATTATTCATACAACATCCAACAGCCTATCACCATGATAGATCTCAGTGCTCTAAAACAAAATCAAGGTGAGCAATTTTCCACTTACTTACAATGTTGGAGGTCATTATATTCTCAATATCCTCACTAGCTAGATGAAAGAGAAAAGATTGACATTTTCATCAACACTCTTGTGCCAAAACTGAATTATGATCTAAGGAAACAATTGTTCTCCTCTTTCAATGACATGGTTGAAAGTGCATATCGGATTGAAGATGTGGCCATAAGAAAGGGGGATATTGTTATTAATAAAGATACTAGGGGCAATGGCAAGGACAAAGGCAAACCTTGGAATAAAAACAAGTATGTTGTTAATGATGGTGTTGTGGATGTCCCAAAAGCCAAAGAACCAGCTTTCAACCTCTCTAATGCTATATATGTAGCAAAACAACAAGAGGTTGCCAATGCTCACAGTGCTCCTAAACATGCAGACAAGCCAAAAAAGACATATCAACGACGAGTCTACACTAAGTTGGCTAAACCATATGATGTGATTCTTAAGACTCTAGTTGCCAATAAGTATCTGACGCTTCCTGACAATTATCATCCCTATGATCCACTAGTTAAGCCTGATTGGTGGAGAGAAGATCATTTCTTCCATTATCATAGGAATAAGGGACATAAGACAGGTAATTGTTTTAAGCTTAAAGATGCCATTCAAGATCTTATTGATGGAGGCATAGTGCTTATAGATGGCTTGGTTAAAAATTTTGATCACAAATCTTTCAAGACTCCTCTGCCTAAGTATGAGAAAGCAAAATCCTCTCAAGCAAATAAGAAGAATCATGATGCAAAGATCAACTATACATATACTTCGGATTCACCTATGATCAATATGATAGAGTCTGTTGAGAATGTTCTTATGGTGAGATCTCAAGATGATAATAATGCCAATCATGGTATGCCAAATTTGGTCTTGCAAACACTAAGTGGTTCATCTTCCTAAAGTGAGACACTAAATGTCATTACTAGGGGGCAAGCCAAAATTGTCCTTAAAACCGCACATGATCCCAAGAAAGCTTCTTCTTCCAAACAAGTGGTTCCTTTAGTTTTGTCTAGCTATGACCTTGTGCACCAATTACAATGGACACCCACTCAGATATCCATTTTTGAGTTGCTTGAGCTATCCCCTTTGCATAAAGAGATCCTTGAGAAAGCTCTTTGTACAACAAATGTTCCCAATGATATTGATCCGGATAGATTCCAGGCTATGGTCAATCACATTGTGTCTCCCCACTACCTATCCTTTTCTACAGAAGATGACACATCTCTTAGTCACCCCCATAATCTGGCTTTACATATTGAAGTTCTCGTCTACCATACCCGAGTCTGTCGAGTCCTGATAGACAATGGTGCTGGGTTAAATATTGTTTTGATTATGTAAAAATAGGTTTTGAAAGGACCCAGAACCTTATACATAGAGACAAAGATAAAACATTTAAGCTCCAAGAGTACACGTGCCACATCACCAAAAAAAATAGCACAACCGAGTCCTTAAACAAAAAGAAGTCAAAAGACAAAGGACAACAAAAAAGGAAAGCAAGACATCAAGGTGTTGTCTAAACACATTTCATCAGTTTTGCAGCCTGATTAGCAAGAATCTGCATGTTTGCAGCTGACAACTTCAGATCTTCCATGTCGTTCTTGTTGGCATCCTCCATCATCTTGAATCTGGACCGCATACGCCTACTAGGTCCCTGATCCTCTTTGGTCTCTATGATCTCTTGGTTCCCTTTCCCATTATCAAATTTGTCAACTAGGATCTTCACGTGCTCATTTGAAGCCTTGAGGATAGCAAAGCTCTGTTCTGCAATATTCCCCATGGTCTTCTCCAGCTTGTCGATTCTCTTTTCCATTGTCTCAACTTTCCTGGTAATAACATTACTGCTTTGAATTTTCTCCTCCATGACAATAAGTCTGTCATTGAAGGCAGCAACACCCTCAGCTCTAGTGACCATGTCAGTGAGGTCATCAATTGTTTCGCCCATAGTTTTCTCCCATGGGTTCATCCTTTTAAGAACCCCTGTCTCTTTTTGCAGCTGATGGATGTTGGACTTCATCACAGTGATATCATTTTTCATTATGCTAAGGGTAGACAAGAAGGCCAAGCACCCCAGATTCTCAAAGTCCTTGTTCCTCCCCTCATTATTCTCAAGACCCCTGTTCTCTTCCTCCATGTTCTCCTTAGGATTCCTTCTCCTTTTCTAGGTTGGCCTTGTCCTTCTCATACCCATCTTTCTCAATATTCGTCATGTCCTGTGCAACCTCTTGCAAGATTTTTTCCTCAACCCAGACATCTTTACAAGTACCCCCACTCTCTTCCATAGCAGGGTTATTTTCCACATAGTTTTCCTGATTATTCTTTTCCTAGGAGGAAGAGCCCTCATCAAAAGATATGAAAACCCTCTTTGCAATTTTCTTCTTCCCAATTTTTGTTCTGGTATGAATACCAATAGGTTCCAATCTCTTTTTCCCCTGCTTCTTGGAACTCTCCTCCCTACTCTCTTCTTCCTCTAATTCCATATCAGTTGTAGAATCCTCCATCTTTCTTTTCTTTTTATTTTCCTTTGGGCTGACCTCCTGGTAATCCTCAAAATCCCCCTCTTCATCTTTCATTTCCTCCAAAAAAGGCTCCTCAGACTCTTTCCCATTAGTGTCGTAGTCCTCCAGGGCTTTTCTATTAAGTCAGGTTCTTTCCACCTTCTTTGACTTCAACACCTCAAATATGAGGACCATGAGCCCTTCATGGCAGGCATGATCACCCTCCGGATCCCTTTTCCATTGGAGGAGGGAAGCATTCAAAGAACTCAGCAAGTAAAAAGGAAAATTTATCTTAACCCCATGCCTAAAGTGGTTCAGAAGAGTAAGATGGTGGTTGTAAATTTTAGTATACTGACCATCAAGGGTAACGTAGCCTATAATAACTAATAAAACAAGGTGCCAGGGCCTGGAAATGAACTTAGGGTTAAAGTACAAATTGTCCACCTTAACCATGTGGTTTCTTTCTTGCTTCGTGGGCGCAAAAGCCTCCAAGGCTTTGTCCGAGATCTTCCTATCCCTGTAGAAGTTGATGCCCTCAGTCATCAAGCCAGTCACTTCAACAATCACTTCCTCAGTCACCTCCATACTTTGCGTGCCAACTAGAACACTCCCCTTATTCCAAGTTTTGATGAAATTTCTAGTCACCGCAACTTTCCCTCCCTATAATCTCTCCAAAAATTTTGCCAGACCCCCATCTTTGACAATTTTCCAAATCTCCTTGTTTTGTTTCCAATCACTACAGTCCGTCGGCTCGCATCTCCTCTTCCTGCCTCCCATGGCTATGTAAGATAATAGAAAGCCTTTGTCCAAATGAATCCCCACTCTCAACAACTTAGCCTTCAAACTGCAATAAACACTATTAATGTTTTTCACAACCCACCAATCGTGCCAAAGGACCCCAATAATTGTCTCAGAATCAGGCCATTGTCCTTCATGATAGTCACACAGATTTTTGCACTCAATACTCATTAATGATCTCTTCATTCAAAACATGTTGCTTACTCATCATCCTCTCCTTGTTAATTAATGATGATCCATCACAAGGGATATCTGAACCATCATTCCATTCAATTTCCACCTAGCTTTTACAAGCCACATTCACAGCCCAGTCAGCCACCAAATTTGCCTCCTTGAAAACATGGGTTATCATGCATTTTTCAAAGGTAACAATAGGGTTAAATATTGTTTCTTTCCATGCGGTACAATAGTTAGGATTTTATGAATTGGCCATGGATCCTAGGAAAAAGATTACCATAAAAGCATATGATGAAGTGGAAAGGTCTTCCAAAGGTCTTGTTGTGCTACCTATCAAAGTGGGCCCTATCATGAAGGATATTGTTTTTCAAGTATTGGACATCCCACTCACATATAAAATTCTTTTGGGTTGACCTTGGATCCATGAAATGCAAGCCATCCCTTCCACTTATCATCAGTGTGTCAAGTTTCCACATAATGGAGCTGAGATTGTGATTCCTGGGGACAATGCCATCGCTATCAATAATCTAACTACTGTTGAAATGTTTGTTCCTCACAACAAACCCTCTCATGATCATAATGCATCCCTCATTGCTGTTGAGAAAAAATTAAAGATGATGAGTATTGGTATGGGGGAATACACACTAGACTCTATTGCTGCTATGCCTACTTCCCCTAAGTCCTATGGTAGACCTTCAGAGAAGACAAAGCCTTCCGCTTTTGCCATGATAGTTTTTGGTACATTTGTTCAATCCTCCATACCCTTAGAGGCCGAAAAAGAAGAACAAGTTGTTAGGGAGTGGATTTATAGAGAAGAAGAAGACACTATGATAGTTGCTACTCCTATTTCTCCTAAGCGCTACGGTAAAGGCTATAAATTTCTGCAACAAATGGGCTATCAAGGTCATGGACCTTTAAATAACAATGGGCATGCTCTAATTGAACCTTTGAGTCATACTAATGGCCGGTCTTCTAAAGATGCCACAGGTGTAGGATATGGTGTTGCCAACAACATCCCTGGATATTCTAGAAATACTCCCGTGCTTAGTAACTTAGATATAGAAGACAAGGAATCACCACTATGCACTATGGCCCAAATGGAAGACTGTCTTCCTTCTACCTCACTTCTTTGGGGAGGAGAATACATGCCTACTGATGATACAGCTGAAGCCCCTACATCCAAAAATTGTGTGCCTAATGAGTCATTGAGCTTTGATAGACAACGTAGAAATATTGCACGCTTGATAGAAAGAGGAGACCTCACACATAATGACATGAATACCTCTACTTCTAGGCATCCCAAGCATTTTTGGTGAAAACATCCCAGCAGAAGTTCCACGACTGATTCAAATGAATATGAATGGGACACTCTATCAAATGGATCTTCTACAGTAGATATGGTCATTGATGTGATTCATACCTATAGTGACCAACCCAACGTAGTTGATGAGTCACGCGTAGGGTCTAATGAGTCCAATCCACATATTGCTTTAATGGACCACGTTGGTCCTTCCATGACAAATTTAGATCTTGACACTTTTGGAGCCTACCCTATAGGCTCGACTTCTCTTGTCACCAGAGATGATATCCCCTGCATCAATTACCTTGAACCAGTCATTTCACTTTCCCTCATACACTCAGATCTCATAGATTGGTCTGCCCAAGATCAAAGACCTATATTGCCATCTTTTCAAAATGACTATGAGATCATCTACTACCTCAATGCCATTGAACCTATTACTTCTTCCACCAGCGCACCAGAAATAAACATGACTGAATCAGATATCAAGTACCTTAGTCATAAAATTAAAAGAAAAAAATAATGGTCGGATGGCGAAAACCACATTGTGGCGGTGTTTGAACCTCAAAATAGTAAAAATAAAGATGTATCTAAGGGTGAAAACCTCGCTGAGGCACCCGAGGATGAGGTACTTGGTAGTCTGCCGAGCTATTTTCAAGAAAGGTCTTCAGTTCTTATAGAACCTACACATCCCATCAACTTGGGGACAAAGGAATCTCCTAAAATCATACATGTGGCTCAATCTCTCTCAGTAGAAGAAAAAGAACAATTTGCTACATTCTTTTAGGAGAAAAAGATCAATTTTGCCTCGACATACTCAAACATGCTAGGATTAGATACTGAGCTCATTATGCATCATCTCTCTATTGCTCCAAAGGTAAAACCTGTCAAACAAAAATTGAGAAAGATGCATCCCCATATCTCATTACTGGTTAAGGCTGAACTTGAGAAGCTCCTAAAAGCCAACTTCATCAGAGCGATTGACTACACTGAGTGGATTTCCAACATTGTCCCTGTTTCCAAACATGACAAATCCATTCGTGTATGCATTGATTTTCAAGATCTAAATAAAGCATGCCCTAAGGATGATTTTCCACTTCCAAATATCGACATGATAGTGGACATGACGACGGGCTATGAAATGTACTCCCTTATGGATGGCTTCTCTGGATATAACTAGATTAAGATCGCCCTTGAGGACCAAGAGAAGACAACCTTCACATGTGCATGGGGTACCTTTTGCTGGAATGTCATGTCGTTCGGGCTTTAAAATGCTGGTGCAACCTATCAAAGAGCCATGACTACCATCTTTCATGATATGATGCACAAAAACATGGAGGACTATGTTGATGACACGCTTGCCAAATCACAACAATGAAGCACTCATTTGTCTAATTTGAGTTTGATATTAGACCACATGGAATGATTTTAACTCAGATTAAATCCAAAAAAATGTGCTTTTGGTGTCACTTCTGGGAAACTGCTAGGATACATAATATCAACAAAAGGAATAGAAGTAGGCCTAGAAAAGGTGCAAGCTATCATGGAGATGCCACCTCCTTGTAACATCAAACAATTAAGGAGTCTTCAAGGTCATCTCCAATCTATCTGGTGGTTCATTTCTCAGCTAGTTGACAGAGCTCAACCATTCAATTAGAATTTGCATAAGGGAGCTACTTGTATATGGAATGAGGAGTGTCAGAAGAATCTGGACCAGCTTAAGAATTACTTAGCACAACCTCCTATCCTTATGACACCTATCCAAGGGAAACCCTTGATATTGTACATTTCTGCTACAATAAATTCTTTAGGGGCTCTCCTTGCACAACATGATGATAAGGGAAAAGAACAAGCTATTTATTATATCAGTCGTACTTTGGTTGCTTATGAACTCAACTACACCAGTATTAAAAAGGCTTGTTTAGCTATGGTGTTTGCATCTCAAAAACTCAAACATTATATGCTTGCACATACTACATAGCTGGTTGGTAAAATTGATCCTTTAAAATATCTCCTAAGTAAAGCTACGCTTACTGGATGCCTTGCCAAGTGGATGTTGATCCTTTCAGAATTTGACATTCAGTATATTGAGAGAAAAGCTATTAAAGGGCAAGTAATTGTGGATCAATTGGCTGAGTTTCCTATGGTTGATAACGCTCCTCTTCAGATAGATTTCCCAGATGCCTCAATCATGAATATCACAGGGCATACATGGAAAATGTTTTTTGATGGTTCTCACACACAGAATGGTGCCGGTGCTAGAATCCTATTTGTTACCCCTCACGGATACACCATTCCTAAATCATACAAGCTTCTCTTTCCATGCACCAATAATATAGCTAAATATGAAGCCTTACTGAATGGTGTTAAGCTTGCCCTTGAATGGAGGATTTCTGAGTTGCATATTTTTGGAGATTCTCAACTTGTCATAAACCAAGTAAATGATGAGTACCAAACCAAAGATGACAAGTTGGTTCCCTACAAGAGGATGATAGGCTCACTCAGGAATTATTTTACATCTGTCATATTTCAACAAATTCCTAGACCTGAGAACAAGGTTGTCGATGCCATGGCTACTTTGGCATCCATTCTACAACTGGAAGAGCATGAACCATGCTTTGAGTTCCTGGTGGAAGAATTGCGCTACCCTACCTACAATTCCCCTGATGACCATGTCATTTGCACTATGGTCAGTCATGAATCCTCCCAATACGCCACCATCTTTTCCTATCTCCGAGATCAAACTATCCCTAAAAATCTAATGCGTAATGAGAAGCGTCAGCTTATCCATAATGCCTCACACTTTACCCTCGTCTTTGGTGACTTGTATAGGAAGGGTCTAGACATAACTCTCCTTAGGTGTCTAGAAATAAAGGAGTCAGAAAAGGTGCTAGCCAAAGTTCATGACGGCATATGTGGATCACACTCTAATGGTCTTGCACTCGCTCAAAAATTGCTTAGGGCTGGCTACTATTGGCCTACTATGCAAGCTGATGCTATTCGATATGCCAAGTCTTGCAAAAAATGTCAACTACATGGGAATCTCATTCATGCTCTGGGACGTGAGCTCATTCCCTCTATTACTTACTGGCCATTTCAACAATGGGCCTTTGACTTGGTAGGCAAGATTTGTCCTAGTTCATCAAGTGGGCATAAGTTCATCGTTACAACTACTGAATATTTCACCAAATGGGTTGAAGCTGTCCCATTGTCTACAGCTACAGGAAAACATGTTGCCTTGTTTATTTTGAATCACATCATTTGTCGCTATGGTATTCCTTCTTCCATAGTCATGGATAATGGCAGCCAGTTTAAAAACAAAGACCTAAAGCACTTGTGCAAAAAGTTCAAAATCAAACAACATTGGTCTTTTGTTTACTACCCTCAAGAGAATGGCCAAGCTAAGGCCTCAAACAAAACATTGCTAAAAATTCTCCACAGAACAGTGCACAAATCAAGCAAGGATTGGCATCTGCAGATCAATCCTGTGCTATGGGCTTACATAACATCTATCCGCACTCCTACAGGTGCAACACCTTTTTCCTTGGTCTATGGTTCTGAGGTTGTCTTACCATTAGATGTTGAAATACCTTCACTAAGAGTCTCTCTCCATGGTTTGATTACTGATGAAGACCAAAGGGCCATGAGAGTACATGAACTTACCACATTGGAAGAATGATGCAAGGCTACTTTTGATCACATGCACACCTATCAAAAGAGAATGTCTACTGCTTACAATAAGAAAGTTCATCCTAGAGAGTTCCAAGTGGGTGAACTAGTTCTAAGAGAAAATCCCAAAAATCAGTAGAATAGGGAACAAAAAGGCAAGTTTGAGCCAAATTGGTTAGGGCCTTACATCATCACAGCAGTATTTGGGTCTGGAGCCTATCAACTATCTACACCTGAGGGAGAAGAGCTTACTGAGCCTATCAATGTTCTACATCTGAAAAAGTTCTATGCCTAAGGTTCTTGAGCTCTTTTGTACATACTCTTTATTGATCCTGAAAAAATTATAAAAAAATTCATATATGATGCTGAAAAAATCCTAAAAAGCATAAAATGTCCTAAAAAAATCAGCATCCTAGTGAAAACCTAACAATAGGCGCTTTGATGTCTCACCCAAAAAATTTAAAAAATTCAAAAAAAATAGAAAAAGTGCCTTGGTGAAAACCTGGAAACAGGCGCCTTGGTAGCAAAAATACAAAAAATTTGAAAAAAGTCTTGAAAAAATCTATCAAGTGGCGAAAACCTAGAAACAGGCGCTACTTGAGACCCTGGCATCTATGTCTATTAGTCTTGTGTGGTGCTCCTTCACTCCACTTCTTGCTTTGCCTCTCCTAGCCTAGAATTGACTCTTATCTTAGTCTAGGGGGCATCTGTTGTTCTAAGCCTATCTCGGGTCTCTTTGTGCATTCGGGTTTCTTGGGCCACTTGGTTCCAACAGTGTTTCTCAACACTACCCGAACTATGTTTTTCACCATTACCCTAGTGTCAAGTGTTTTTCAACACTTATCAGATGTTTACCTGTAGTCCAGAATGATGCGATATTTCCACCGGTAGAGGTGATACTCAAAGATTGACTCTATGACCTACACACACGCACTTAAACCACTTGACTTGCTGAGACTTGTTGGAATTTCTTTCTTTGTGTGCTGTCTATGATGATTTCTTTGCTGAGTATTCTCTCCCTAATAGTTTTTAATGATGCATAGCTAGAAGACTGGGGGCATGAGGATATGTTTTATTTCTTTCTCTGCTTGTGGATATATTTTGTGGGTCTTAATTATCATTAGCATTTTTGTTGGTTCTACTTGACAATAGGACTTACAAGGTATTGTCCTTGACTGTGTTCATAAGTGCATACTTGTAGTCATCTTGACTTTCCTTGTGTCTCGATGCAAGTATAATCTTGCTATATTAAACTTAGGTAATCTCACTGCACTAGTCATCTTGACCTACATGTCTTTGATGCCTAGGTGGGATTCCCACATACCCATCTAGTATAGATCATATTCAGATTCACATAGTTATACTAGTGTGCATTATATGATCTTACGACACTACTAATAACACTCAATGATGATTATTAGAGTCCAATAGCTTTGTAACCTTGCAAGTAAACTAGTTTTCATAGTAGCTTGCATTTTTTAGGTTCATGTTAGATTAGTTTTGCATCTTGCACATGGAGAGAGCTCTCCTTTTATCTTTTGTGGACTTGTCGGTCAACTGCGCTCACCTTTTCTCTTCTTGATCATGTCTTTCACTCCTTGTCTTTCACATCACGATTTGTTCCTGTCATCACAAGGGGTTAATCTCATCATCATATCTATATCCTAAAAGAGATCATTTTTAGAAACATGACACTATATCACAAACATGAGAATTAAACATACATCTATGAGAGAGAATATACATGAGCATTTATAACATACATTTTGAGCAATATGACAAGACAATATAAAAATTGATACATCCATCACAAGTGAGACACATACACAAGATATATCGAACATCTAGTAAATCTTATATATATATATATATATATATATATATATATATATATATATATATATATATATATATATATATATATATATATGTCATGATACAATATACACAGTATGAGATCCTAAAATCTGGATCAAAGTCTCATGATATGTAAAACATCTAAACACCCTAAACCTAGGACTCGCTACCACCATCTTGTGGTGTTGGTGGTGGAGGAGGTGGTGCCATGTCTGGTACCATATTAACTCTCCCAACAATATCAGAGTAGGGTGGTGCTCTCTGACCCTGTGGCACAGCCTGAATATAGAGCCCATGGTAGTACACTACTCGCACTACCTCTCTCCGTGACTCTGCTATAGCAACCTATATGGCCCTATCCCACCGCTTGAGCTCGACTCTCAGATCTGTCAGCTGTTGCTCCCTAACTACTATGGTGATGCATAACTACTGCATCTCCATCTCCAGAGCCTAGATCCTGGCTCTCAGGTCCTCTCCTCCTGCAGGCTGATCCTACCTAATGTGGTGAGCTGGTCTCCCCCCATCATCACCCTCATCAGCTAAACCCTATCCCCATGACCATTTCTGGCCACCTGATCAAGAGATTTGACTAGTCTCTCTCCCTCTCCCTCTCCCTCTCCCTCTCCCTCCTCCATCTCCTCCATCTCCTTCATCCCCATCATCTCCCTCATCTCCCTGAGCTGCTGGCTATGCATCAGGTACCGTGAACCTAGGAAATGGAGCTCACCACCGCTCTGCTCTATAGGCTGCATCAGCCCCTGCATCTGCCATGTCTAGGAGATAGTCCCATGGCTCTCTCTGTATGGCTGATGTATCTTGTACTACCTGCTGGTAATCCAGCGTCGACAACTAGCCCTGACCCTCCTCATCCCTAGCTCGGGCGTATGTAGTCATCTTTGTAGACACTCTCTGCTGCCGCCCAAACTACCTCCATACCTGAGTAATAACAAACCACTCCATGATGTCTGGGTGTCGGCCTACCAGTGGTTGGCTACATAAAATATAACTCAGCTCATCCTCTGCATCACCCCATACCTCCACAGCCCTGTATGGCCTCCACTAGAAGGAAGTTAGCTCATCCAGTATCCTCCTATAGTATGTCACATCCCCGCTATGAGGTTGTGACAAGAATCCTGCATATTTATAGATAAAGGGATGTCTCCTCTCCCTCAACTAAACTCGTGGATGCACCACATCGATGTGCTCCCATGCCCACACCTATGCTAGAATAGCACCACACGCCCATGTCATGTTGTCACAATAGATGATCTCATGCAGCTCATGATACATATATGCTAGGATTGTCGGGCCCCATGCCATCCATTGTGGATGTGCTACCAGATCTACTAACAATCTACCCCATCCTAGTGAAAAACCCTTTTGACTCCTGTCAGTGATAAGGGCCTATGCAATAATGGAAGCAACAATACATGGCACTGGGAAGTCCCTGCCAAAATCATCCATCAATTGATCCCAGGTGATGTGTCTATCTATAATCGTAACATCCTGGAACATGCCCTGGATGGCCTGACGCCCCTCGGTAGGATCCTGATCGTAATATATCTGTGTCAACAAACAATCATGTCAGTTTCTATTATATGGAAACTTTACATCTACGACTATCTATAAACATGATTATACTTACAGGATCGCCATGGCTAGGCACTCAAAGAATCTGATAGACATCCTCCAAAGTGATCGATGCCTCTCCAGTAGGTAGATGGAAGGTGTTGTGCTCGCTATGCCATCTCTCAGCTAGCATAGTCAACAACCTATGATTAGCTCTAATATGGGGAAACTTTAGGAAGTAGCCAAAGCCCATCGCCCTCAAGTCTACCCAGCCTGGATCATCCAAATCTCAGACATATCATAGCCTAGTAACCTTTGGCACTCTGATCAACAGTGCCAGAAAGAACTCCTACAAACCACCAATCCAAAACCTGATGTCAAAACATATCATGATGGATGTATAAAATCAATACAATGCATCTTAAAAAGCAAACATTGTCTAGACCCATGTCATTTTGCTCAAAAACACTAAAACATGTCAAATTTTTCAACTGGGTGATACTGTTTATTGATAAAGTATCGTACGATACTTCTTCCTATAGTAGTGCGATAGTATCTTGAAGTGTGATACTTCACCTAGCATCGCACGACATTTCATCTGGTATCGTGCGATACTAGACTTAATGTCGGTGCAATACTATGTTGACCCACGAAGTATCGCATGACATTTTCCCTCAAAGGGTGCAATACTTGCAAAAGATCGTATGATCTTTCACCCAAGTTCAAAAATTTGAAATTTAAAAATTATTAAAAACATGTGTTAAAATGCATTAAATGCTCATAATGACTTAAAAAGGGTGAGTTTTTTTGAAAATATATTGGGGTAGCATACTATGGAGGCCGGTTATGCAACCGGGCGCACTCAAATTGATGCCTGTGAATCGGGACTGCTACTTGCTGAGCCATTTTTCTCTCTCTAAGCTCTTAAGATTCTCAAATCGCTAAAAGACAAATGATTTTGAAAATGACCTTTTTTACCCCTTTTATAGCATTTTAACTTTTTGACCTAATTTTCAAAACACCTTGGAATTGCATGAAAATTTCACCCCTAGCTAATTTTGATGCCCTAGATCCATTTTCAGGATCGAAATCAAAATATGAGTTCATCTTGATAGTCAAATTTTCATTTCAAAATTTTCCCTTCTTCTATGCAGTTGGCTAACCTTTTGAGGCCTGATCCTTCGATCTTTGCTGGGGCATTCTTTCCTTCTTCATTCCCATCTCTCTCACCCTTCTAGTCTTTTCATTTACATTTAATTTCATCTCTCTGATGTCTTCATTAAGGCATATCTACTTGATGGTTATTCTATCATTCTTTATCTCTTCGATTATGATTTCTAGTGATTTGATCATGTTGCTCTTGCTTCTACCTTCCCTCTACCTAATTTTGATTTTGATCCTGAGGGGGCAGACACATCATATCCTATTGGCTATTCTCTAGAGCATATGCTTGACCACTCCATTTACTCTAACTGATCTATCTTTGCGCTTGACATGTTAGTTCTCATCTCAAGTCTTGATACTGTCCATCTCTTTCCTAAGTGTTCAGTACTGTCGCTACCAGGCTGACCTTGCAGGATTTGCTATCTCTCTGCACTTCATACTTTGGAGTCAGATCTCTATTGCCTTCTTGGCTGATCTATTCTTTGATGTAATGTGTTCCCAGATCGATCACACATTAGTCAAAGAGGGGCAAATGTAATCACCTAAAAATGGTCACCTAGACTATTAGCCCCTTTTGCTAAAATTATTAATTGCTTATTCTTGATCAAATCTTGGTTCTATCATTTTTGATTATTTTCTATGGGCTAACCATCTTACCCTAAAGTCTTTATTTAATTAAAAGGAGTCTCCTCCTCTTTTAATTAAATAAAAAGCCCCCCACTTTTCTTCTTATCCTAAGTTGCACAAATAAAGCATTATTCCTATTTTACAAAAAGGGAAAAAATACTTTTTGTCTCATATGGAGACAAAAGTCAACTCTTATTTTCTCATTGGAGGATACTTGTGCACATGGATTTCTCCTCTTTCAAGCTCCACCGTTGATTAAATCTTTTGCCTCTTAATCTCCATGGTCCATTCTTTCTCATTTCTTATAAAAGGAGAGCTCTCTTCTCATTCTTAGATCCATCTTTTGAATACTAATGTTATGCTGCAGGTTTTCTAGGTGACTTTGGAGCTTTGGAGATTTGGAGCATTCTTAGCTTTTGCATTCACATTCTATCTTAGTTCCATTCTTGCATTTTAGTTTCATTATCATGGCATGCATAGTTTAGTTTCCTTTATGCTTTAGATTGATTCACATAGTCTAATTAGGAGGGATTTTGTAATACTTGCATCTTTCCTTTCCATAGCTTAACTTGCATATTCATCTTAACATAGCTTGCATCTTCATTTCTAGCATTTCATTTTATTCACATTTTGATTCTTGAAGATATTGGCATTCTTGCTCTTGTCTCCATTGAATCTTCCATTGCATGGTTTACTAGCAAGGTCATAGGCTTAAATAGCTCTAGTTGAGAGCACACTTAATTTCCTTGCACTCCATGCCTAGGGAGCTCTAGGTTGATTTTCAAGGTCTCCCACTCATGGATTCCTTTGGAAGCAAAGACTTAGATAAGTGCACATCTTAGTGTGTATAGGATTTATGTCCCAAATCCCTCAAGATGTTCATTAACTCCTTTATGGAGCATATTTTATTCACATGGGGTGTCTAATTTAGGATCATCCTTGTGTAGTTGGCAATCTTGTATTACCCAAAAATATTTTCCTTTTAGTTAGTTTGTTTACTATTCCAGTTGGGCAGTTTATGTGTTTTTAGTTGAGGTCAATCCAATTGGCACGTCATCTTATGCAGTCATTGCAATGTGTTCTAGACATCATGATGATATCATGTGTATGACCGTATTAAGATCTATTATTTCTAGATAAAGATATGCTACAATTGGTCCAATCTTATATTTATAGCTTGGGCAAAGAGATCTGGCTTGCGATGAAGATTTACGATTTTTGGTTTCTTGTGGCACATTTTTTGATGTTCTTAAATTCATGGATGACCTCCTTGCATGATCACACATCATGTTATATCTATTTTGGGGGTGTTCTTATGGATTTAGGTCCTTTCCTATTTGATGTAATACATTTCCTTTATCTTCAAATTTGTTGATCGAATAAGCCAACTTGTGGTTGGTGATCTTGTATATAAGTAGGGTAGTAATTCTTATTTAAGAGGTAGATAGCAGGAAAAGAGAAAGAAGGGAATTGAGGTATTAAAGAATAAAACCAAGAAGAATTGGTAGAGAAGGAAAGTGATAAAGAAGAAATAGCAGGAAGGCTACTTTCGGTGTTATGAGCTTGTAGATGTAGAGATTTCTTGGTGATGTGGTTGTCTCTATGGAATGTACATGTAAATTTGAGGAATGATCAAATGTGTATAAGGGATTGACATTTAGAGAAACAAATCTGACTGCACTTACTGTTGTATATTGACAATGGTAAATTTGAAAAGTTGCATGTTGCAAGCTAGTTGAATGTAATTCTTCTTCCAGTTGATAATAACATTTTGTTTCTTGCTATTTGTTGGTAGTCTTTGTTTTAGTGTTGTCATTTTCCGCTATGTAATCTCTTGCCGCAAGGTTGGACATCTCCATTGGAGATTTCTCCTCCCTATCTGCATACGCATACACATACACATACATGTACACGTACACATACACATACACATACACATACACATACACATACACATACACATACACATACATGTACACGTACATGTACACATACACATACACATACGCGTATGTGTACACGTACACATACACGCACACACACATGCACATGCACACACACATGCACATGCACATGCACACACACACACACGCACACACACACACACATCCACATGCACACATACACGTAGACACACACATACACATACACATACCCACACATACACACACATACACATACACATACATATCATGTTTAGATGCTTTTAAAAATTATTTCTCATATTCTTAAATGTTATGTACAAATCATATGTTCTAGATGTTTCCTATGCTATATTTCAGATGTTTCCAATGCTACATGTATATATTTAGGTCTAAATTTATTCTTTCTTTTAAATTGTATAATGTATGCATGTAGATACATATATTTTGACATATCATCATGGCATCTCACAATGGCTCACACCATCACGATTTTGAGTAGAGTGTGCACCCTAAGATGGAGAAAATCTCACATCGATCTTCTTGAACTGCCCAGGAAATGGAGATGATATATAATGATAGTATTGAGAGATTGTGATGTGCTCTAGATGAGCTAGAGAATACATTATATAATGTTGTTGTCCCTCCCAATAGGGAAAAGACAAAAATTATTAGAGATGAGATGATACATATAATTGACGTTGCTCAATCATATAATCCTTATGATGATAGTAATATTGATGATTTCTATGCCTCTCTTTCCCATAGTGTCACTAGTATGACAAAATGGAAAATAATTGATAATTATGTTTCTACTGCTAATGTGAAGAGCATGTTCCCCTACTATCAGGACTAACAAAAAATTAGAGGATATTAGATCACTAGGTGCACATGGATATAGTTGTGGCACCTTGTATATATCCTATATGGTTGGTCACACATCTTATGTGCCCCAAAAGGATGAGGTGCCACTATATTTTGAAAAACAATTATCTGCAAAATTTTGTTTGCATCATGATGTAGATTATACATATTTTTTATCACGTGTTGGGAATTTTTTCTGATAGGTTAAGATGAGATGATTAACCACTTCCCTCTAATAAGATGACACCTTTTTGGTTCTTCCAAAATGTTTGGAACTCTCCAATGCAACAAATAGTGTAGCAGATGAGATGAGGAGAGATACATTTTCTAGTATTGCGACTATCGCGACTCAGGTTGACTAGATGCCATCTGATCACATGGAGAGATATATATTTCATTCTTGCAGTACTGCCATCCATCTTCTTGATCCTATATATTCTCATTTTGATCCTTACATCTGAGTAGAGATACCATCTCCTATTGAGATTGCATAATTACCCAAGGATTATTTGTGTTGCATGGGTGCATGTTCATCAAGTGATCTCCTAGATGCATATCATTGTATATAGATATTTCATGGGGTATGTCTCCATGAGATATCAACATTTATTGAGTGATTTGTTCGTGGACCATCCACTCCTAGAAACCCATGCTGGAGTTTGAGATCCTTAGGGTACATTGAGATAGAAGGATATTTTTCTACATCTTACAAATCCTTCACAATAGACAATAGTTGAATAGAATACTCCTCCTCTTGGTTAAACATCCATTGATCCTACAACTCAACCAACAAGAGTTCAAAGAACTTATTTCAATCTTCTTATGGATGTGGGCATTGATCCAGATGTAGTGTCCTTACACTCTTCATATTTTAGTATGATCGAGAAAATATCAGATGGTGCAAATACAATAAAAATTCAAATTTTGATTATAATTTAATAGTATAGCTTACTATAATATGAATTTTAATTATATAAATTAAACATGTACATATTTTTTAAATTTTATATATTCCATGGTATTATGATGGGTGTGACATGAATATTTGGAGGCACTTGACAATCCTATTCATCAGGATACATAGGTAATTTAAAATATTGGATTAAATATTATACATACATTAATTTTTCTTAACTATAAATAATTACATGTACATGTATCCATACATAAGTTTTTTAACATAATTCATGTACAATGTAGGTCCTTTAAGTAGTTCATCGACTAGGTTAGGGCCCAAGCCGACCTAGAGATATTTGTAGATAGCTCAACATTTCAGATATCCATTATAAACTTATTTTATGCATACATACATACATATTTTCTAGACTTATTTTATACATTCTAGACATTTCATGTGTTACATGTATATTTTAGATATTTCATGTGTTACATGTATATTTTAGACATTTCATGTATTACATACATATATTTTAGACATTTCACATGTTTGTTTGTGTGTGTTTTACATTGGATTTTATTTACATTATTTATGATTTCTTTTTGCTCATGTTTGTGTATGCATGATATGATATTTATATGTTTTTTACACTCGAGTGTATGTATGTTTTATAAAATTTTAAATAGAAAAATTTAGTTAGGATTTGCACTAAATTCAATTATTAAATTGAATAAGTTAGGATTTGCTAAATTCAATTGTTAAGTTTACAAATTAAATTTAAAAGAGATATGAAATTTATCTTTTACAATACTCATTTGAAGAATGATGCGAATGTTATTTAGAATGAACTCATCAATATTAAAAAATGATGTCATATGTACGGTCAATGTCTTAGGATTATATAATACATTTGAAAATTTCTACAAAAAAATACTTGCATATATATATGAACCATGATGATCATTAATTTAAAATAAACTTAAATTTCAAGAATTTTATAAAACAATAATCTAACTATTCATTAAATAAGTTAATTAACTTCCTAATTAATCTATTTGAAAATGAAAGAACCACTAATATGAGTAATTTTAATCCAATTATATCATAACCATTGATTGTAAATTGAAATATATCTTGTAAATAAAGGAGGACTGAATTTATAATAAAAACTAGGTTCCTAAGAGATCTAACAAATAAGATGAAAAATAATCTAATAAGCAATATCTAAAGAATACCACGTGTACACATGAATCCAAATACACATTTACAAATTCACCAACAAAGAAATAAACTATGTTAATGTACCACTAAATAATAGTGAACCATCAAAACAAATAACTATCCACATCAAAAGAGAAAAAATAAACTTGATTATCTAATAATAAATAAGAGAATACATGACGAATTCATGGAATCATTAGAGAAATGAATTAAAAACATCTAGTTAGATTAACTAAAGCATATAAACAATAGTGCTTTATAAATGAACTCATAGCTCTAGAATGTAGAATCAATAAGGTTCCAAAAATAACTATCAAAGCCATTAATAGGGAACCATCAAAACAAATAACTATCCACATCAAAAGAGAAAAAATAAACTTGATTATGTAATAATAAATAAGAGAATACATGAATAATTCATGAAATAGTTAGAGAAATGAATTAAAATTAGCTAGTTAGATTAACTAAAGCATAGAAATAACAACTCTTTATAAATGAATTCATAGCTCTAGAATGTAGAATCAATAAGGTTCCAAAAATAACTATCAAAAATATTAATATTGATCTATCAAAACAAATATCTATCCACATCAAAAGAGAAAAAAAGAAACTTGATTAGAATAATAAATAAGAGAATACATTATGAATTCATGGAATCATTAGAGAAATGAAATAAAATCAACTAGTTAGATTAACTAAAGCATATAAAGAATAGTGCTCTATAAATGAACTCATAGTTCTAGAATGTAGAATCAATAAAATTCCAAAAATAATTATCAAAGTTTGATTAATAGTGAGCCATGAAAATAAATAACTATCCAATATTCAAATCATAGTATAAATATAGATTCTCAAAATTTGACTATGGTCCTAGCAAATATGAGTTCAAAGCTAGAAAAATAAGTTTAACTTAAAGCTCCTGGTACATAGTCTGGATACTCTCTATCTTTTATTATCTCCAAAAAAAAATTCATGATCTTCAATAGGCAATCTCCACTTTTGGTTGTCATGTCCTCTTTTTGGCAATGTCTTTAATTGCAATCTTGTCATTATAACCAAGTGACAATAATGTAGAAATTTTTGGTCTAGCATGTAATTAATAAATTGAACATCATTTTTATCTATCTTTGTTTGTTGATAATAGGTGCCTTCAATAATAACTGATCCAGTTGGATATGTTTTTCCATCACCATATTTAGTTGATTCTAACAATTTTCATTTTAGTTTCATGCATCTTAGTAGATAATAATCTACACCTTCTACATTATCAGGATCTACAACCACAACAAAATATTACTTGTAGACCACAAATTTAAAAACAAACTTGTAAAATAAAATTTTCAACTTGATAAAATAAAGTTTAATTTTTTTATATATTTTAAAAATAACATGCGTGTGCATGCACTTGTAACAACTAAATCAAAAACACGTTCATAATTAACTGAATATATAGGATCATGAATATCTATGTCATTGTCACTATCTTCATAAGGAGGCATTGCAATTAACTAGTTCATTTCCCATTGTGAAACATATCCATCTACAACATTCTCACATTTACTATTTGTGTTGTTCTTGATGTAGTCAACACAAAAGCGTGTTTTTTCTCTTGAATTACAAGAGGCTTATTGTGTCTTGTAGTCATTACTTGATGTAAACTTCTAATACTAGTAATCATTTGACAATTATAAGGATTACATCAATCAATATCTATTACAAATATGAAATAAAATACACATTTTAGGATCAAGAGTTATAGTAATAGTCAATATATATAAATGTACATATATGTTTCATCATAAGTAAATTAATACATTCAAATGCACTATATTTTGTAAATAATTTGAACACTATTTTACCTCTCACTTCCCAAAAATAATACTTGTATGTTGTGTCACGACTACCAAAATGATTTTTGCATCATTCAACAATTGTATTTGAATTTTCTAAGTTGTTACCTACACAAGAACTCAATTTAGAAAATGGACAAGCCATATATATAAGATATATACACTTCTTTTTAAATTAAATTGAGAATTGGATATCTAAAACTATTTTTATCTGCAAGTTCATATTGGCAACGTGCACGCTTCACAAATGCTCCTACTCCATCATGATCTCCTTTCCATATCTACTTTTAAATAAGTTCCACATAAACTTTATATTGTGTTTTGCATGTCACATAGATAGCCAAATAAAAGATTTTGTAGATTTAAATTGTCCTATCATGAAGTTACAATCAAATCTAAAAATGAAGTTAAAATAAATATAAAAAATATACATTTCATTTATATATACCAATTCAATTATACAAAATAATTTAAATGAAAATGGAAATATAGTACACTTACGAGTACATCCATTAGACCAAATCCAATGTTGTGAAGCATCTATCCCATGACATCCAATATCTTAAAAAAAAATCCAAAACAATGAGTTACATAGCTCCTATCATGACCCCTATCTTTTATGATATAGAAATGAACCTCCTTGATGATAATGTATTCATTTGGACTACTTTCTACATCCTCCACATCAAAATGTACATGCCTATATAGAAAACTTGTACAAATATTACCACTTGATCATAATGATAATATTAAGCTTGAATCTCCATGTGAGGACTAAATGTATAGCTCTTAGAGAAATCTACAATTGAAAGAATACAACCTAGTGGAAAATAATTTTTTAACTCACGAAACTATTTAGCTTACCATCTTGCACCATGAAAATATTGGATATGTGGATAAATGATATTAAAAAATATAGTCATAAACTCAATACATAGGGAAATCCACTCTCTTTCAACACAATTTTTTTTTATTCAAGTCCTTTCTTAGTTTGGTATGTCTCATATTCAAATCTCTTCCATATAACTAGCATTCAAATATCAATATTATCAATTTGAATTGAAAATTTATTCAAATATCCACAATCATTGCATGCACTTTTTATACACTATATATTGAACTCATTTGAATATTCTAATTTACCACATAAATTAATAAACTTCACAAATTGTGTTGTACCACCATAAATGACTATATTTGGATTGATTACTGTCATAGATTTTTTATATGATTGCAAGTGTAGATGAAACTCAACATGATTTTGACAACAACAAATTTTATGTACTTTATTTATGCATACAAAACAAGGACACAATCTCTCAAACACCCTTTGACAAATCTTGACATCTAAAAATCCTTGCTTGAATTTTTTGAATAATTCACTTTGTGGTGTATCTATATAATGTTTTGGATGTGAATTTTTTGTACCATCTCCATCTTTCATATGTATAGCATCCCTTCTATTGCAATAAACACAAGAGTGACTAGTCCAATATTTAATGACCTATCTTCTTACATCTTCAAAAAAATTATCTTTCAAGGAAGCCACAAATATTTACCCAATTATTTTCAATGTTTTCATCTAACATTTTTCTCCTCTTGATATATCTTTGAATAATTCTTCTAGATACATTTAGTAATTGAGAGTTTTATTGGGCTTGTTTTCTATGGGACAATTTATTACTAGTAATCATAATCATCAATGCTCTACATGAAACACTTAAATCAACACCTCAACTTGTGTTATCAATACAATTCAATGTTTCTTGCAAATTTTTAATTATTGTTTCTTTTACATATGTTGTCCTTTTCTTATTATCAATGCACAACAACTCCAAAAATAGGGGTCATTTATCTTTTCTAGAATAACATAGCAAATAATTGTGCTCTTCTAAAAAAAGATTTATTTTCAAAATAATCATCCCAATTTTTTTTACAATGAAATTTCAATGTGCTTTCAAGTATCAAATCTTTAGAAGAAATTTCATTAAAAATAGAATCAGAAGAAATTTAATTAAAAAGAGAATCTTCATTTATCTCCATCAAATTTTGCACACCAAAAAAATATTTTCTATATTGACTAGTACCAATTTGTTCTTGTACCCAACTTGTAGCTTCTTGAACATCAACAAGTTGTTCTTGAACATCAACATATTTCTCTTGAGTACATTTTGTATTATCTTTTATTTATCACCCCTTTTTTTGGTCATAAAGCCTTGATCTAGTCCTTTTATTCCCCATTGCACAAACTCTTTAGATTGAGTTTCAATTCACCTACACATAGAAATAAAATATACCTAATAAAAAAATATATGTAATAAATTTATAAATTCATGGATCTTATTATTTTCAAAAATTAAAAAATAATTAAATAAAAAAAGTTTACAATCAACCTACTTGTAAAAAATCAAAGCCTTTTTCCCAATTTATGTGAAAAAACACTACCCCTTATCACAAAAACTCGATTTTCTCAAAAAAAAAAAATTTAAAAATTTTTTTATGCAAAAAAACCAATTAAATGTTTCACACATTATGTTTTTTCATATTAAAAACAAAAAAATAAAAATGCCTCTTATATGAGGCATATTACATATTACATATAATATGTATAATATTACACACACACACACACACACACACACATATATGCATACACATTGGATATCGAATATGTATCAGATATCCAATATATATTTGATATCTGATTCTATTCAACTTAGGTATTTTCCATGGCCAAGTGTACTGACACCCAAGCCTACTAAAAAGTCATCACACATTTTTGCATTTTTGGGCGGATGAGAAACGCTTTTATTTCACATCATCACTTTGTGGCCCCCTATGATCCTAGACATACCCATATAGTGTCTAAATTTATTAATTGAATAGATGATAGCAAGCATTATTTTTCTCTATATGATAGTGTAGTTTACCTCATATCCTTGTAAAATTTTGCTAATCTAGTAGATAACATATTCTATATTACCTTTCTTCAACCCCAAAACTAATCTTATGGAAAAATTAGATGCATTCGTGTGTGTATGAAATGACAACTTCCGGTTAGGTCCTCTGAGTGTTGGTGCCTAAGTTAGAGCCCCTTTGAGGGCTTCAAGTGATTGTTGGAAATCATTATACCATTCAAAATCCATATAAAACATCTCAAAGTAGAATCCTTCAAGGTACCTAGGAAAAGCTTAAGTTTGTGCCCATGTCAGTATTATAATCATATCTTTGACAAAGAACATCAAATTCAAATAGAAAATTATCAATATCTTTTGTAATCGAGCCATAGAATTTAGAAAAATCTGATGGGGGTACATTCTTGAGGTAACATCATCTATAGATACATCCTTGGGTTCTCTACCTCCTTATCATTCATCTTAATTTTTTCTTATGTATTCTTGGAGCTATGTTAAGGCTTCTTGTTTAGGGTTCCTAAAAGGGTCCCCTTCTCATATTTGTATCTCCTTCCTTTGGTTCTCTTATCATACTAAATAGATCAATTAGGTTACTATGTGTAGGTAGTATATCTTTTATTTTTTCAAAGGGAAGAAATCTTCCTAATGCATTTCTTTGTTGCCACATGCCATATGTATCTTAAGCTTATATAACTATATTCTTGCACTTATTTGTAGATTATTTTTCTAAATAGAGATTATACTAACTAAATTCTAAAGATGAAAAACATAAAAATTACACTAAAAAATAAAATAACAAAAAATCAGATCTATGCTAGAAATCCTAAGCCTTAGAAGCATCCCTAACAATGACACCTAAAATGACTTGTCTCCATTATGGATAATTAGTCAGTCCAAACAAATCAATGCACACTTCTACTGTGGTAATTAATCCCCAATTAAGTAACCTTTCATCCTAAGGGAGACTCTTTTAATTATCAAATTGAATGGCACTAACACTATATATACAAAAAATTATTTCTAGCTTCTAGTTTAATGCATAAAATAGTAACAATTCTTAAAGAAAACAACAATAAAGGAAATCTAAAATTGGGTCTAGTCACACAACAATGGTCATAGGTGAACAAACTAGTAAACTAACAACAATCTAGTTACTAAGGAAACACTTGTTACAATAAAACTTAACTAAATCTATTATTAACTAATTTAACTTATTATTTTAAATTGAATAAATCTAATGTACAAATTAACTATTAGTCAACTAAACACATTAATAATATGCAAAAATGTAATAAATGAAATTACTAATTAATCTACTCTAACCTAGGGATTACTTCACCTCAAGTGTCCCTTGCTTGAGGATTCATAACCTTGAATCAATACAGAGCTTTAACTCAATTGAAGATAACCATCCACTTGCATTAACAATATTGGAAATTACAATAGTATCAGTCTATGCTAATGATCGTAATCTAGGAAAAGATTTGAGAATTTTTGAATCACTAAGTTCTTAAGACTATTCTAGATTTTATACCTAAGTCTTTGAAGTAAAGATCATAAATGTCATTAAATATTTATTACACGCATGCCATTCTTTAACATTATATGAATTATTCTAAAAATTAAAAAAAACTACTTAAAAAAGCTACAAACATGGAGTCTGAGTAGAACTCAAACATGTCATCATGGGTCATGTAGTTGTATAGGAAAAAGATTGTAACCCAATAGATGACCATTGTTAGTCCATAAAGTCTCCACATTCACGCGTATAGAAGTAGCAAGGATAGTCATTTCGGTGAGAGAAACCTCATCAATCATCTCCTCTGACTCCTTCACCATCAGTTTAACAAAGATAATTATTTGCAACTATTTTTCATAGCTCATCCTTTGAAGTTGCAGGTTAGTTGAAAATAGAGAAAGTATACAAACATACCAATTTAATCCCAAAACATCATATAATTGGAATTAATCATTACATTACACAAATGTGTATAGATTATACTACATACTATTGTATTATATATATCAAGTATCATTATGAGTTTATCAAATTAGATGTTTAAGTATAAAAGGTCTCAACAAAGTCTGATTTAAAACAACAACCAAAAACACTTTAAAAGATAGATTTTCAGGTTCACCAAGTACCTTGATAAGGCAATCTAAGATCAACAAGAAGCTAAAGAGGATGGGAAGGAGTAGTAATACCAAAGGTGTTGGTTTGAGTGACTTGGCTATGACTACTTGGAAAGAGGTATTGGGCATATAGAAGAAGAAATGGGATGCTATTTATGGCCTAAAGAAAAATGAAAAGTCCATTATGTTTCCTATTATTAGTAGTTTTTTGGTGTTGGGCTTGCATACCTAATTATTATGCTTGTTTGATAAAGACATATTAAGTTTATCTAGGTTTTACTTTATGTTGATCTACGATATGTTGAACTCAATTTTTTAGGGGACTACAAGCTTGGTTAGAGATGAGTTATTTTCTAACTGCTTGCTTTAGCTAGTGTTATCTAGGTTTGATGTTTCGATCAGCTAGATGGTGTTCTTTGAGCTAGTTTAAAACATTTTGTTGTTCTTGCATTTGTTATTGTTATACTATCTTAAATTATGTAATCGGGTTTAGAGCCCTTTCCTTGCTAATCTAATAAAAAATATTAAAAAGTTATCATCCATGACTCAAAAGTTCAATTGTAGTATAATCTTAGAAAATAAAAACCCTTTGGATAAATTAAGATAGAGTGAGATTGTTAAATGTCTTGAAAGTTGGTTATCTACATTGGGATTTAGTCTTCTCTCTATTGTGATTAGTGATTTGGGAGAAACCATTTGTAACTATATAGTTGAAGTCATTATCAATATAAACAACTCTTTCTAGAGAGTGTAGAGAATAATGAAGGTCTAACTGTTATCTCTATTGAGCATTTATTGTCACTTAGTATCAAAATCAATAGTCGGTTATCTATACTGCACTGGTCGGTAAATACAAAGAGATAGGGAAGTCGGTAATGCTTTATAGAATAGTTGGTTAACAGTAATCACCAAAGCATCAAATAGTCTATCGAGCACGATACACACCGAAATCGATGGTCAGTATACACTGAGTCTTCCAGACAACACCGAGAAATCTAGACAAGCATTTATCGAGGGAAATAGAAATGGTCTAAGAATCAGTGAAGGCACAATTTTCAAGACAGACGGTTACAACAGATTGACACACATGTAAGAAAGATCAAGGAAGCATATAATGTATAGATACTCATTAAATGTGATGAGAATCTCAATGTAAAGATTTGATCTTAACTATTTTTGTACATCGTAGATGTTAGGGTTATCAATTTTGCTTAACCTAATTTTTGCTTAAGCGGCAAAACCAGAACACTATAAATTTAGTGTGTTTGTATCATTTTAGGTTGTTGAATATTGTTGTATGCACTTGAAGCTATTGCCTACTTCAAGTCTAAAGGTTATCAGACATAACCGAGAAAAATTATAATCAGAGAAGATTTAGAAGCCAAGTATGGTAAAGCACTCGATTCTAATGAAACACTAGTTGACACTGTAATCGAAGGTTTGCTAAAGTTAGCAGATAAACCATATGAAAGTTAAGAAACTTAGAGAAAGAAATTTTAGCATGCACACAGGAAACATCAACTGACCCCAAACCTTATCAAAGCATATCTTAAGGATACATGAAATCAAGTGGTTGATTACCGATCTCAGACATAAAGGAGAGCAAATAATAGACCAGGTTATAGAGTTGCAGAAAGAACTCATTTTACACCTAAAGATTTTTTATCAGCATATCGACAAGGCACAAACACTTGTATCCACATCAAAACTCTCTGTGTTGGATAATGTTATGGATATGCATGCACAAGTTAGTTATGAGCAACTTACTCTTACTAAATTGAAGGAGGAATGGGAGAACCTCTTAGATTCACTGAAGAAAACCCATTAGAACATTTTTGATAAGCTGTAAGTATACATTCTATTTTTGGCATTAATCTCAAAAAGGGGGAAAGCAAATGTATATGCCAATAGACATTCATTTTGATATATAGCTCTGTATACTTTACACACTATCGAGATTATTGTAAGGGGGAGTACTTACTGTACTTAAGCAATTTTGTATATGTATATATCGGGAGATATAAGGATTTGTGTATATACATTTTTTTTATTTTGATACTAATGCCAAAGGGGGAGATTGTTATCTCTATTGAGCATTTATTGTCACTTAGTATCAAAATCATTAGTTGGTTATCTATACTGCACTGGTCGGTAAATGCAAGGAGACAGGGAAGTCGGTAATGCTTCATAGAACAGTCGGTTAACAGTAATCACCGAAGCATCAAATAGTCTACTAAACATGATACACACTGACACCGATGGTCAGTATACACCGAGTCTTCCAGACAACACCGAGCAATCTAGACAAGCATTTACCGAGGGAAACAAAAATGGTCTAAGAATCAATGAAGGCACAATTTTCAAGATAGACGGTTACAACAGATTGACACACGTGTAAGCAAGATCGAGGAAGCATATAATGTATAGATACTCATTAAATGTGATGAGAATCTCAATGTAAAGATTTGATCTTAACTATTTTTGTACATCGTAGATGTTAGGGTTATCAATTTTGCTTAACCTAATTTTTGCTTAAGCGGCAAAACCAGAACACTATAAATTCAGTGTGTTCGTATCATGTTAGGTTGTTGAATATTGTTGTATGCACTTGAAGCTATTGCCTACTTCAAGTCTAAAGGTTATCAGATAGAACCAAGCATAATTATATTCAGAGAAAGTATTCAGAACTGACAAGGCAACCGAGCATCACATAGCAAAAAATCTACACATGCAAGGTGATATATAAACAATATTTAGATGATCTGTATCTGACAAATATAGTTGTCAATTAGAGCAGATACACTTTTCTATTGCTTTCTAACAACTGTAATAGAGTTATCAAATTCTCCTAACCGAGTGGATTTAACAGTCCTATTGTAAATCTCTTAACCGAGTGCACACTTAATTGTGTTGCTAAATCCTATAACTAGGTAGATCTAGCTGATCTAACATGTTACTCCTAATAGGGTAAGATCACCAGAAGTGATCACAATTGTAGCCTTAACAGGCAAACACTTTTCTATCTGCAGTAGTGAAGAATTTGTGGGTGTCATCCCCACCGCAATTTTTACCTTCTTACAAGGGTTTCTGTGTTACCAAAATACTTGTGCTATGTGATTACATTGATGAGTTTATGTTTATTTACTTTCATAAGTTATCTATGTAATTGTTTCATGCAAGTTATATTGATCGGTAAATACAGTTTACATATTCAGTATTGAAGGGATCTAAGTGAAAGTTTTAGTGGATACTGATTCACCCCTCCCCTCTTAGTATTTATCTCTCCTATTTCCAACACTAACAACTATATCAATATGTTTTTAGAAAAAAATATGTTATTCACAAAAGATAAGATGCAAGTGTTTACTAATTGTCAAAGAACCAACTAAAAAAATATTTCCTCAACCCTTCTTTACATAACTGACAACACTTTTTAGTTCACTTCCTTTCTTTACAACCTAGTAATAATTGAAACTTATGTTCTTATTATATTAAAAAAAAATCAACAATATTTAAATTTTAACTTTAAAAATGAGAAAATAATAATATGATAAACTAATTGAAACAAGAAATACAATAAAATAATATATTTTAATTAAAAATAATAATTAATAAAATAATAATAATAATTTAATATAAATCTCAATCATATTATTATGTTATGATAGAGAAATAGGAAATATATAAGGGTAAAAGCACAATTGGTTGTCACCCTTTTAGCTAACGGGGAGGCAAAATTTTGCCTACTCTCAGCCGAGTAGGACTCGGCCGAGCACACGTAGGCACCACGTAGTACCGAATGGTGCCTACATGGCGGGACAGACTCGACCGAGTCTTACTCGGCCGAGTGAGACTTGACCAAGTCTACAAAAGTTAATATATACCCAAAATTGGGCCTAAGCTGCTCATTTGGAAACTGAGGAGCTAAGCCTAGCGGGAGAAGACTACAGTGCAGACTCGACCGAGTTCAGGGTAGGTTTTTTTAATTTTTATTTTTTCAATTTGTTTGTGTTTTTTAATTGATTTTTTAATAGTTATATATGCAAAAAAAATGTATTTTTTTTACTTAGCATTGTTATTTAAGTATTTTTGTTAATTAGCATTGTTATTTAAATTAGGACCTAATACCTGACCTAATACCCAGGACCTGATACTTACAATTATGTACTTGACCCTTAAGACCGAATACTTGACCTAATACTTACTAATTGTACAACATAGTCCACCCTATAATTTAACTTTTAACAGCCTAACCAAATAGTTCACCTTTAAGACCCAATATGACCCAATACAGGTGACCTAATACTTACTAATTGTACAACATAACCTAGACCAAATAGACTCTTACTGACCTTAATAGGACCATTTAAAGACTATCTTATTACTGACCTAGAATCTAGGACCATTGTTAATCTAGGAGCATTGGTCAGTTGCATCATGCATATGTTACAGGACACTCAGAGGGTTGCTTAGTTTGTATGTATCATGATGACCTAGCTTAGGATGTCAAACATTTATAATGCTACTAGACCTAGATACATTTGATTATTATATGTTTCACATTTTTGTTTATGATTTGACATACAAATTTATATACTAGATGGACGTAGACATAGATGATTTACGTGTTTATGTTTGGCATTTAGATACATGCTTTTTTATATGTTTTTTATATTTGATTAGATGCTTAAATTTACATGTGTTTACCTAGATATATTTTACATTTTTTTATTTACATGTATATGATGCTTAAAGTTAGATGTTTTACATGTGTTTATTAAGATCTATCAAGAAACACATGTGTTTATGATGTTTGACATGTGTAATTAATACATAAATTAGTAGTGTTTTAAATGGGTAAATGCATATATATGTATGCTCTACATGTTTTAGTGATATTTTCCATGTGTTTAAGTTTGTATATATATATGGTGTTTGCTTAGATGGTTTACATGCATTTATGATGTTTCACATGTTTAAATATCAATATGTTCAATTATTCAATAAATTCAAAATACTTTATGTCAAATTTAATACATCCCCTTTTAAGTCATCAAAATGTAAACAATACATCCCCTTAAGCTCATTTAAGCAATTTAATCTTCTCTAATTGATTAAATGAAAAATTTTCTATCATCAACAAAGCAACACATATATAACATATTACATGAACATATTTATTACATGCCCAAGTAAGACATTGAACATCATAAATACATCAATTTAATACATCCCCTTAAGACACGTAAACTTAATATATCCCCTTAAGACATGTAAATATAAATATACATCAATTCAATACATCCCCTTAAGACATGCAAATGTAAATTTTTCTATCATCAACAAAGTAACACATCTATAACATATCATAAAAAAATTTCTATCATTTACTACATACATGTAAACCTAAATATATAAATTTAATACATCCCCTTAAGACACATGTAAATGTAAATACATTAATTTAATACATCCGGGCTCAAGACATGTAAATGAAGAATATAATACATCCGGGCTCAATACATTAATTTAATATATATCTATCATGTACAATTCATAGAAGAATATAATATCACCCCCAAGCTCATTTCATCATCTATAAGCTATTTTTTGTGAAGATGTCTACTTATCATCCAAGCTCATAGAAGAAGAGAATATCACTTCAAGTTCATTTCATAATCTATGATCTAAAATTTATTGGTTATATACCTAGATCATCTAACCTCAAAGAGGGATTGTTATCCAATTGATTCATTCTTTCAATCACTTTGCCCCTTTTCGTAGCACTTCTCTACATTAGAGCATTCTAAATGTGACCCCAATTTTGTTGGATTTATTACATCATTAGATAGATATATAGGTTAATTTAGAAAGAATATTTAATATATAGCTATTAATTTATATAAATAAGCAATAAGCAATAAGCTAGTTAAGCTTCAAATTTAAATTTAATTAGGGGTTTGAGGTAACCTTTTCTCAAGTTATTGTTAAGTGTCAATTCTCACTCTAAACCTCTCCAATTACTCATCTAAGTCAAGTTATAAACAGCTCGTTCACCACCCCTAACATCCCCTTAAGACATGCAAATGTAAATTTTTCTATCATCAGTTCAAAGTAACACATCTATAACATATCATAAAAATATTTACTACATACATGTAATCCTAAATATATTTAAGTGTCAATTCTCACTCTAAACCTCTCCAATTACTCATCTAAGTCAAGTTATAAACAGCTCGTTCACCACCCCTAACATCCCCTTAAGATGCGTGAACCTAAATACATCAATTTAATACATCCTCTTAAGACATGTCAACATAAATACATCAATTTAATATAACCCTTAAGACATGTAAATGTAAATACATCAATTGAAGACATCTATAATTTGTAGGCTCCTTGTTGATTAGTACTATCTAGATTATATTTCTAGGTTTCATTAAAATTTGGTACTTGATGTTGTTCATTTATAAGTTTACATGCTTCTTTTTGAATGTAAAATTTTTTGAGCATTGAAATTATTGTCACCTTAATCTTGAGGTAGATTTTTTAAATTTAATCTAGATATTAAATTCATTTTTTCATACATGTGCTTTTAAATATGTATGTATGTGTAAATTTATGCACATTCAATTTTAAGTAAATATGCGTGTGCATGCATTAACTTTCTAAGTTTACCATGATTGATTGTTTCCATACATGTGTTAAATGAGGTTTTAAATTTTTTTTCATGTTTTTAAAGTAAAGTATGTACATGTATGTATTTAATTAGATCTTTTGAAAGTTATCTTTTTTTAATTTATATATAATCAATTGATTTTCTAATGAATGTGTACATGTATATATATGTATGTGCTTACTTGCAGCGAGCATTTATACTATCTAGATCTCTATCTAGATATATACATTCATGGCTTCTAGTGGTTCAGATCATAGTGTCCTTAATAGTGAGGGATCACGAGCTCAGTTAGAGCAGCATGGTGGTACCTAGACTCCACAGAGCAGAGTCAATCGTAGAGATGAGATTATCTCTAGTATGCAGGCCGCTCTGACTGCATTAGAGCGGACACTGTAGAACAGTACTACTCTCCTTGTTAATAGGGAGAAATTGATATCTATACGGACTGAGTTGATGAGTATGATTCATAAGGTTGAATCACTCAATCCATATGATGATGTAGCCATTGATAGTTTTTATTTATGCCTCTCTACCACTGTCAAAGGGATAGTGGGTTGGAGTATTGTTAATGTAGATGTTTCAATCACTCAGGTTAAGAACATGTTCGGCACCCATTACAGTAATATGAGGGTGGTTCAAGCATATAGGGTCACTAGATGTACTGATGAGTTAGTGGCCCCTTTCATATACCCTAGATGGATTGCAACTCATCACATGTGGCCCCAAAAGGATGAGGTGCCACTTTATTTTTGCAAACAATTGTTTGCAGAGTTTCATTTGGGCTATGATGTTGACTACACTGATTTACCACCACATGCTGGTCAGGGTCGCGGGAGATATCAGGATAAGTGCAGACGACCCGATATACCACAACCCCTTAGTAAGAGGGCATTGGTGGGTCAAAACCTTTTGGTTCTTCCAAAAGGTTTGGAGACCTACACTGGAGCTGGGTAGGCTGCAGCTGAGGACACGCATTTAGATATCTATTCTAGCATTGCCACCATTGCCACTCAGGTCAAGGAGTTGTCATCTGATCATTTGGTTAGGTACATGCTTCGATCACGGATGAGTGCAGGTGTATCACCTTCTAGTACATTTTATGACCTGTTCATCAGATTTGATCTTCCTACTCTAGATGAGATAGGATGACTACCCGAGGATCGCATGTGCGAGATTAGCTCTATGTTAGTGACTGATCTCCTAGCCGCTTACCAGAGGATTTCTACATTGCATGGGATTGAGCCACATGATATGCCTACTTTCATTGGAGGAGGATAGTGTTGTTCTATATCTTCTATAGGAAGCAGTCAAGGATAGGGCTCAGATATAGAGGCAAGTACATCTAGGCAGAGTGTGGATGATCTTACACCACCTCCACAACATACACAGGCTCCTACAGAATAGACACAGACTATGACCTCACGATTCCACAGTGGAATCTTCTCTGATTTTCTTATGGGTGAGGACGTTGATCCTGATGCGATGTCCTTACACTCTTCTGAGTTGTCTGACCTTGGACGTGCATTACAACAGGTAAGAAATTGGATTTAATAAATTAATTTAAATATATTTAGAATCTAGATATATACATACATGTCTATAGTTTTAAATTTAAATTTATTTAAATTATGTATGACTTATAGGACATTGGGACAAGTGCTACATATGGAGATCTAGAGGAGCCTACTGATCCGATTCATTGAGATACAGAGGTACAATTTAAGAATTAAATAATTTAATTAAATTTTATAATTTATTTGTCAATATTTCTTAAATTATTTATACATTGTTATATATGTATTTGTACATGTACAGACTCAGGTCCAGTGGGATGAGGATCTAGCACGTGATGGTGATCATCGACGTAGTTGATCTCATATGTTCATATCTAGATTTAGATATACATGTTCATGTCTCTAGTACATTTATGTTATATGTTGATCTCTCTGATATGTTTTATACATTGATCTCTCTGATATGTTTTATACATCATTGATCTCTCTGATATGTTTTATACATTGATCTCTCTGATATGTTTTATGTTATATGTTGATCTCTCTGATACATGTTTTATACATTGATATATGTTTTACATGAACTTGGATTTTGTGATATTATCTCTAGACATTTACATTGATAGATACATGTTTGGATTTTGTGATCTATCTAGACATTTACATTAATAGATACATGTTTGGATATTGTGATCTATCTAGACATTTACATTAATAGATACATGTTTGGATTTTGTGATCTATCTAGACATTTACATTAATAGATACATGTTCAAGGATTTTGTGATCTATAGACATTTTGATCAATGTATGTATGTTTGATTTGTGATATCTAGACATAATTTACATTAATTTAAAGATATATACATGTTTAGATTTTGTGATCTCTATCTCTAGATATTTACATTGATCATACATGTGTAATTGAAAAATCAAATGAAATTCATTTTACCTATAAAGAAATAAATAGAAGTCATACATGTATAATTTAAAAATCAATTGAAATTCATTTTATCTAATTGACAATCTAATCTATTTAAATTTCAATCCAACCCCTTAAGACCTAGAGAAAATTCATTTATAGACTAGAAAGGTATTCAATGAACAAGAAATCAATCTAATCAATCTAAACAAAAAATCTAGAAGTTTGTAGACCTATCTAATATAATTTATCTATTTAAAATTCAATCCACCCCTTAAGACCTAGAGAACATTCAACTAATAAGAGGTCTAAAATTCAAGTAGAAAGTAAATTGAAAGTTCTATCTAATCAATTAAAATTCATTTATAGACTAGAAAGGTATTCAATGAACAAGAAATCAATCTAAACAAAAAATAGAAATTTGTAGACCTATCTAATATAATTTATCTATTTAAAATTCAATCCACCCCTTAAGACCTAGAGAACATTCAACTAATAAGAGGTCTTTAAAATTCAAGTAGAAAGTAAATTGAAAGTTCTATCTAATCAATTAAAATTAATTTATAGACTAGAAAGGTATTCAATGAAAAAGAAATCAATCTAATCAATCTAAACAAAAAATAGAAATTTGTAGACCTATCTAATATAATTTATCTATTTAAAATGTTGTGAAGCATTTATCCCACGACTCGCAAGATTGTTGAAAAACATGTTGAAACAATGAGCCACATAGCTCCTATCATGAACCCTGTCATCACTAATATAGAAATGAACCTCCTTGATGATAATGCATTCATTTTGATCTGTATTTTCTATCTCATCCAAATCATATTGTGCATGTCTATAGGTTACATGCACACATATTGCAACTTGATCAGAATGATAATATTGACTCTGGATCTCCTTTTGAGGGGAAAATGTATAATTCTCTGCAAAATCTACAATTGAAAGAATAAGACCTAACATAACCTAACATGACCTAAAAGACCCCTTAAGACCTAATATGACCTCACATGAGCTAACATGACCTAAAAGACCCCTTAAGACCTAATATGACCTCACATGACCTAACATGACCTAAAAGACCCCTTAAGACCTAATATGACCTCACATGACCTAATAAGACCCCTTAAGGATTGAACATGACCTATATATGACCTAATAAGACCTAATATGACCTAGCATGACCTAATATGAGCTAACATGACCTAATATGACCTAATAAGACCTAATATGACCTAACATGACCTAAAAGACCCCTTAAGACCTAACATGACCTAACATGACCTCACATGACCTCACATGACCCCTTAAGCCCTTAAGGACCTCACATGACCCCTTAAGCCCTTAAAAGCCCTAACCCCTTAAGCCATGACCCCTTAAGCCCTTAAGCCCTAACCCCTTAAGCCATGAGCCCTTAAGCCCTTAAGCCCTTAAGCCATGACCCCTTAAGACCTTATAAGACCTAAAAGACCTAATATGACCTAATAAGACCTAACATGACCCCTTAAGACCTAAAATGATCCCTTAAGACCTAATTTGACCTCACATGACCCCTTAAGGACCGAACATGACCTAATATGACCTAATAAGACCTAATATGACCTAGTATGACCTAATATGAGCTAACATGACCTAATATAACCTAACATGACCTAAAAGACCCCTTAAGACCTAATATGACCTCACATGACCTAACATGACCTAATATGACCTAATAAGACCTCACATGACCTAACATGACCTAAAAGACCCCTTAAGACCTAACATGACCTAACATGACCTCACATGACCTCACATGACCTCACATGACCCCTTAAGCCCTTAAAAGCCCTAACCCCTTAAGCCATGACCCCTTAAGCCCTTAAGCCCTAACCCCTTAAGCCATGACCCCTTAAGCCATGACCCCTTAAGACCTTATAAGACCTAAAAGACCTAATATGACCTAATATGAGCTAATAAGACCTAACATGACCCCTTAAGACCTAATATGACCTAATAAGACCTAACATGACCCCTTAAAACCTAAAATGATCCCTTAAGACCTAATTTGACCTCACATGACCCCTTAAGGACCAAACATGACCTAATATGACCTAATATGACCTAATATGACCTAACATGACCTCAAATGACCCCTTAAGCCCTTAAGGACCGAACATGACCCCTTAAGCTCTTAAAAGCCCTAAGCCCTTAAGCCATGAGCCCTTAAGCCCTTAAGCCCTAACCCCTTAAGACATGAGCCCTTAAGCCCTTAAGCCCTTAAGCCCTAAGCCCTTAAGCCATGACCCCTTAAGCCCTAAGCCCTTAAGCCCTTAACCCCTTTGGCCCTTAAGCCATGACCCCTTAAGCTCTTAAGCCATGACCTATCTAATCAATCTAAACAAAAAATAGAAATATAGACCTATCTAATCAATCTAAACAAAAAATAGAAATATAGACCTATCTAATATTTATCTAATCAATCTAATCAATAAATTGAAATTAAAATTCAAGTAGAAAGTAAATTGAAAGTTCTATCTAATCAATTAAAATTCAATTTACCTATCTAATCAATCTAATCAATAAATATAAATTTATCTAGACTCTAGAAAGGTATGCAATTCAAGAATTCAATCTATTCTAATCAATTGAAAAAAGAATCAATATAATTTCAATTTAAATATAGACCTATATTTAATCAATCTAAATAAAAAATAGAAATATAGACCTATCTAATATTTATCTAATCAATCTAATGAATAAATTGAAATTAAAATTCAAGTAGAAAGTAAATTGAAAGTTCTAGTTCTAAGAGAGAGAGAGGGGAAGGGGAAGGGGAAGGGTAAGGGGAAGGAGAGAGAGAGAGAGAACTTTCATCAATTAAAATTCAATTCAGGTTTAATCTTGATCCATAAATTCAATCTAATCATAAATTTCAAATCAAATTTAAAGTCTACATATAAGTTTCAAATAGGATTTAAATTAAGTATGAAAAAATTAAAATCCTTCAACCTAAAGCTCCTGATACATGTAGTCTGGATCCTCTCTATCCTTTATTATCTGCAAAAGTTTTTCATGCTCTTCAATAGGCAACTTCCACTTTTGGTTTTTACTTGACCCTTTTTTTGACACAGTTTCAAACTGCAATTTCGTCGCTATAACCAAGTGACTATAATGTAGAACTCTCTCTCCGTGCATGTATTCAAAAAATTTAATTCCATTTTTGTTGATCTTATCTTGTTGATAATAGGTGCCTTCAATAACAACTGAACCAGTTGGATATTTTTGTCCATCACCATCGACAACTTCTTCAAGCAACTTGTGTTTTTCCTTGGTGCATCTTAGTAGATAATAATCTACACCTTCTATATTCTCAGGATTCACAACCACAACAAAAATATCACTTGCACAATTTATATTTATGTGTACAAGTAAATGTTAAAATTAAACCTCAAGTTCATATAATATATATATCACAAATGTACCTAGAAATAAAAAATACGCACCTGTAACAACTAAATCAGAAACACGTTCATAGTCAGCTGAATATATAGGATCATGTATGTCTATGGCATTGTCATCATCTCCATAAGGAGGCATTCTAATTAACACTTTATGATCCCATATTGAAACATATCCATTTGCAATATTAACACATTGACTCATTGTATTGTTGTTAAGACAATCTTCACAAAAGCATGATTTATCTCTTAGTTGAATCAGTGGAGGCTTGTGTTGTCCCATAGTCATCACTTGATGCAAAATTCTAATTCCAACAATTGATTGACAATTGTAGGGATTCGATCGATCGATATCTGGATTGGATGGATTGATATATAGACTCAGTTTGAAATCATGAAAAATGTGAAATGCAATATATATATAGATCTACAACAAGTTAAAACACACATGTGACAAACCTATATATATAGTTTCATGAATTTGAGTTTGAAAAATAAAAGTAAATTAAATAAATACCTATCACTTCCCAAAAGTAACATTTGTTGTATTTTGTGTCTCGAGCAGCGAAATGATTTTGACACCATTCAACAATTTTCTTTGAATTCTCTATCATGTTACCTAGAGAGATATATTTTTAACAATTTAGTATATATATATATATATATATATATATATATATATATATATATATATATATATATACATACATGTGTACATTTAATGTAAAGTTTTAAATAGTCTAGTCAAGTAAACAAGTTGAATATCAAATGTATGTACACATACCTTGAAGTTCATGTTGTCGGAGTGCACGCTTCACACATGCTCCTGCTCCATCATGCTCTCCTTTTCCATGTCCACTTTCAAAGAAGTTCCAAACAAACTTAACATTGTGTCTAGCATGTTGCATGGCTAACCAATTAAAGGCTTTTGTAGACTTAAATTGACCTACAATTCAAATAAATACAAAAATATATTTAAATGTGACACATAAATATATCTAGAAATGCTCAAAAATTTTTAAAAGAAAATTTATAATGCATGTACATACTTACCTGCACACCCATCAGACCAGATCCAATGTTGTGAAGCATTTATCCCATGACTCGCAAGATTGTTGAAAAACATGTTGAAACAATGAGCCACGTAGCTCCTATCATGAACCCTGTCATCACTAATATAGAAATGAACCTCTTTGATGATAATGCATTCATTTTGATCTATACCAGATTCTATCCCATCCAAATCGTATTGTGCATGTCTATAGGTCACATGCACAAATATTGCAACTTGATCAGAATGATAATATTGAGTCTGGAGCTCCTTTTGAGGGGAAAATGTATAGTTCTCCACAAAATCTACAACTGAAAGAATACAACCAAGTGGGAAACAATTTTTGGAATCATGAAACTGTTTAGCTTGCCATCATGCACCATGACAATGTTGGATATGTGGATAAATCATAGATCAAAATCTGTCCATGAACTGAAGGTACGGTAATTCACTCTCCTTTAATGTAATTTTTTTTTATTCACCTCCTGTCTTCATTTGGCATATCTCATATTCAAATCTCTTCCACTAGATTGGTGTTGTAACATCAATATTATCAAATTGTAAAGGAAATTGCTGCAAATTTTCACAATTATTGCATTCATTTTTTATACACTGGACATTAAATTCATCTGAATCTTTTGATTTATCACATAAAATGGACTTTACAAATTCTATTGTACTTCCAGTAACCATACCTAGATTAAGTATTGCCATAACCCTTTTATATGATTGCAAGTATAAGTCAAACTCAACATGATTTCGATAACAACATGTTTCACGAACCTTATTTATGTGTATGAAGCAAGGGCGCAACATCTCAAACATTCTCTGACATATTTTCACATCTAAAAATTCATGCTTGAATGCTTCAAACAATTCACTTTGTGTAGCATCGACAAAATGTTTTGGATGTGAAATCTTCATACCAGTCTCTTCATCATCCATTTGTATAGTGTCCCTTCTATTGGAAGAAACATGAGAGTGGTTGGTCCAAAAATCAATGACCCATCTTCTTACATCTTCAAAAATTTTGTCTTTACGGGGAAGTCTACAAATTTGTACCCAATTCTTTTCAATATTCATATCCAACATATTTCTCTTCCTAATATATCTCTGTATAGTTCTTCGAGATACATTGAATAAATCAGAAATTGCTCGAACTTGATTTCTATGTGTCAATTTCTTACTAGTTATCATAGTCATCAAGTCTCTTTTAGCTGCATTTGAATCTAGTCCTTTATGATCTGCCCTGTTAACAACGTTCAGTGCATCTTGTAAATTTTGAATTATTGTCTCTTTTACTTTACCTCCAACTTTCCTATTATCAATACCCAACAACTCCAAAAATAGAGTCATTTCTTTTTTCTTGAATAACTTTGCAAACAATTGTGCTTTTTCCACCAAAGATTTACTCTCAAAATATTCCATCCACATGTTTTTGAGATGCAATTTAATAGTGCTTTCAGGTACCAGGTATTCCGGTTCAATTTGACTAATAAGTGATTCCTCGTTCATATCCATCAAATTTTGCATTGTAGGAAAAAAAATGTATACTTCGACTACTACCAATATCCTCCCCTAGTTGAGTTGCACCTTCTACAACGATAGGTTCTTCTTCAACATCCATTGGTTGCTCTTGGACACATTTCGTATGACCTTTCATTTGGTCATCCCTTTTACGTTCATACTTCCTTGTTCTAGTCCTTTTATTTCCCATTGCTCAAATATCTAAGCAAGATTTTTTTTATTGTTTTACTGTTTCGTCACTGAAAAACTTGTCTTCAAACTCCTTCGAAATCAAAATTTCTTTGTAACTTCTCCAAAAGAATGGTTCCTTGCTTCAAAATACCCTTATATCCTAAAATAAGAATGTAAATTCGCAATTGATATATATATTTTTAAAAATATCACGCACATATATAGCCTTCGGATTGAAAGGATAGGTCGCCCATGCGACTGGTCGCCAAGGGCCGATGTCTTAGGGGACTCAGCCGAGTCATCCTAAGTGGCATGCCAACTTGGCAGCCAAAACTTCAAAAACACCAAAAAATGCACAATTTGCACTTGTGTTTTTTTCTCTTCTGCAAATTAAAAATTTTAAAAAACTAAAACTACCCTTTTATAGATCTCAGAACTACAATTCTAGAAATATAAATTTTATATAATTTCAATTGGAAAATGTTAAACAAATTTGTAAAAAACTACATGTAGGTATATAAAGCTTTGAGAAGTCGTCGATTCGATAAATTAAAAATAATAGTAAATCAATTAATTTTTAAAAAAAAATTATATGAGGCACTAGAGAAGAGAATCTTCTTCAAGAATATATAATTTATTTGGATTTTGGAAAAATTTTGATAGCTGAAAAGTGGCGGGAGACAAAAACTGTTGATTTCGTGTAAGTTGTATTTTGAATACTTATAACGGGCAAATTATAGATCGAAAACACTTTTTTCCTTTTTTTTTGCACTAGGTATACATGTCATCTAAAACATATTTTGAAATTGGAGGAAAAAACAATGTTTTACTTATAATTATTTGACGAGAGGTAAACCCCCTAATTTGCTGTATTTTCAGGACATGAAAAATAGATCTTAAAAATTTAAAAAAAATATTAATTTATGTCCAAAATAATTTTTAAAAATTATAGGCATAAAATTTATCCTATTTCACACATTTCATCAGTTTACATCATCTTCAAATTCTAAAGAAATGTGACTTTTATGCCCTTGAAATTTTTTAGTTTTGGTGTTGTTAGCCTCTTCCTTTGTAAAAGGGTGACAACTTATTGTGCTTTTACCCATAAGATGTGTATTTCCTCTCATGAAGATATAGAATTTAAAGCTTTATAGATAAACTTTACAAACTTTAAGCAATTCTTAGATTTCTCAATCTATAGCACAACACAAAGGTAAAAGGTAACAACGAAGTAATGTGATACATTATTTGTAGATCCCTATTCAAATCTAGGGGTGAAGGTAGAACTAAAATGTCTTTGTTTTTTTTTCCTTTTGACTTCAATTTTGGATAGTTATTTTATCATTTGAGACAGAACATGCAGGCACTCAAAGAAAAGCAAAAGACGTCGTATAAACCAGCAAAAGTAGTACAATTGATCACATGATACAAAATGCAAAGTGATGTGACAAATAATGTCAGTCGTGTTCTCCACTTAACTTAGAGATCAAATACAAACATGAATTAAAACAAGCGAGGGACAAAAATAAATTTATACACTGGCCTTTCTTTTGGCTAATTTATTATTAGCAGAATGGTCGGACAATTATCAAACAAAATTATTTTTAAAATTGGTTTAATACTTTTATACATTATTTTTTATATAAGATGCAACCGAACTTTAGAACCATACATCTTTCAAATTATTTGATAACAATCAATTGTTGAATGATTCTTAAAAGAGTATAATCCTCTATATCAAATTGTTTCATGGTTCTCTAAAGAATATGATTCTTTAGATCTATAGATTCTTGAAATTATTTGTATAACAATCTATATTGAGTTCACCAAACTTATTCATATCTTAAAAACAAACTTCACAATATATACGTTTCTCAATTCTATCACTGCACTTTTCATATAAAGCATCATCTCTAACTGAAACACTCACTTAAGATGATGAAAACCCTTCAACCTTCAATCCCACTAGCCCTTCAAAATAAGCATCCATTGTTAATTTCTTCAAAACAATAATTTTCAACAAAAGTGTAATTTCGTGGATCCTCGTCCCTAACACAAACTAAGTTAACTTCATTTGATCTACTATTGAGTTTCCCTTTGAGAACATCATTGGATGAGTTATGCAAGTCCAAGTTGTGTGACCACTTTTTTACAATTTAATATCATTCAATTATTATTTTCATTATATCAGATCTTTGATTATTGCTTCAAAGTATAATACATTCTCATGTTGAAAATCAAATTCTATATATTTTGCATTTTTTATCCTTTTTCTCCTAAAAGGGTTGCAATCATATACTCTAGGATAGGTGGAATTGTTTGACAAAATGTTAAAATATCAGTATTTTATTTTGAAGGAAAAATATTTAACTTTGTATTGACTATTTTTTCTCCAAATATTTTATTCAAATTATCTTAAATTTCTCTAGATGATTTGTTTAGATCTACATGATAGTTTTTTTTTTAAAAAATTGCCCGAAACACAGGTTTTTACCTTGATCCAAGGGCATCATTCACCACACTTCACTTGTTTCAACATGCAAGCTCAATAATCTAGCAAATAGATGAGGCATGTGACCTCAGTGGCCCAATGAGAGTTTGAACCTTGGTGATTGTCTCGGTAATGAAGTGTTTCTACCATGGCACTAAGCATCTAAAGGCTACATGATGTAATTTCGAATTAAAAAGAACAAGCCAATAATATATTTTGACTTATCATCTCTATAATGTCAATCCAATAAGTTATTTACATTAGAAGGAAATTTAATATGACCTAGTATTATATGGAGGAAAAAATTTAGTCATGGTCTACTCTACAACTTGGGGTTTTTTCATTTTGAGAAGCTGACTTCGCATGAGGGAGCAGTCACTCCCCGCTACACAAAGGTGATTTCTCCTACCTTGGTTCACACCTTGCATTTATTTCTTCATTTTGGCTCTTTTTTATGGGTGATGGCCCTTGAAATAAAGGTGCACCAATTGGCCCCATCTTGTTTGAGACAAGGTTGTAGTCATTTTATGAAGCAATAGTTGGTGTTGCAGAGAAGGAGATTGGAGCTTCATTCCTCACTGCTAGGGTTCATCCACAGACCAAGGAGGAAGACAAAAGATGTTTGGATAAGCACTCTATAGGCTTGACCTTATTTTTTACTCCTAACTCTCAAATGATTAAGGAATTAAATAATGAAAAGGCTAGACTTAAGAACACTGCTATTTTTCTTGCGGCATTGGATCCTTTGAAATTTCCCTCTAGGAATTTTATTAACAATTGGATTCAATCTATTTGGGTGCAAAAATTATGGTTTTCATTTTTATTTTTTAGAATGATCCAAAAGGGCCTCTTTATTATTTTCTTTAATGATTCTCATAGCCAAACAAAGGTCTTGAAGAAGGAATTCTAGGCCATTGGCGGTGCCTCATTTCAGGATATAGCATGGACTCCTAAATCTAACAGTCAGGAGTTTGCGACATTGTCACGCCCTAGATGGGTAACAATAAAAAACATTCCCCCCTTCTGTGGAAATGAATCCCTAAAACCCTTGAGTCCATTGGTAGTGCTTTGAATGGATGAATATGCATCCATTCTTCATCACCTTGATGCTCATATTTTGATTGCAATCATACTTGGTGTAGACCTCTTGACTCTCCTTATCATTGAACTTGAAGAGGAACACTTTGAATGCCCTATTGAATTTCTAGGAGGGCTTAATGCATTTTTCTTTTGTAGACATGAAGGACATGTTAGGAAAAATTATCCCATGTTAAAAAAATAAGCATTTTAAGACTAGATGTCAGGGCTCTAGACCATACCCTATTTCCTCTTACCCACTCAGTGAGGCCCATGTGTACTCAACTCCTAGCTCTTTCCCCTTGTAAATCTAAACAACCCCCATAGGGTGACCCTCCATTGGCACCTCCACCATCATCTTGTCACCCTCCTGAAGGCTATAAAGAGTATGTGATAGGTGATCCCTCCTCCATTGTCCAAGAACTTGATAAAAAACATGCTTCTATTAAAGAGTCCTTTCATACTAATGCCCCTACCACTATTTCATGTTTAGCCAAAGCCTTCAATCCCTCCAATGAAGTCCCTTTGGTTTAGCTCCCCCTAAAAAAGAATGCACAACAAATTATGGTGGAGAATAAAAAATATATTCGAAGTTAGAAAAAGGATTGAAGCTCATATCTACTCGGAGAAATCTAGTAAGAATGATGGAAAGAGCCCCAAAACTATGAGCAACCCTCCTAATCAAACATATCTCCCTATTAGGATTGAGACCATTAGGATGGATAACGAACCTGAAAATAATAGCTCTATCCTAGAGGTGCATATTGAGGAGGAAGTATCCACCCCTTCCCATGAGAATGAATTGAATAATGTGATTCTCTCTTGTCCCACATCTAAACCTTTTGGTGGTTAGGATGCACCTTCTACCCTAGCAGGCCAGGATAGGATGAAGCTAGGATTAAATATGAATTTATCCATCATGATGATCCTAACCCTAGCATGGGAGAGGCTAGGGCTATAGATGGTGTGGAAGCTAAGTTGGATGACTCATTGGCTAATGTGCCTTATTGTTTGATTGTATTAGAGGATATCAAAGTTGAAAACTCAGATGATAGAAAGAATAAAACCAAGTCTGGCCCTAAGAGAAGGAAGAGGGTTAGAAGGGATAGTACCTCCTCAAATGGTTTTGTTCATGTAATTTTTATAAAGAAGAAGAGGGGACACCCCCTTGGATCCTCATCTAAAATAACTCTTAGAGGCTCCAAGGGTCAGTTATCTAAGCTCTACCAAACATTTTAGGACCCCATGGGCACTAAATACTAAACTATACAATAAGTTAAATGCATTTCTTGGAATATAAGGGGGTTGGAAACCCCTGACAAGAAGTATCTGGTGAAATTTTTTCTAAGGAACCATTTGAACATTGATTTCCTTCTATTGTAAGAGCTTAAATTAGTAAGTTTTACCCTTGATATCAGTCTCAAATGAATTTGGAGGGAATAAATCCCTTTCAAGACTAATCATCTAAGGGGAAAGGGTGGTGAAATCATCCTGATGAACCATAAGTGAAGTAATTAGATATTTAAATGGGTATGCTCCCCCTGTAATTGGCTAGTTTGGGCCATTCTAGAGATGAAGGAAGGGAAGATAGGAATTGTCTCTCTTTCACCTCTTCTTATGCTCCCAGTGATTATAGGGAAAGGATTAAATTATGGAAATAGATGACTCAGTTGGAAGAAGTGCCATGGATTATAGAAGGTGATTTTACTATGCCAGAAGGACCTTCTGACAAGTCAGGAGGAACTAAATTTGAATGAAAAGGAGATGAGAGGTTCTTTTGTTATAATATGACTAATAAAATCATAATCTTTGATCCTATGGATGGTAAGAAAGGAGATTATAAGGATCAATGGTATTCTTGGTGCAATTTTTAGAAAGGTAGGAAAATAATTAATTCTAGGCTTGACCACTTTTATGCTAATAAAAATACGTTCCTCTTTAAGAAAGATGGATTGGGTGGGAGTGTTCAAGTATCCCCCTATACTCTCTTTTACCATCACCCCATTATTACAATTTGCCTTATTAGTACTCCTCATAAGGATAGTAGTCTGAAAGGATCAAAGGTTGTTTCTCTTAACATTAAACTCGTCCTGAATGAAGATGTGATGCAAGAAGTGGGAATAATCAGATTCCTCAATAGAGCTAATCCTTATACACCATTGAATTCAAGAGAGAGATAAAACCAAAATGTCCTAGTGTGGAAGGTTTTGTTTCACACAGTTGAGAGAAAATTATAAAAGGATATGAGAAGGGTGGAAACAAAGTTGCACAATACTTGAGTCAAAGCTAAGGAATCTCTACAAGTAGACCCAACCAACAAAAAAGCCAATGATGTACTATATTAGGCTAAGAATGCACTAAGAAGGATTCAAAACACTAAAATAATGGGGATGAAAAGAAGAGCTAGGCTCAACTGTCTTGAACATGGTAATAAAGGATGAAAGTACTTCTATATCCTTAAATCTAAAGAAGCAAAAGAATATTTTGATAGTATTTGGGATAGTGGTAGGAATATAAAAGATCAAATGGGTATACTAAATGCTTTTAAAAATTTCTATTTTAATCTCTTTAAATCAGAGGACAATGATTTTGATAAAACTCTTGCTAAAAATAAAATCATAACTGTCATACCAAAAAAAACTTGCAAGAAGTGATGCAGCTGAGCTAGATAAGGAGATTTCACTAGATGAATCAAATAATGCTATTTAGACCCTAAGAAATGACAAATCCCTTGATCCATCTATGGACTAATGATAGAATTATACAAGCAGAACTTAAGTTGGATTATGAAAGATCTATTAGAACTATATAAAGAAGCATTTCATGAAGTGGGGTCTTTGGGAGATAAGATAGATAGAGGGCTAATCAACTTCATCCCAAAGTAGGGTGATAAGTATCTCTTTAAAAATTGGAGACCTATCACTCTCCTTAATGTGTCATATAAAATAATTTCCAAAATCGTAGCCAAAATAATAGAACCTATCCTACCAAAGTTGGTTAAATTGACATAAACAAGATTTGTGAAAGGAAAATACATTCTTGAGAAATTTTTAATAGGCTAGGAAGAAATTAATTCCACAAAGGAATCTAATCAAAACATTTCTATGTTGCTCATAGAATTTGAGAAGGCATATGACCAAGTAGAATGGAACTTCATCTTCATGATGCTGGAAGGGTTTGGTATTCAAAAAAGATTATGTCATATGGTCAAAAAACTCATGATGAATGCATAGGCTATGTCAGAAGTGAATGGTACTAGATCTAATTCCTTATCTCTTACTATATCTATTAAACAAGGATGTCACCTTGCACCTACTATTTTTTTTCTGGTTGTAGATGCAATGTGCTACCTTTTGATGGTTAATATGATATCTCCCAGAGTTAGAGGAATGAATCTTCCAAAAAATGAAGATTTGTCAAACATCCAATTCGTTGATGAGAAAACTATTTTGATCCAATTAGGTGAGAGAAACTTTGAGGCTTTAATATACAAGATGGACATGTTTTGTTTGTATTTTTCTAGAAAAATCTCCCTCCCTAAATTAGTTATGTTGTGAAGGAAGCCAATCCTCCTAAGTGGTTTTCCAAGTACTCTATTTAATGGGGGACCCAGCTTACAAATAATATATCTGGGTGTCCCATTTGCTATTAGCCCTAATATTAAAGATATGTGGAACTGGATTAGGGAAAGAATATATTAAAAAATCAAGAGATGGGACATGTATTATTTGACCATGGTAGGTTGGGTGTAGGTATGTCAAAAATATTGTATTCATACAATATATAATACTCCTTTGCCTAGCTCTTCATCTAGTACCATTTTAATCTCATACAAAAGAAAATGAAGGATTTTCTTTGGTCTGATGGGAAGGGAAAGAAGAAAAGGAATGTAGAAAAATGGGCTTAGTGTACAATGAGTAAATGTAAAAGGGGATTAGAACTGAAGGATGTTAAGACTCGTGGTTTTTAAGTCCTTACAAGGTGAAGAACCATGGAAGGTCTTGATTAGGTATAATTTATCTAAATTTGTACCTAGTAAAGGGCTCTCATAGACTGGTCTTCCCCTGGTAGATATAATTATAGGATATTTTCCTATCAAACCAGTAGAATTGATCATTTTCAAATCAATCAGGAAGGCATGGGATTATGTAAGGGAATTCATAACGCAAAATGAGATTATTGATCCTAATAAATTGATTTGTGGAGAGAGATTCTTATGGTGGAATCTTAAGAATCTTTACATACCTCTCATACTTATTCAAGTATGCTCAACCAAGAGCTAGGCTAAAGAAGGTATCAAATTATTTAAAGATATTATTCAAAATGGACAACTCATATCATGGAATGCACTTTTTGAAAAATTTAATATCCCCCTCACCCAATGGGAACTTATTCCATATTGATAGAGGCATGTTGCTTCTTTTCTCTTCCTAGAATCTATGATGTTATTGAAGACAATAACCTATTTCTTCATGTGGATTAATGGTACTCTCTTCCCTTCTATCAAATCCAAAATTATCTATGTAACCCTTGCTAATAACAATGACATTATTTCCCATCTTTTTGTTATCTGGAACCTAAATCTTGAAATCCCCGCTTGACATTTTATTCTTAGTAACATATGGTGTAGACCCATAGAGCCAAAGAAGAGGTGTTTCATTCAGATCCTGTTGTTGCATAAAATACATGTCTTTGTTGCAAAAGGGGTTTTTAATATGTGTCCCATTTGTAGGCTTCATGAAAAATACTATGCACATTTTCTTCTCATGTTTGTTTCCTAAAGAAGTATGGTGTCTCTTTGGTCTTACTATTGGATCCAACAACAGTTTTTAGGAGATTGTAGTGGAAAATGTTCAATTCCTTAAGGAAGATGCTAGCTAATTTATGTCTATTCTATCTAGTGAGATTCGTTGGTTTCTCTAGAAAGCTAGGAATAATAAATTTTTTAGTGGCTTATTGAGTCTCTCAAGAGAATCAGAGTTGATGAAATTTCTTAGTAGGTCAATATTACTCCCGTGATCACAAGGGAGAAATTTTAAAACTTACTCAGAGATGGAGAAGTTAGAGTATATACCAGTGAAATTTCTCACAACCACACATGGGCCAGGCGGACTGCATACAAAAATCCATGTGAAGTATGTCTTGAAAACTTTGTAGCTGAAATGGAATCCCAAAGAAGAAGAGAACGTGAGAAACCTGTAGTAATTGCTAATGTTATACCTAGAGCAGTTTTCCCAAATGCAGTGGCCATACCAAAGAGTGTTATACTCCAAAACCAAATGGATACTGAAATTACAATGTTTGAATGGTTTGATGGCCCTCTACCATGGACAACATGGATCAAGGAAAGATGAATATTGATCCCTAACTTTACATAGTTCTCTGATACTGATTAGATTAATACTTACCTTTGGTATATGTTAATGTTTTGTAAATCTGCTATGTTACTTACCTTCAGTATATCTAATGTTTTGTTAATCTACTCTGATACTCTGTGATTTTTTGTATTAGATTTGTTGGAACAGTGGTCTGAAAGACATCTAAATTATATCTAATACAAAAAATTAATTATTTACATGTGTAAGTGGTTTCTCCTTCCCAATTACTGTTGTGCATAAGTTTTTATTCATTAGTTGCATTTAATCTCTTATTTTTCACATATGAAAATTAAATCTAAATCTTTATCTAAGGAAAAGTCCATCTTAAAAAAAAATCATAAAGAAATCATGTGATCAAATTAATCCTATAACACTAACTTTAAGTATAAAATATCCAACCTTTCTCCTTTTCTTTTCTAAAAAAACATTAATCTTATCATTTTAATTTTTAAAATTTTAGCAAAATGCATTATCCTTCAAATCACAAAAAAATTAAACATATACTTCTCTCTCATTGAAATCCTTCAAAAATGTTATGATATTCCAATTTCTAATTTACATTAAAAAAATATTATAAATGTACGAATTGATTCTTTATGAAATATAAAAAATTTACATTTTATTCACTAATTTCTTATCTTATTGTCAACCCACATAAATTTCATAGAGAAATGATTTTTTTCTTAAAAATTGCTTGCAATATCAAATAAAACTATATGAACCAATATAAATATTAATTGATTACTTATTAAAATATTCGTATTCCACTTTATGTTGCTCAACCTTCTACTCTATATAAACTTACTATCCAATATTCGTACTACATTGTAAAATCCTAAACTATGAGGTATCAGAGTCATTTTTACTTTCTATAATGGGTTAATTTGCCTTCCTAGAATCATCATAGATTCAATTTTAGCATACTTCATAATATTTAATTATTCAATTCTCTCTACTTTCTCTGATAATAATTTTTCTAGCATGACTTTATATGGTTTGATTTATTATTATTGAAAATTAATATATGATCAATGATATATGCATTTGTTCTACTAACACAACTCCCCTTTTTTCTCTAGTGAATGCAGAAAGAAAATGACCTAAAAATATCAAACTTTTCTATTGGGCTCACTTCTTATTCCTGACTCTAATGTTCATAAGATATTATTTTTATATTTGATGTAACTTTATAATGTTGTTCTTTGGCTACTTGGTGGTAAATTTTTCGTTTGATCCCACAATATCTTGTTGTTCTGATGGTTCATGTCTGATTTGTAATAGTTTGGGGCCCTTTCCCACTTACTTTAATAAAAAAATGAGATATGTATTTAAGTTATTTATGACATAGGAGATGTTGACTTACAAATTCTTAAGTCACCCACTTAAAAATATATATATATTTTTTAGTGAGTAGCATGTGAGAACCTTGGATAATGGATCTAACATGAGATAAATCTACATATGTGGATAAAATGCCTTCAAAAGTTTTAAAATGGTGAATTTTTCATGGGGTACTAGGCCCTTAAGTGGTGATGAAAATTAAAAAAAAAAAAAAGAATTAGACAACTTGACATGAAAATTTTAATAGTTTATCAACATTATTTCAAAAATATGCAAGAATAAATGAGTTGTATGTCTAACCACCCTAAGTACAAACAAAACATAATATTTTTTAATGAAACTTTAAATATAAGTAGAGGACACATGTTTGGATATGCCATATATTTTTTGTAATTTTTTCGTAAATAACTAGTTATGATTTTTTTCAATAACTTTTTAAAAATATATAAAATGGTATGTCTAACTACCATAACTTAGTCAAAACATCATGAAATTCAATTTCTTTAATCCTATAGTATTTGAAGCATAAAATGTGGTGCATTTTTAATATTTGAAAAATGTAAAACTATTTAAAAGATATAGGTGTTTTTCAATTAGCCTATAAATGAGGACTTTAGTTTTAATGCATGTACACAATTAATAATAATTATTTATTAAATTTTAAATAAAACATATTTTATATTGGTGGAAAACTGACAATTTTCATAATAAAACATTTTTGTTTTATCAATTTCGGGTAAAACAAGTTGATAGCCACATTGACAAAGTCTTGAAAATCAAGGAAAAATTCTAAACACATTTTTTGTGCTAGCTTTCCAGGCTTGGCACATCCTAACCAAATCTCAAAGCAATACTGAGCCAAAACCCAATGCTACAATTTTTGTCAAAAGAAACAAATATCGGTTATTATTGGACATCCGTTAACAATGGATACCCATTCATAATGAATATAAATTAGTATTAGATATCCAATACTAATAGATCATCTAATATTAGTTAGTGTTAGATTTTTTATATTTGATAGTATAAGCTATTCATTACTTCTTTTTATGTTTTCAATTTTTAGTTATTTTATTTATCATAAGTAATTTATTATTTTAACTATATACTAAATCAATAAATAACTTATTAGTATATAATATTTATAGATATATAATATATAATATTAATATTAATATACATTAGATTTTTTATTTAATATATAAATATTTACATATATTACTAATACATAAAAAAATAAAATAAAATTGATATATTAATATATATATTTAGATATATTAAAAATATCATACATATCCTTGATATACCATTTTATATTAGATAAATAATGTTTCCCTCTTATAATCTTCTATTTGGACACTATTTCCTTCTACCTACACTTCTCTCGCTATCCCTCCCACCTTACACCTGTCTATATGGTCCAACTCTCCTCATCTCTTTCTACCTACATATTACCTCTCTCCATGTGTGTGTGTGTGTATTGATACCTCTCTCTCTGTCTCTCTCTGTCTCTCTCTCTCCTTGTTTCTCTCCCACTCTCCTTCTACCCCCTAATTACCACCAAGGATCTCTTATTATCTCTTTCTAGGGCTCAACTATCATGTATCTCTAACCTCTCTCCCACTCTTCCTTTTTTGATGATTTCCTATCCCCATGTATCCCCCTCCCTTCAATTACCCCCCCTCTCTCTCTCTCTCTAGGAAACTTGCATACAAGAATATGACATTTCCACATAACCCATTATAGATCTTATGAAAATAAACACTTAAAATCTACATGAAAGAGAATATACAACATACACACAAAAAATGTGACACAAGATATATCCTAGGAAATCCTCATGAGGGAAAAACCCAACCTCCAAAAGAATCCATCACCATGTATTATTCAACAAAACACCATTGCAATACAACCATGGAAGCCTTCAAAGCCCTAGCCACAACCAAGCAATCCATGTGAACAAGCATGAATCCACACATCCCATGCCATGCTTCCAACCTTCACAAATGCTACCTTTGGCTAACCAGTTTCCACCTGTCTAACATTAACAACTACCCTTGTGGTTGCTTTTATAGAAACAAGCTCCCACAAAACCACCAAGTGGTATTACATAAACCATGTGCTACCAAACCCTATTGAACCACATTTAATATTGGGTACTTTATTTCCCCAATATTAAATAATTACATCAAATAATATCACAATGTTACAATACAACTCACAAAGAATATTCCATGGGAATCTCTACATGTTGCATGTCCATCTAGGTAAAACATTTACATAATAAAATGAAATAATAAAATAATAAACATTTTTATGCAAGGTGAACAACACCATTTTCTCAAAAATCTCCCACTTGTTGTATACATTGCATAAGGGTCAATACATAGCCACATAAATGAACAAGGGAACAATCTCTCCTAGCACATACACCATCACGAACCAAAGTACACCATGTGCTCCATCCAGGTACTCTCAAAAAAATTAAAGTATCCACCATCTCATACATGAATGATCCCCCACATGACATACATACAAGCCATGCATCCAAAGAGAAAACCACCCAACCTGTCACATAAGAAACATAAATCCTGTACCAACTAATATCACAAGCACAAACACTCAGTCCAAAGGTAATAACATGTATCCGTAGTTGTCAAAACCATAGCTGAAATAACACCCACAAAAGGTACTAACACATCCAACTATCTATACATCTAAGGCATACCAAGTGAATTCTAAATCAACATATCCAACTTGTAACCTACAACCACAAGCCTCAAGAGAAATACCTACCACATAGACACCAAGAAGCTCCTACTGCAAAGGTAATCTCAAATCTGAAATCAATCCACTCAAAACATCTCATAGAAGTGAATCAATGCAGTATCAAGGACATCTGCAATAATGTGCAACATATAAACCAATATCCTACAAGAACAACTCTCACAATAAGTCTCCTGTTGGAGCTTTTTCTTGCAGGACCAAACTTGAATCATAAGGTGGGCTTGACTCTCAAAAGGGGCACATCAAGTTTGACAAGAAAATAGTCTAATTGATGAGGATAAGAGACATCCTCCTTCTTCTTTGAGCTCCACATCACTCAGGCGGGTATTGCCTTATCTGCACATTCAAGACACCTCATGACAAACCAAAGGCCTGCAGACAGATTAATGTGGAATAGCAATCAATCTCCTATAGGTATCATGTACCCTGATGATAGAAAATCTCATGCAATAGCCCTACTTGCATGGAATGAGACTGAAAGCTAGAGACCTATCCTAACAACAAGAAAGGGAAAGGGTGGAGCTGAAGGGAAATGATTTTAAAAATGGGTTGAAGAGACCCCTGAGATACCCTAACTCTCTGATAGACTAGTGCCTTATCCAATGGGCCACAGAGTCAAACACCCTATTGCAAATGACAACTATGAAACAAGAAAATAATATACTCAATGTGTCGATGCCTGACATCAATCACACACCATGACCAAACCTCAACTTAGTTCCCACCTGTGTATTCAAATATGTTATTACCCATCAAAGGATTTTGACCCTCCCCTTAGAAGAGACCTATGAATAGACAATACATTAACCAGCATCCACTGGAAGACAAGCATGACCTATCCTTGATATTTCAGCTCATACATAAGTGAATACTATCCCTAAACCAGTTATCTCTGCGAAGACAACTCCAACCACAAGCTCTTAGGCAATGCAAGGTAGAAAAACTAGACATCCTTGATGCATGACTAATGAGTTCAGAATTCAAATGGAGATAGCTTGACAAAAGTAAGAGTATATTAAATTCTCACACATAAGACAAATCACTTACAATATGCATTATGTTCTTAGAACCAGTAAGGAAAGAAGAACACTCTATATGCAGAGAGAAGGAGAAAATCTACAGGAAAAGGACCCTTCAGCATGGAGCCAAAACCATCAAGGAAATTGGAACCACTGGAACTGATGAAATTCAGAACCCTTACACAGTTAAAATTTCAACTATTTATACCACTGGTTACCTTGGAATCCTAAACCAGTAGGATGCAACAAGCTACAGGTAACCAGGGTTAAGATTTCAACCACCCAACCAATCAAAACTTCACCAAAATTCAAAAACTCCTGCAAAAAGCCTCGAACAACAAAATTTGCCCATCACCACATGGCAAAACATCCCTACAAACACTCATGGCACCTTGGACCACACTGCAACAACAAGCACCACCAAACCAGTCAAATCTGGCCATGAAAGCATTGAATTCTAGTACCTTTGGTCACTGCAGATCCTCAGGAAAAATCAAAATTCAAAATCAAACGATCACCATGCATTGCATGGGCTTCATGTTCCTTAACTATTTTCCCTTAGTCACACAATCGCACGGTCATCAATTTCACCACCACAGGAATCCATTTTCATCTTATGCCTGGTCGCATGATCGCAGGGCACCCAACTCACCCTTGCAATCATGCGACTGTAGACTCTTAGCCGTGGTCGACAGTTGGTCACAAACCCTTTGCAAAGTCCTCGGCCCCATCAACAGTCAGGCAACCAATCAAAAACCAACACGTCAGCAAGACTGGCATCGCGGACCCACCTTTAACTCCGCACCCATGACGTCCGGCGGTTAGTCGCATGATCGCATAGCCCAGAAATGGGCTATGTGAACATGCGACAACTCACGAACCTTAACCGCCAGCATAACCGCCACCGCATGAGGTTAACACCAAGGGGTTTGTCACATGATCGCATGCCATGGAAATGGCCCTTGCGATCATGTGACAAGGCCATTAGACCGCCACATCTCTACATCGCATCCAAAAGAACACTACCACTTCAGCATCCGGAAGATGCCCCATCACCACCTGCCACCGGGCCCCAGGGACACGTGTCAATTGGTCGCATGATTGCATGTCAAAAAAATCTAACATGTGATCATACAATAGCCAACCCCAGGCTGCCACATGACCACCTTCGGGACCACCAAACTGCATCACCGATGGGCCTCAGCACAAAAAGGTAACCGGTCGCATGGTCGCATGTCAGAAAAATTTGACATGCGATCATGTGACAACCAATCAGAACACACACCTTCGCCTCCCCTCTGACATTGGGCCCACATCTCTACCTTGCATCCAATAGAACCTTGCCACCTCAACATCCTCTGATAGCGGGCCCACTACAAACAAACCCGTCGGCATCCAATCGGACGGTGGGCACATGATCACATGGGGAAAGAATATTCCTTGTGATCACACGCTGACCATAGATCTTAAATCTCTGACACCAGGCCCCGCTGATATGAAATCCAACTCATCACCACATGGACCAACTGAAAGATGCCACATCAACACTATCTGACACGCAAACCCACTGGACCCACGGCATGCCCACACAGGAAAATCTAACGGTTGTCACAAAAGTGTAAGGGATAAACCTCGTGCAACTTTTCCATGCGAACAAGTGACAGCCACAGATTTTGTCTGAACTTTAACCACACTGGGCAATGAAAAGAGGTGGGTCCCACCAACCAATCACACCTGCGTAGTTAGAGAATGTCAACAAACAGGGCAGAAGTGCGGGGTCGAAAACACACAGGGCTTTCGACAGAAAAGATAAAAAACACACAAGGTTTTCAACATCAAAAGATAAGTGCACAAAAGCTGGAAGGCACAAGGTTGAAAACAATGAGGGTTTTCACACAGACTGAAAACATCATGGATTTTCAAAAATACTGTGGGTTTTTGACACTGTGGTAGATTCTGAAAACATTTCCTGCAGACCTTGAAACTTAAATAACTTTCTAGATTCTACAATTCAGCACGTGTGTTTTGGACTGGAGCAAGGTGACACATTGGAGAGCATGGGGTAGGACATTTCAAGAAAACTTGCAAGGAAATGGACCATTTTCAAAGGATTTTGCACTGATAGGAAAATGGACTAACATCTCCAACACTCTCCCAAGTTCTCCAAAACCAACAAAGAAAAGAGATAAAGGAATAACCATGTCATCTCTCACATGACACACATGAACACAAAGGTCAGTGATCACAAACTCAAACCAATGTAAGTGAAACTGAACATCTAGGAAGATAACCAATTCCAAAGAGACCATCAAATCATAACCTGTATCATGTCCTTCTATACACACCTCTAGATTCCAACTGTGCCAAGTATGATCTCCTCCATTAAACCCCAAACAAGAAGCCACAACAACACCCAAACCATACCATATAACCAATCATGGATGTAAGCCTCTCACAAGAAGATCAAACTCATAACCATTCCTAATCCAAGGAACGTGCCCAATAAAACCATCTCCTAAACTCAACCATGATGATATCACAATAACAACATATGCACAAGGAGATAACCAATGCCAAAACCATCTTTCAAATGAACCCTCTAGAACTAACTCACACCATAGCTCAAGATCCATATCCATGAAAGATAAGCATAAACATAATGCACCTAAGAAGAAATAAAGGGCTATACCTCTCAAGTAGTAAACCACCGAGTAGACCAAGAGTGGGGAAAAATAATGTCCATCAAGATATCCAAGTCTCCAACCAAGACTAATCTAAGAACACTCTCCTCTTAAGTCCATATCAGGTGAATGCTCCTTGGTCTTCTTGCTAAAACCATCAACCATCTGAACACATACATCTCTAATCCCAAGAGAAAAAAAAGTAGCACCTCTATCTCTAAGCATCCATGAGAACCTGTAACCAATCAAACCATGACAACTCCAAATGCAACATAGTAATATCATGAAGTATCCAACAAATGATCAATGTACCCAATAACAAGAAACTAAACCAAGATCAATGTCACAAATCCAACCTAGGAATCAGGATCATAAACATGAAAACCATGATCTAAACCATCTCATCCAAAGAGATAGCATGCTCCATATGAACATACTATAACATGCCAAAAATCTAAATGCGTATCAAGAGTATACCATGACATAATAATGAATCCATCCTAAAACCAAGGATAACATGTGAAATGAAAGCTTTAACCAAACCTCTACCAAGGACCCCATGAGTCCTCGAGATGTCACCATCTCCACACACCATGAAGATAACCATCACCTACAAGTACACCAACAAATGTCAAAGATGCTTTTGCAACAATAGGATCTAAGACACCCTCCAACATCTGCAAACACTAAATCTATATCACTGCCAAAAAATCCCACTCAACTATGGTACCAAGTCACCCATGGCATTATGATATCCATATCCTACACCAAGAAGATACAAAACTAGGAACCAATCTTGCACCGCCACACCATCATTGTCACAATTAGCTCCCACTAAACCGTGTATGCAAGCTATCCATGACATCATGATGAAATCCCTCCTATAACATGATAATCAACCAAAGCATCAAACCATCAAAGAAATCAAAGTGCACAATCATGATCTCCCCAAAAGAAACCAAAATAGTCATGATCCTCAACCAAGAAGATATGCCACAATAACCGAATGAGGAATCCAAACAAATAATCATGAACCAAAATATATGTCAGCATAACATAGTCAACCATAATCCTCCACCATGATTGTACCTAGTAAAAACATCTCATCCCCTCTACATGAAGATAAATCAACAAATCATGTGACAAAACCAAGCCACCAATCTGAATATGTACCAATAATGAAAGATCAATGGGCATAGACAACCCATATCCAAGTCATAATGCAACCTATAAGTATAGACCACTTACACAAATACACAACTTGTAGACCCAACAAGGCATCATACATATCCAAACTAAAATGATAACCATGTCAACATGAGACCAATCTTATATATAAATTGATTATACAATGGCATCAAATCCAAATCTCCAAACTATACCATGTCATAAACTCACAATGTCACCATAATCAAAATAATCCATAAACCTATTCATATCAATATATCAGCAAATAAATCATGTCAAACTTGCACCAAATCTGAACCAATGCGTAGATTTCTCCAAGAATTTTTTGTTGACTATTTGAAGTCCAAAATCTGACTCCATACGCCCAAGTTATGCTCGTTTGAAAAAAAACAACCACCTAGGCCATAAACACAATAACAGATTGCTAGGAAAATTGCCAATATGCCCAAGAAAAATAATTTTTTGAATTTATCCAAAAAAAATTATTTTATTTTCCCTTGTGGGTTTGAACCCAACCCCAAAATAGCCAATCCAAACATAAAAATACAACAACATATAAAAAATTAAAACAACAATTATTGTTTTATAATTTCAAATTTTTTTTATTTAAAAAAAAACTTTATAATTTTTTTTTTGGCGGAAATGATTTTATTAAGTTTTATTTAAAAACTTTTAAATTTGTTTTTTGGGGTAACCCCGTGGGGGGCCCACACCCCACATACATGTGGGGGGTCGCACCCCATGACAGGAAAACCCATCGCCGGTGGGGGTTCCGCTACCACACCCACTACCGACGAATTGATAGTGGGTACCATTAGCGATACCACCATTGACAACCCCACAGAGGGTACGGGAGTGGGTGGGGTCTGCAGACCCCTCCAAAAAAAATGTTTTTTATTTTAAAAAAGTTTACCTCCCCCTCCCGCATGCGCTTTCAAGTGCATTTAATTTTTTATTTTATTTTATTTTTCCAACATGCCCCCCACATGCGCATCACACATTTTTTATTTATTTATTTTTTCAATTTTTGCAAGTCTCCGACAGGGTTGAATTTGACGGCCATCACAACCTACAAGTAATTTTTTTTTGCATTTTCCTTCAACTTGGACGAACTAGGGCAAATTTTATATCAAAACTCATGGCAAGGCCAACCCAGATCCAATGGTGAGGTCCATTTCTACTTAAGAGTTCATCTCTGCAAACTCCCTTCCAAAACCCTCATTTAAATGAAACAATTCAAAACCCTTTTCACCAACAATTTTCCATGCCCAATATCTGCCAACAACCCATCATAATAGCAAACCCAAAACCCTTAGATTTGTAATAAACAACCTACTAAACCCATATATCTAAATCCATTTCTAACATTCTTTCATGCATTCCCATGGATTCAACCTAGGGTTACAACACCACAACCATAACTCTAATACCACTTGCTAGGAAACTTGCATACAACAATATGACATTTCCACATAACCCATTATAGATCTTATGCAAATAAACACTTAAAATACACATGCAAGAGAATAGACAACATACCCACAAAAAATGTGACACAAGATATATCCTGGGAAACCCTCATGAGGGAAAAACCCAACCTCCAAAAACATCCATCACCGTGTATTATTCAGCAAAACACCATTGCAATACAACTATGGAAGCCTTAAAATCCCTAGCCACAACCAATAAATCCATGTGAACAAACATGAATCCACACATCCCATGCCATGCTTCCAACCTTCACAAATGCTACCTTTGGCTAACCAGTTTCCATCTGTCTGACATCAATAACTACCCTTGTGGTTGCTTTTATAGAAACAAACTACCACAAAACCACCAAGTGGTATTACATAAACCATGTGCTACCAAATCTTATTGACCCACATTTAATATTGGGTACTTTATTTACTTTATTTCCCCAATATTAAATAATTACATCAAATAATATCATAATATTACAATACAACTTACAAAGAATATTCCATGGGAATCTCTACATGTTGCACATCCATCTAGGTGCAATATTTACATAATAAAATAAAATAATATAATAATAAACATTATTATGCAAGGTGTACAACACCATTCTCTCTCTCTCTACACACACACACACACTTCGTCCCTAATTATTCCCCCCACCCCCCACTTTTTGTAGTCCCCTCTCTTCCTATTTGGATTCCTCCCCTTCTCCCCCTCTCCCTCCTCCCATGTCCATCCCCACTCTCTCTCTCCTCCTCCCTTTGTACTTCTCTCTCTCAAGTCTTGGTCATCCTAAATTCTAGACATGTTCTTAGGACCTCGGTCTCTAAAATATGGATTTAAGTAGTACAAACAATAGGCCCTATAATTTCAAAATGGTTGGAAATAATTCATTAATTATCACAATCAATTATTGGGATATTTTTATGTGTTTAACAACATGGAAATTTTGTACTTTGAGGCTTATATATTTGGAAGATCTAGACATTTAAAAAATATCAATTCTTTTGGGGGGAATAATAAGTATATGTGGAGGGAGTGAGAGACATAGGGAAGGAGGAGAGAGACAAGGGGGTATATAGAGAGGTGAGATACTAGGAGGATGAGAGAGGTGATATATCTATATGGAGAGAGAGAGAGGAGTGAAACAAGAGGGGGATATATAGAGGTGCGTAGTGAGATATGGATGGAGAGGTAGAGAAGTAGAGAGGGAGAAAAATAAAGAGGGGGGGAGAGGGGGTAAGAGGGAAAGATGATGACCTAAACAATATATAGAGAGAATAAGAGTTAGTGGGGAAGATAGGGATAGATGGGGGTGAGGAGGGAGGAAGAGGGAGAGGGAAAAAATGAGAAAGGGAGGGAAGAGAGGAGAGATGAAAGAGAAAAGAGATAGATGAGTAGTTAAAGTTCCACTACTAAATTAGATAAATGATTAAATTTATTAAATTTAATTCATTATCTTATTTTCCTCCATTTTGGAATTTAAATTATATTTAATTTTAATTCCCTCTAAATGTCCCTTCCTCCTACATTAGCTACCATCTAACCCACATCTAACAAACCTTATCTCGTCCCCCAAATATGTGCACATTCCTAATTTAATTAAATTATAAAAATTAACTACCCTCATTTAGTGGCATCTCTCCTAAGTGGATACTTGGAATGCGTAACCATTTGTCCCTTAAGTGGCATTTCCTCAAGAATCCACTTGGCATCCTAACCTCCTCTTAACACTTGTCACTCAACCTCTCTCCAAGGTTGACAAGTGTTGAATTATCATTCCTTGTGAGAGATAACCAATTCTCCTCATTCTAATTAAAACATCTCCCTCCAATTCACAATTCATCCATTATGCCATTTTCATTCTACCAATTTCATTCTCTAGCACTCAATCACTCATAATCCTTCATTCATCAAGCCTTTTTTTACAACCATTACACATCATTTTTACACCCATTTCATATCATTTATCACCATCATTGAGTGTTTGAGAACCCTTACTATGCTAAAATCATGAACACACATTAGATCTACAAACAAAGAACAAATTTTTGCAATAAGGAGGTCATCATTGTGGTTTTCATTTCTTTATTTTAGTTTCCTTCTATCTAATTCGAGTGTTGTTTTCATTTGTGTTATCTTTGGTTGATTCATTTGTATTTTGGTCTATTTAATAAGCTAAAATTTCATTACCACAACACTAATATCATATTCATCTTCAAAAATATAGTCTTACTTCATATGTTGACGAAGATAATATATCCACCACAATCTACAACTCTTGTGTTATCGTGTAGAAAACCTACAAAATTGAATTAATGTCATTCAAATTGTGTGAACTTTCTTTTTTCTCTTTCAAATTTTGTTTATCAAGTATAGTTACTATGATTTTTTTCTTTTAGATAATGTGTCAATGAATGTAATCTAAAAAATTTGACACAAAATCTTATATAGTTGATCCCAAAAGAAAATATATCATTTAATGTGATCCAAAATATGGATAAAGAGAATATATAGTTGATTTTGGAAGTGAAATAGATTGTTGAGACATCAATACAAAAAAATACATAGTTGATTCTAGAAACAACATTTTGATTAAATCATCAATAAATCATTTCTTAAAATAATATGAAGCAACAAACAAGTGACCTATGATTTTGAGGTATTGTCCATCATCTCCCTTCTACATGATGTATAGATATTAAAAATTTGTCAATCATGACTTAAGAGTTTAATTGTAATATAATTTTGAAAAACATAAACCCTTTGGATAATTGAAGATATAGTGAGATTATTACATGGCTTGGAAGTTGATCATCTACATTGAGATTTACTTTGTCATTGGTGATTTCAGACCAACCATTTGCAAATATGTAATTGAAGCCATTATCAATATGAACAACACTTTCATAACTTGAGTGTAGAGAATAATGAAGGTCTAGTAACCATATCAAATTCATTTTGAGTAGAAAAGAAAAATATATCATTGAATACAATCCAAAGTATATATAAAGAGAATATATAGTTAATTTTGGAGGCAAATAGATTGTTAAGACATCAATACAAAAATATACGTAGTTGATTCTAGAAACAATCTTTTGATTAAATCGTCAAAAAATAATTTCTTAAAAAAAATATGAAGCAACAAACAAGTGACCTATGATTTTGGGGTATTGTCAACCATCTCCCTTCTACATGATGTATAAATATTAAAAAGTTGTCAGCCATGACTTAAGAGTTCAATTGTAATATAATCTTGGAAAAGATAAACCCTTTGGATAATTTAAGATATAGTGAGATTATTATGTGGCTTGGAAGTTGATCATCTACAATGAGATTTAATTTGTCATTGGCAATTTGGGACCAACCATTTGCAAATATATAATTGAATTAATTATCAATATGAACAAAACTTTCATAAAGAGTATAGAGAATAATGAAGGTCTAACAACTATATAAAATACATTTTGAGTAGAAAAGATGTTATTTAGAAAGATGAGATGGAAGAATTTACCAATGTCAAAGTAGAAACTAAAGAAATTATTCTTCAACCCTCCTTCACATAAATAATAATGTTTTTTGGCCCACTTTCTTGCTTTACAACCTAGTGATAATTGAAATTTATATTCTTGTTTAAAAAAATGTAAATAAAAAACATTCAAATTTTGACTTTGGAAATGATTAATAAAATAATGTGGTGAATTAGTTGAAATAAGAAATATAACAAAACAATATATTTTAATTGAAAGTAGAAACCACTAAAAATGCTATGAGTGGTGCTTTGCTAGGGTCTCACTCTGCTATCTACTCAGTGCTCCTTCTGGTAACCCTCCACAAGGCTGAAGGATGGGGACCCATTATGGGTTTCCTCATCCTCTTCCCTGATAATTGTGGACCCCAATCTCTTGCTCCTATTTTTGGGTCCACTTGTGCTAACTTGTCTCATGATTTGATAGGGGTTGATATCCTGACCTGTCCTGAAAAAATGAAGAAAATCTGGGAAGTCCTTTCTCTAACAAGAGAATCCTTTTTCTTTTGTTGATAAGTTGATAGGTGTTAGTACAACTGAAATGAAGTACAATGGCTCCAAGAAAGAGTATAGGGGTACCTACAAGGTTAGCAATACCATGATTCATGTTCTTGATGAAATAGTGAAGGAGACTGTGGTTGAGTTTGAGCTTTCCTTGGTGGGTAAGTTTCTTTCCTTTTGACCTTCTATTGACCAACATAGAAAATGGGTCTCCTCCCAATAGAAACTAAAAGGCAATGTGAAAATTAATGTTATGCTTGATAGTTTATTTCTTTTCAGCTTTGTTAACAAAGAATATTTAAAATATGTGTTCTTATAAATAGACCCTAGATGTATTGTAGTAAAAAGAGAAATATCTTATCCTTTTACAAATGGAAATTGAGTTTTGATGCCCAAAATTATTTGGGTGTCCTTTCTCCCACATGGGTTAATCTTCATGTCTTACCCTCAGATCTTTAGAACTTTGAAGTATTTAGAGGCATAACTAAGTCCTTTTTCTCACTCCTAGCACTAGATAGAATCATTTAGTAGAGATTAAAAACTCTCTTTATTATAATTTATGTTAATGTGATGGTAAATTTTTTTTTGCCTTCATTTATAACCCTTCAATCTAAGCATAGTTCCTAGGCGCAACATTTGGAATATGAAAATGCAACAACGTATTGTTAGATTTGTAATAAATATACATATATATGAGTAATGTTTGTAGATTCTATAAAAATGGGAATCAATGGAAAGAAAACCCTAGAAGAGAAAAATATTCCTAAGGTAGATGAGAATCTTATGCCCCCCTTCTTCCCATGATGTGGATGAGTCCCTTAGATTGAGTAAGAACAAGATCTTGGATTATTTGATGGACTCTACTTCTACTAACCTACCTAGACCCAAGTTTGACTTTGAGTGTTTGGAAAAAGATATAGAGGTTACTAAGAATAGCACGTCAGACACAAAGGTTAATAAGGACAAGGATGAGAAGAAAGAAAATAAAGAGACTGCAATGAAGATAAAAGGGGTGTGGAAGGTAAGTCAACTTCTACTACCCCATGATTACAAGGAGAAGTAGTGAATAAGATAATTGTTGTCCTCAATATCTTAAATGGATGTGAGGGGAACCAAAGTGTTTTTTCTTCCCAAGAGGCCCTTCTGTCCTATTCCTCAAATGTTCATTTGGGATTGGTTGATACTGGAAGATCTAGTATGAAAAAGAATGCCTAGAACAATAAGGAAAATAGTAACCCTTTAGATACTCCAAGATCTATTAATAAGTTTCTCAGATATTCTAGTATTAAAGCCATCTTATCCTTGCTAGGCTTATCCTCAAACCCCACTCCTCCTATCTCTAAGGTGGGGAATGAAGATAATGGCTTGGAATCTACATGGAGTGTAGTTGAAGAAAAGGGAAAAAAGAAAAATTAAAAAAGATGTTGGGTATGATTCCAAGCAAGGTAGGACAACCCAGAAGGAGAGTAGAGAAAGAAAAATAGTGAAGGATGTAGAAAATAGAAAATAGAGGACTATTGATGATTTCTTTGATGTTAAAAAGAAGAAGAAATGAGATAACCACTCTAGTTTGGAGTGGGAGATAAATCCAAGGTTGGGTTATTTAGATTTATGTTAGTTGATCATGAAGATTTTATCCTATAATTTGAGAGGATTAAATATCCACATCAAGAAACACATGTATAAATGTGCTATTCTAGAAAATAAGGTGGATATTTTGATTTTACAAGAAACTAAAATGAAAAAAGAGGGCTTCAAGAAGATAGTGAATAACATTTAGCCTAATGCATAAAGGGAGACTAGTGATGCAGAAAGTGCTTTACATGGATTACTTACCTTATGGAATCCCAATAAGATGGTTGGTACCCTATTTCACTCCTCCAAAATGTAGCCTGATTGTTACTTTCAAAATTTTAAATTCTGAAATCTCTTGGAACTTGATAAATGTGTATGTTCCCAATGTTAGATCTCGTAGGAGAGCCTTATGGGATTCCCTTTCTTCCAAAATTTAGGGAAGCCTTTCTGATAAGTGGATGATGGGGGTGAATTTAATTTCCCTATGTACCCCTTAGAGAAATTTTGTGGCATGGAGGATTTTAATGAAAGCATGGTGGATCTAAATTATTTTCTTTCTCCTACTAGGATGATTGAAATTGAGCTCCAGGGATCAATTTTTACTTGGTCCAATACAAGACAAGGAAAACCTTATTCAAGTTAGACTAGACATATTTCTATTGTCCTCTAATTGGATGAATCTACTTGACTTCACCCTTTTATCCCAACCTAAGACTAGGTCTGACCATAATGCCCTTGTCCTACATTGGGATGAAGGAAAGAAAAAATAATTTTCTCCTATTAGGTTTGAGATAATGTGGACTACTCACCCAAAATTTTAGTCTTTTGGAAAGCTAGTGGAATATCTCTTATGATATCTCTCCTATGGTCTAAGTTAGCAAGAAACTCAAAATTATTAAAGAAAAGGGTAAAGGATAGAATAGAACCTCCTTTGGAAATATCTTCAATGAGAAAAAGTATCTTGTCATTGATCTTGAAGATGTCCAAAGAATAATGGATAAAGGAGAATAAAATGAGGCTATATACTAAGAAGAAAGATCATTAAGAGAGAGATGGATCAAACTTAATAAACAAGAGGAAGTGTTTTGGAAAAAAAAATCAAGGATACAATGGCTTGTTAAAGGAAATAAAAATAAAAAACAAATTCATCAATCTACTCTTAAACATAGAAGCAAAAATTTAGAATTAGGAAAATGCAGTTGTCAAGTGGAAACATTACAAAAGATGATGAAGAAATAGTAGATGTTGTGGTGAGTTTTTTTGTTAACCCCAAAAGTAATTCTAATGATATATTGTAAGACCTTTCTGGTATGTTTGATGTTATCCCCTACTTGATTACTGATGAAGATAATAGAAATCTTGTGAAACAAGTTACCTTTCAAGAATTTGAAGAGGTTTCTTTTTTCTTTTGGAGCTTTTAAAGCTCTAGGGCTTGATGGATTTCCTCCCTCTTTTTTCCAAGACTTTCGGGACATTGTTGGTGAGGACATCTACAATTTTGTTCATTATTTCTTTAGGACTGAAAGACTGATGAAGAAGATTAATTCTACCTTCATTTCCCTAATCCCTAAAGTGGTTTAAGCTAAGAAAATGACAGATTACAGACCTATCAGTCTTTGTAATATAGTGTATAAAATTTTCTCAAAACTGATGGTGAATAGACTCAAGCATGTTGTTGATAAACTCATCTCTTAATAATTTAAAAAGGGCTTTGTGAAAGGAAGAAATATTCTAGATGTGATTATAGCTACCCAAGAGATCATCCACTCTATGGAAGCCAACAAAAAAGAAAGTTAATACTTAAACTAGATATTTCTAAGGCTTATGATAGAGTCAATTAGAAATTCCTTGCATAGGTTCTTGAGAAATATAATTTTAATGGTAAATTCCTAAAAATGATTATGGATTGTATCACCTCCACCATGTACTCTATTTTAATAAATGCCTCTCCTAAGGGGTTCTTCTCAATTGGTAAAGGTTTAAGATAGGGTGATCCCTTGTCTCCCAACTTATTCATAATTGTTGCTAAAGTTTTGGGGCATGCATTCATAAGAACAAAGACTCAAACTTGTTGAAAGGTATAAAGGCTTCTTCCCAACTTCAACCTTTCTCCCACCAATTTTTTTTGGATGACACCATTCTGTTTGGAAAATCTTACATTTTTGAGGATAGGGATGTAAATAAATTCTTGATAACTATGCTAAGGTTTTAGGACAACAAATAAACTATCATAAAATCAAGCTCCATTTCTTTAATGTGGATGTGACTCTTCACTTAAATATTTAGAACGTCATGAGATGTAATGCTAATTCTCTTCCTAATTCCTACCTCGGGTTGCCTCTATCTACCAAATTTCATTCTTCAATGTATTGGAGCAACCTCATCAAGAGATCTCAAAAGAAACTAGCTGGATGGAAAGGGAAATTATTAAGCCAAGAAGGAAAGATTCAACTACCAAAATCGTACCTCCAAAATATTCTTGTCTAATATTTCCACTCTCTTTTCAAAATTCCAGGATTGGTGGCTGATAACATAGAAAAGTTATGAAATAATTTTTTGTGGATTGGTACCGAGAACAAAGACAAAATGGTGTTGGTAAAATGGGAAAAAATTTTCACCTCGAAGAAAGATGGTGGACTTGGTATCATGAAGATAAGAACTTTCAACAAAGCCCTTATTGTTAAAGTTGGTTGGATGCTCATTGAGAATAAAAAAGATCAGTTCAAACTTATTAGAGATAAGTATCTCCATAACAGACACTCCAAATCCTTTTTATATGAGCCTAGTACTACCTTGGGTTCCCCTCTTTGGAGCAACATTCTAATTGTTAAGCATATATTAAGGAAATGTAGCAGGATGATTAGTAGATATGGAAAAAATGCCATATTTTGGGAGGATATCTGGGACCAAGAAAAACCCCTGGCGGATCTTAATTAACAACCTCAACTAAGTCAAAAGATGGCTCATAAGTAAGAATGGTGGATTGGTTAAAACCTATATTATGTGGCATGAAGGTAAGATAATGTGGAAAGATTTTAAAGATTAATTACAAAGAAGTGATAGCATACCTCCAAAAGTCAACAAATGTCTACATTATGAATTAATCTCTTTGACCCCTCTCTTACCTGAGTACTCTCTCTTTTCCCAAATGAATAGAGATAAATGGGTGTGGAAAGATAATTCCTCTGGCTCCTTCTCTATGAAATCAGCTTATTGGGCTTTGGAAAATGGGGAAGAGAACAACCAGTTATGTAATCTTATATGGATCGCTAACATTACTCACAAGGTTAACTATTTTTGGTGGATCATTGCTTATGGAAATATTTTTACAATTGACAACCTTAATAGAAGAGGATTTTCTATGGTGAACATGTGTCTTCTTTGTTAGTCATATTGTCAAATTATTGATAATCTATCTATAAAATGTCCATATGTTATTGAATTTTAGAACTAGGTGTTGTCCCTACTTAATGTTGTGTGGGTCATGCCTAATTCTATGTGGTTTTTTATTGATCAATGGAGTTTCTACCCCCTCAAAAACCCAATAATAAAAAATTTATGGGCCCAAATCCCCCTGTTCCTCAACTAGAACATATGGAAAGAATGAAACAATGGAATCTTTAAAGATCAATCAAGAAATAGTTTTTCCCTATTCTAGATCATCAAACAACAAGTTAAGGAAAATATCAATGTTTCTACCTATGGAAAAGGAAAGATCCTTCCTAATCTTCAAGAGTTGAGGATAAAATAAAAATGGGGTATACACCAAAACCTCTTAAATATCAATTGGACTAGTATTATGAAGATAAAGTTAACTAGATGGATTCCCCCAAAGAAAGGATGGGTTAAGTGAAATGTTGATATATGTGCCAAGAGAAATATTGCAATTTCAGCTATTGGGGGAGTAATCATAGATTGGAAAGGGATCCTTATTGAAGGATTTAGCAAAAATCTTAGTGTTGGCTCCAATAATTGTGTTGAAGTTATTGCTTCTTGGCATGATATTAAATGCCTTAAGGAACTAAACTATGATAATGTCATAAAGGAGACTCCAAGATGATTATGGACTATTTGAAGGGAATTGTTGGTTGTTTGTGGTATCTTTTAAGTCTCCTGGAGGACTGCAAAAGGATGTTATCTACTTTTAGCCAATATGAAATTAATCATACTCTAAGAGAAGAAACTAGTTCTGCATACTTTATGGGTAGTCTTGGTCTAAAATCCTAAGATTTATGCTATATCAGTTTTGAGAAATGCCCACAAAGGCTTAAATAAATTTTAGACAATGTGGTCTTCTCTTCTTCTCTAGTCTTGTGAGGAATTTATTAATGATTAGTGTTTGTTTGGTGATTGTTCTAGTGTGGAGTTCTGGGAGAAGCAATATGAATCTCAAGTATTTGAAAGATAAGCCTAGTTTTACTATGAGACTTATGGGGAATAAATTTTAACCCAATTTCATGTTGATGCATTATCTCTTAAATGTTAAGGTTAAAGGTCATATTTAATATAGTAGGTGGGACCCCTTGTCAACTTTCACCATGGAAAGGAATGTGTTTATACCTTTAAGGAGAAAAGAGGATATGGTTGATGTGTTATGTTGTCATGCCCAATTAAAGTGTCATTAAATAGAGTCTTGGCTTAGTTGGCATCCAAGTATGCAAGATATTTCAAAAGGTATTTGATATAAAAATAATGATATTGCAATTAATTATCAAACTATTGGCATGAATGATTATAAAAAATTTAAAATTCATTATGGAAAATGTCTTTTCAACATTCCAAAGGACCATTTAAAAATATTTTATAGAAACCAATGCTCTGTATAGTGATGACAGGTGATGATAACATGATTTCTTGTTTAATGCAATGACATAACATAATCATCTTCAATAAGCTTTGTGATTGGTTTGGAAAGAGGTGTAAAAAGGGTTTCTTTTTTTTATATCGGGACTGGTAATTGTGGGCCTTTTCAAATGACTACTATAATCTCTAGATAAAGTTTGTTGAGGTGAAAGTGATGAGTGATCCTCTCAAAAGATTCAAGGTCAAGGAATTTAGAGAATTCATGCAAAATAGTGAATTATGGGATATTTTTATCAATGTTGAGATGATGCCTTGTTTTCAGGAAATGCAAGGATACAAAAATACCCTCTTCATGAAATTCTATAACTCATGGCATCAGGGGAATGCAACTATTGGCAGTATAAATTTTTTTGTTACTCTAAAACTGATTGCTAAAGTCACATGGTTGAATTTTGATGGTGAAAAAGTTGAGAAGCATAACTCTGGGGACTATAAGTTGTACATGTAAAGGTTCTTTAAGAAGGGAGAAAACCTTTTGGTGGCTACAAACAAAAATGGGTATGAAATTTTTTCTCTACCCCCCTATGCTCTAGTTTTCTTTTATGTCATGAAGTATTTTACCCTAGAAGGATGGTACACTAATTTTTACAGTTATCAATTCGGGCCATTATTAGCCACATTAGGTATGGGAAAAGGATTAATGTTCAATTTTTTCCTTTTTTCATACTTAAGTAGTAGCATTTCCAAAGGTGCCTTGCCTCCTCTACATCATGGCTTAATGTATGCTCTGTATCAACACAAGTTTGACAAATCTCCATCTCATATATGCTTCCTTTCTTACCCTCAACAAGAGCTGAACCAAAATGTTGAACCCTCCTTAAGCTATAGTAAAATCAAGCTCATAAGAGAAACCCCTTACCTGAAAACCTTAACCCATGTAGCAAGAAAAAGGGAAAAACTCCTAAATCTGGTGTTCCCAAAATCTCTCTTGATGCTTCTTTTGTAGATACCACTCTTATTAAAAGGAAAGGGCCATCTTGTAAACTGAACCCTTTTAAAGTGAGAAAAACTAAAAAAGGGGCTAAGAAAATGAGCCCTCTAATTGATGTCGATAAGGAAGAAGATGATGTTGAGGAAATTGAAAATCAAGAGGAGATGAAGCATGGTATGAGTTCTATTAGACATATTGAGATGTTTCTGGCATTTTTTTCATTGATGTCAAAACAACCATACCAGTTACTTGGTGGTATTAGTTGGTTGTTGGTAGTGTCGATTGGATGTTTGTGATTACCAGTCAGACATCAAAGTTTTAGTTATGAATGCAAAATTTATTTTGTACGTACAGTTTGGGTGTATGGTGTACTTATTCCTACTATTGGAATATATCCTTTTAGTACATTTAATTACATATGAGTGCAATTTTGGTTAGTACTTGTCGACTTTTGTGTTACAGAGTTCTTTCCCAGGTATCCCTGCTATCTAGACATTCTTTCAATTCATCAAATAGTTTTTTGTATAACAATTTTATCTTATTCGAGAATGTTTCATGTAGTCTTACCTATTGGTTGGTTCATAAGTTTTTTTGGTGATTTATTGTGAGTCTTTTTAGTGGATATCTGGAAGCGGTGTGTAATAAAAAGGAATTTAAGTGAAGATTTGATGTGAGACAAAGATAAGGCATTACATTCTATGTTGCATAGGTTTAGCATATGATGGAAAACCTATGCTAAACCTATGTAACATATAATGTAAGGCCTTCTCTTTGTCTCAAATCAAATATTCACTTAAATTCCTTTTTCTTACACACCGCTGCCAAATATTCACTGAAAAAGACTCACACTACATCACTATGTCATAAGGTTGGCCATAAATTGAATCATTGTAGAATTTAAGTTTCTAATTTGGTTAAGAAAATTGGAATAAATAATATCTTTCATGAGAACCATTATGTGTGTCACAATTATGGTTACAAGGCTAATCAATGTGAATCCATGGTTCAAACAATGAGATCGGGTCAAAGGAATGTCAACTATTTCAAATGTGGTTAGATAGGTCATTATGCTAACACATGCATATATGGTAGTACTTTGGTAAATACTAGAGATGGTAACAATGTTACAATTTCAAGTAAATCTTAGAAGAATAACATGACATAGAAGAAGAAATATTATGGTGAAGAGATCCAATGGTATCAAATCCCAGTACTATCTCTTCTGAAAACCAAGACAAATGCTTTGGCTCAGGGGGAGTATTAAAATGCTATATCAGTCACTTGACCTTCTCTGAGGTGATACTAGTTGCAACTAGCTTGTCTTTGCTATGATGGTTGGACAAATAATTATTGAAGATGTTCCATTGATTGATGTGAGAAGTAAAAATTGGGTTGTATTAGTGATAATTTATTTTTGGTAGGAAAAGGAATTATCATGGATCATGGTTATAAAGGTAAATATTTAAAATCATTTGGCACTGTTGCAAGAAGAAAAATCAAAGTTTTAGTAGATCTTGAGAGAAAAATTAAAGAATATTAATCAAGTATAATAATGGAATCTAAATTGATGGTACGTGGTACTAGTGTGATTGTGTCAAGGATGAAAAAGAAGGCTGAGCTAGAAGAATTTGATCACAATAGGATCATGCAATTGGAATTTGGTTTGTCAATGAATGAATTGCAAAGGATATATAATCTTGGTTTAGATACATGGGAAGAATTCCCCAAACTTGCAATGACAAGGAATTCATTATGTTCTTGTTGAGTCAATTTTAGGATGGAAACCTAGTGTCAGATAAACCCTTTAAAGTGACAAAGAAGGTAATTAAAGACATCACTAGGATCTGTAGTGTTGGTGATTTACCTAGAAAGAGGGTGATTAGTTACAAGGAAGTAGAAGAGTTAATTGGTATTGACTGTAATCAATGTGCATTACTAATAAATACCTTTGAAGATCTGGTAGTGAGGTATATTGCCTATGGCATTTCCTATAAAATTCAATTTTGAAATCGTGATGGTGCCACTTTATTTGTGACAATTTACATTGCTTATAAAATGGTTAGGGAGAATGTTCAATTTGATTTGTGCAAAATGTTGTTGGATAACTTTCTTAAGAATGTCAAGATGATTGTAGAGGGTATTGGTTATGGGTTTAGGTTTGGTTCATTGATCACGTGTCTAACATTTTATTTCATGAGATCAATACCAAATAGAGAGAACATTGAGTGGAGGAACAATATCTCTATCAATAAACAAATTTATAGATACCTAAGGTTTTTGGAGAGTAGTGCTGATGCTTGTAAAATGTATTTCACTAAATGTTATAGATGAATATTTCTTCTAATTTGATTTTTCTAGTGTCATGAGTCATGGTGAGGAGGGTTTATCCTCTAGTAAAAAAAGTATAGATGTTGTTGTCAGTGCTTCCCCTTCGAAACCTAAAAGAAGAAAAAATAGTGACAAAGTAAAGTAAATTGTTATTATCTCAGAGGATGAAGAAGAGAAGCATGTGGAAGAGGAAGAAGCAGAAGAAAAGGAAGAAGAAGAGAAGATTGAGAAATATGTGATTTCTTTCCTCAGAATTTGACTTTGTGGATTCTGACATGGTTCAATCTTTGTTAGAATATGGTGAGTTTGACAAAGTTGGTGAATTATGGTCTATTTTCTCTCTAGTGAGCAGGACAAAGATGAATTGTTGATTGATCACTTGATTAGGAAGAAGATCATTATTTTATAGTGTGTGTAATGTGCTACCAGTTGAGTTGGTTAGAAATATTGAGAGAAGATTGTTGCAGAGTAGATTTGATTGCAGAAAGATTGAGTCTATTGAGAAGAAGTGTACTGATGCAAAATGGAAGTTATCCAGATTAATCAGTAAGACCAAGGATTATATAAAGAAAATTTTGAATATGTATAGGTATTGTCTTCGGTGGCCTATTGTTGTTGATAATTTTAGAGACATAATTGAAGTTATTAAGATATAATTTAATGAGTTGGGAAAGACATACAATTATTTCAAAGATGGAGAAGGAAAATAGAGGATATGAGTTGGTCAGTTACAAGGAGAAATATTGCAGTTACAAGACAAAGAGAAGATGTGGTGAAGACATTCTAGATGGTAAAGGAATTGGTCGAGGTTTGGTTGGAGTATGTCCCTTGTATCCTTGTATCCTTGTTGATGCAGAGAGTTATGAATAACAGTTTCAATCTTTGAATTGGATTTCATCTTTTGACATGCTAATTTATGTGCACCTAGATGTGTTTTGTTGTTGCTAAGTGGAAGAAGAAGCTTCTAGTCATTAAATAAAGGTATAAGAAGGTTTTTAATACATAGATTGTTGTGTTTGTTTAAATTTATTGAGTTTTGATTTTTGGACATTTGCCATTGTGGAAAAAAGAGGGAGAGAATGAGGAAAACAAAAACATTAATGAAGTATCCAGTCAGGGAGAGATTTTGGGTTGTTTAGAGTTTCTATATTTTTGAAGTTTCGTTGTTTCTCCATCAATGCCAAAGGGGGGGTTGTTAGACATATTGAGATATTATTGGCCAACATTATTGTCATTGACGTCAAAACCTCCATACTGGTTACTTGGTGATATCATTTGGTTGTAAGTAGTGTCAGTTGGATGTCTTTGGTTGTCAGTTAGTGTAATACCCCAAAAATGGGCTATAGGTTTAATCTTCAAATCGAACGAAATCGACACAAAAGTCCTAACCTAAGGCACATCTGCACATTATCGAATCCTAATTAATTTTATCCTAAATTCTGCATCGGGGAATATTCCTAGCAATGTTCCTATTTATCCTAATTATCTTGATTTAATGATTATTTGATGATAAATCTTATTTATCCTAAAGTTTGATTAATTGAATATTCTGAATATTTAATTAATTAGATTTAATACTGCCACTTAATTATTTAATTAAATTTATTCCTAAATTGTATTATTTCATTTTGACAATAAATTAAAAATCTCATGACTAATTGATTAAATTCTTATTTAATTAATTAATGTCAATTGTCAATTTTTAATAATATAGTTTTAGAATAAAGTTTGATTTAATAATTGATTAACCCATAAATCAATTATTTTAATTCAAAAATTAGTTAAGTTGAGAATAAATCACTTTATTTTTAAATTAATTGAAAATAAATCATGCACAATTAGAAAAGCAGGCAACTAGAAATTAACAATCAATTTTAAATTGAAACTCAACATCTGATGATGAATTGAAATTTGATCTAAACTCTATTTTGAGTTAAACACTACTTTTTCATGATTTTTGTGAGTTAATTATCTCTAATTTCCTGATAACTCAAAAATCAATCTGAGTTTATCAAGAGTGATTTTTGGCTTTTCTCATGCACCCTCAAGCCCTGGATTTCTATAAAATCAAGACTCGGCTCTTCATATCTCATCAACACTCGAATTTGCATTATTACTTTGGCGAATTGGCGATTGAAGGATTAAACACTTGCGACAGGAAATTTGTGAGATCTTTCATAGTTGATCATAGTTTTTCATAGTTTTCATATCATAGCATTCATTTTTGTTCATATCATTCTTAGATTAAATTTGCATCCAATTTCATTCATCTAGCTTAGGTTCATACAGTTTTCATATTATTGAATAGAAAATACAAAAATATAGATTAATCTGCATTCATAAAGTCTTTCATTCTTTTGCATTCAAATCCTTCGTTTAGGTGTTGCATTGTCACTGATCTTGATTTCAATATGAGAATATCATACTCGCACCTACTAGAAGGTAGTAAATTGCCTGGTTAGCTTAGTTTCATTTATTTGTAGATTTTGATTTTGCTAACCTCTAATGTTTTACTGAAGTGTTGTGTCTGCAGTTAGGTACAAAATTCACACACACATTTCTGGTGCCCATCGTGGGGCCCTAAAATGGGTTTCCATCTCTTCTATTTCAATTTCTATCTATTTTCTATCATTTTCTGGTCAATCTTACAATTTTATTCTTTGTCCGTACATTTTTTGTATGACTTTTTTCAGAAAGTCATACCATAAGCTACATATTATTGTACGATAGTTGAAGATTTTGAGGCTCGTATCATAACTTGTAGATTGTTGTTTGAGAGCTATTTTGTCATTTGGATAGACACCCACTGTCGTACGAGTTTTCAGACTGTCATTTGGGAGGTAACCCATTGTCGTACGAGTTTTGGTACCAGGATTCAATTGTCATTTCAAAATTTTAGGCAGTTTTTTAGATTTGATTTTTAGATTTGTACTAACAGCTAACCCTAACAATTGAACTCTGCTATTTTTGATTGATTTTGATTGGGAAAAGCACAACTAAATTGCTAAAAATAGGTAAAATCTACTAAGCGCGTTGTGAGGAACTTAGGTATTTTAATACGATCTGATAACACTTTGATTTGGATTAAAATGAACTCTCATGTGTCAAGTTTGTGTGACTTTTCTTGCTTTCATATCACAGACTTCATTTTGGGCTATAAAATGAACATAGATTTACTTTCTGCATATCTGTTACACATAGTAAATAGGCCCTATGAACACTATTTGTGGATGATCTCGAGAGAGTGGGCTTCTTTCGCTTGTTCACACATGAGAAGCTCTTCTTGACGAAGGATCCCCTTGTAGGTAAGGAGGATACTGAGATTATCTTGCATTCTACTAGATTTTTGAGGCTTCAACTTTTGATCGATACATTCTCTCTCCAGAGAGGTTGATAGATCATAAGCGGTTGACATCATAGATCATTGTGAGATAATTTTAGTCTTAGTGTGTCGGATTAATCTGTCTGCTTTGTTTTGGTGAAGTGAAGAGGCTAGGGGATTATGCTGTACTTCCTTTTTGGATAGTACCAGAAACCCAGATCCTTGAATCCGATCTAGTCCCCCTGTGGTATATTTTGTGAGTCACCTTTAGAGAGGGTTAACCATAGTGGACATTCCCTTAATTGGGTCAACCATGTGGATGGAACCTCAAGCGGTAATAGCCATTTTCATCATGGTAGCAGCATCCGCTATATAAATGTACTTGTGGAGGAAATCTTTATAGGTGTGGTCTCTTGTTGGGCTGTCAGATCTTCCTAGCAGATCCTGATTGATTAAATTCTTGGACTGTGTCAAAACCCCGATGCTCCTAGATTGGAGTTCACCCTCTTGAGATCACAAAAGTTGCAAAGTCAGACCATTACTACAAACCTTAGCGAGGCCAATTTTTCATTTTCTAGGAATATGTGCGTTATTGGAAAAATTTTTGGAACATACACAAATAGCACTCTTAGGGATTAGCATATTAAGTCACTATTGCTTGTTCATGTGCAAGGTTGCTTTTTCTCTTGTTCATTGTTTTCAAACAATTTCCTACTTCCCTTGCTTGCTGTTTTGTGTGCTTGATATCTACTTGGTTATTTGAGATGGATTATTACACAGATCTTCAAAACTGGACATAAAACTTTGCCAAACAATCAGAAATTGAAAGCCTAAAAATTGCAAAATCTGAAGCAAAATTCCTCTCTGGAGTCAAAAGTCATCCCACAGTCTCAGATTGTCGTACGAGTCTTGAGCAAAAGTCATTTCAGGACCCCTGTATTGTCGTACGGGAGTCTGTATTGTGTTGTACAAGTGTTGTCACCGAAAATCAAAGGAACATTATCCCTAGCAACAATTATCGTATGAGTTTTGTCAATTGTTGTTTGAGAGCATACCCAGTGTCATACGAACCAGCAGAAACTCGTTTGAGAATTTTCAAAAAGTTATCAGAAACTTGTCAAATTTGTCAGAAATCTAGTTTTTACAGCCTATTTCCAGATTCTGTCAAAACATTCACTGTGTCAGGAACATAGCAAAAACTAGAATGAATTCGATCATTTACCTAAAGTGGTTTCTTGGGTCTGATTTAGCCTTCTATTTTATCGATTTTTGAGTCTTTTTTAATCTTGTGTCAAAACCTTGTCAAAATTATCTTCAAATTTAGTCTTCTTACAAAATGGCTAAGTGTTGTGAGCTCATGCCTACCATCTATTAGGCATCTACCCATACTACTGTGGCACAGTATCCTTCATTTACGTCCAATCTAGTCTTCAATCAATTCAATCTTGACAAGGTTGCATCATTCGATCTTCTTGAATCAAGTCATTCTTCAGTTGTCTTCATCTTTCTCTCTTTCTTCACCCAAGGTTAATGGTGGAAACTCAAGCTTCATCACACAAGAAATCCAGAGAAGCACCTCATACCTTACCTCTATCTACTCACATGGGTCTAACCTTTGATGAACTCTATAATTTGGGTCTTTATGAAGATGATGGTCTTGGCAATCTTCAATTAAAAACTGGTTACATACCCCCTCCTCCATCAATCCAAGGAGTCAATCAATAATCTCTACATCAATCTATCCCAGGGAGTCCAAAAACTCCTAACATGTCTCAAGGAGGGACACATCACAAGTCTCAAGGACATCACTCTCAACATAGTACAGATCAAGAATCCACACCTTCTGAAATTGCTTGATATCAAAATGATGATGACTTCAATAAAATGATGAGGTATTTCTTGAAGGAAGATAAAGAAACATACTTCCTAGAGTTAGCTCGTCAAGGGGCTAAACTTCCTCCCAACTTTAATGTTGAAGATATCATTACACATGAGGCAGAAACTCCAATCTCAGCTATGATGAAACAGATGCATGCCATGCAAGTCAAACTTAACAAACTTGAAAAAGAAAAGGAACCTAAGGAGTTCTCCATGGAAGCTCTATGTCCTTTTCCATTTGATAAAGACTTGTATATGCCGCCATTACCTAAACAAGTGGAGATGCCTAAATATGATAAGTATGATGGAAAATCTGATCCTCAAGATCATGTCAAAGAATTTTGTACTCAATCTATGAAGTTCATGCATGAACCAACCTACTTAATGCATCTTTTCACTTGATCTCTGGGAGGGTCAGCTATTCATTGGTTCTCAAAAATGCCCCCTACTATCAAAACTTTTGAGGAGCTAATCAAACTATTCTATCAGCAATACTCCTACAACATCCAACATCCAGTCACTATGATTGACATTTGGAATCTGAAACAGAATTCAGGAGAACCATTCTTGACTTTTGTCAAAAGATGGAGGAAAAATTTTCCTCTATATGCTAGACCTATTCCAGAAATTGAGAATTTGGAAATCTTCATCAACAATCTTGTTCCAGAACTTAACTACCATTTGCAAATGCAAAATCATACATCCTTTGATAAGATGGTAGAAAATGTAATCAAAATTGAGAAAGTACTTGTGCAAAAAGGAGACATATCACTTCAAAAAGACAAGTATGAATCTGGATCTAGTTCTAAAGACAAAGGCAAAAACTGGAACAAGAATAAAGGCATCATTACAGATGGTGTTGTTGATAATATCTGTGCCCCATCTAAGGTACCTGCTTTCAATCTCACTGTTGGCACCCAAGCCATCAAAGCTTCTGAAGCTAATGTTGGAAAGTTGTCTATACTGAAGTATATGAATAGATATAGTGTTGTCATTATGGAAACAAAGTCATATAGTAGTTTGGAGTCAGCACACTTAGTGTAAAGATCAGAATTCAGTTGTGTGCTGAAGACTGAACATCATATAGAGTTCTAGCAGCTCAGAGCATCATCGCACATGTGTATAGATGAATTATGGTATGTGCCCTAGAAGTTAAGGTTGTTAGACTATACTTATGCTTAGTCTATGAGTGCATAAGTAGATATGCAAAGATGTGAAAGTTACAGTCAGTTGAAGTTGCACAGCCAGTGTGTGCCAGCAGCAAATAGAGCATGGAGCCGATAGTTAGATTTTTGGTTTGTGATTATAATTTAATGTTGTAAAGGCCATGCACCCATTGTATTTAGGTTGTCAACATGTTTATATGTATAATTGTAAGCACGCTTAAGCCAATTCATTTGGAAGCACTGTTTGTAATTAGTTATAGGGCCGACCTAATTGTTTTATTTGTATAAGCGCATAAATATAAGGTGTGCCCATTGTATTCAGTATGGAAGTTGTAATAGAGTTGTGATAAGCAGAGAAGAGGTATATGAAGTCAGCATAAGATGTATTAGAGCTTTGCTAGAGGTCAAAGCATCAGGGCACCAAAGGAACTGATTTGACAAGAAGTGTCATAGTGAACAGTTCACCTGTAGATATAGTGAGTATCTAAAATCAGAAGGTTGTAGCCTTCACCATTTGAGGAGTGAGATCTAGGATAGTGAGTCCACTCCCCTAATAGGGATCATTGTAAAAGACTCCTAATAGGGTCCAACCCTTAACAAGGTCTACTATACTTAAAGCATTGTAAAGCTACTCCTAACAAGGTAAAGGATCTTCTAACAAGGATCAAAAAACCCTAGTACAGAATATTAGTGAGTATCAAGTCCCATCGGGGTTTTTACCTATTTGGGTTTCCCCATAACCATATTGGTGTCATGTGTTGACTTCATGTTTCATGTTTATTTCAGTACTTAAGCATTTAAGTTCAGCATAAAGATTAAAGTGAAAAGTTAAAATATAGTGAACACTGATTCACCCCCCCAATCTCAGTTTTCCCATTCCTAACAATTGATATCAGAGCTCTAGTCCTTAGAAAAGAAGTTTAACCACTTGAGGAGATCATGGACAAAGTAGATATGAAACATCTGAAGAAAAATCTTGAAGCCGCTCTAGAAGATCTGGACAATTCAGAAAGAGAAATTGAAGAACTAAAAGAAAAAATTCAGTGATGCTCAATTAGTTATCAAAAGACTAAGAAAATATTTGAAAGGATGCTCTAACAGTGAAATTGAAGAAAAATTAAAAAAGTTGAGTGAAGAAAATGCATCCTTATTAAGTCAGGTTGAAGAATTTGATGACAAATTGATGAATAATCAAGATGTCTACAATGAAAAAGTCAAGGAGAACCTTCAACTCAATGAGTAACTGAGAGAAGCCAATTTGGAAATCTTAGATCTAAGGAATATTAAAGAAAGCTTGGAATCTGAATTGAAAAAGTCAAAGGATCATATTGACAAATTACACACCAGTGCTGATTTGGTAGAATCTCAGTTGTATGCAAGAAGAATCAAAGGAGACACTAGCTGCATTGGATACAATGAAGCACAAAATTAGATTGACAATGTTGAAGAAAGAAAGGATTTGCAAAAGAACTCTACTGATGATGAGAAGATTGAAGATCAAACCAAAGACAATGGTGGTCCTCCTAAGAATGAGCGCAAGCAAGTAGATCACACTTGTTTTGCATGTAACAAGCATGTACACATTGCAAGAAAATGTATAGAGGTAAGACCTTTTAATGGCTACTATTATTCATGCAATAGATTTGGTCATAGAGCTATGAATTACAAGACTAGTAAGAAGAACATGATTCAACAAGATCAAAGAAATCAGAATCAGACAAATGTTAGAAGTTCTTAGAATGTTACATGTCATATATGTAACTATAATGGTCACTCATCCAGAACATGCAGAATGGTGACTCATGTTGATGCGCCGAGGAATAATAGACCTCCAGTCATTTTTAACTCTTGTAACAAGGCTGGACATATCTCAAGGTTCTGTAGATCAAGGACGCAAGGTCAGGAAAGCCCTAAAAAGACCGAAGAACCAGTTTTGGATCCTAAAGCAAAAGTCAAGTTTGTGAAAGCCTTAGAAGATGCGAGCTTGATTTGGTTAGAAGGAAATAAGGACAAAGCTAATGAGAATGTATTGGATGCATCCTTAGTGGATGCACCCTCTACATCTACATGAATGGCCCTTAGGGTCATAGGGGGAGCTAATTTAGTTCTAGACCCCTGCATGGTTGGTATACTCATCCTTAGAGTATGTGCCTTTGGAATTAAGCTTTTGGAGTGTATAGGAACCTTTGTGAAAGAGTGCACATGCTGATTGTTAGCGGAGCTCAAGTTTTAAATTTTGAAGTGACAGCCTGGTTTACGTGACGTGCATTAATGGTGGATTTTTCACTTTAAAGTACACATAAGTCATTTGATTGCTCATTGCATTCAAATTCAGAGTGATAGGAGAGCAGAAAGAGCCTTGGAAGTTGTTGAGAAGTCTTGGAGATTGAATCTATCAGAGATTTGCTGTAGTTATTAGTGCATTTGATCGGTTGCAGTAACCCTAGCTTGTTGCACCAATTTGGAAGCTGTCAGATCATCTCTAAGTTCAGTTGGAAAGCGATTAACAAGAAAGTCATGGCCACTCCCATTGTTTATGATGTAGCTGAGAAGAAGAGATATGTTTTCAAGAGGCACTCATTTAAATCAACCCTAGATGATAATAAACCTAGGTGGGGAACCGATGAAGAAAAGACTAGAGAAGTTGATGCTAAGATGAAGAGTGCTGCAACAAAAATAAAGGTTGCAAAGGTCACATCTGAAATCTTGAGAATACATGGTGTGTCTCAAGTAGACCTTGATAAAGCAAGGGATTAAAAGATTGCCTTAGAATTGAAAGGCACAGCAGCAGAAGAAGAACATGAAGATCCAAAATCAAAGAAGATGAAAATTGATTCAGATGATAGTCAGAAGGATAAAATTGACAGTACTCCTTCTGTGCCCAAAGATACTCCTCCCAAGTATAAACTAATGGTCAAGAGGAAGAAAGAAGCTAGCACTAGTCATCCATCCTTGCATGCTACAAGGAACAAGAAAAACATTCAAGCACCTCCTAAGGTAGGATTCATACCTAGCCTTAAAGTTTTGGGCACAAGAATTATTGATGAGGGAAGAATTGATCAAGTAGGGAAATACTATGATACATACAGTGAGATTGACAAATCAAAAATTCATTGTATGATTGTCAAGCACATGATCAAGTTCAAGAAAATATTCCTTGAATTGAAAACCTCTATTCTAGATAAATTATGGGATATTCTAGAATACCAAAAGAGACAAGCAAATGAGGAAGATCAAAGGATCAGAGAAAAAGTATTAGAAGATACTCTACCTATATGTTCTAAAGAAGAAGAGGCACTAATATTGAATTTGGTGAAGCCACACCTAAGGACTAAGATGAGAACTCTTCACATCATGAACAAAGACTATGAGCTAATTACAAAGGAAATAGAAAAGGCTTTTGAGAAAGTGTTATTAGAACAACAGATAAAACCACCTACTGCGCCCATCTCTCATGCACCCAATAAGGAAGATAAAGTGGTAGAGACCACTAATGTACCAATGACAGGTCCTCAGGACTCAGTGCCCATAGCAAAAACTCAAACAGAAGTAGACAAGTCTGCGCCCATGACATAATCACACCAAGACAACACTATTATCATAGTTAATATGGAAATAGCCATGGCGGCTACTAATAAAGATTTGGATAAGTTTGAGGAAGCATTTGTCAGTACTGAGGAAGTTGAAATCCTATGCAGCAATATACCTCCCACTCAACAAGTAGAAGTACCTATTAAAGATGTATTTGATAAGAAAGAAGAATAAGAGGTAGAAAAGAAAGATGAAGTTACTTCTATTGGATTGCTCAAGGTGAAACAAGAGGTGATGGACAACACTCCCATCACTCCCTCCTCAAAATTGTTGTCAAGTTTGACACCTGACACAAGTAGTTTGGACTCCTTGAAAGAAGAAGACCTGATTAATTTTAGCATCTTGGCTATGGAGAAGGAAAAGGAGAAGCAAGTCATGAGAAATCCTCTCCTTGTGGAATCAGTGAATATTTTGAATAGTTTGTTGCCTGAAGATAAGAAAGTGAAAAATGTACATTCGGTTGATGATGCGAGTACAGTTCTCTCACAGTTCAAAAGCAATTTTTCTAGCCTAGAAGAATCTGCATCCAAAGTGGCAAAAGAGAAGTACTTAAAGAAGAGACTCAATGAACTAATGAGAAACTTTGCACTAGAATTGAATTCTCTTAAGTCTGGTCAGGCATCATTGAAAGAATTTGCTAATGAAGGAAGAAAGATCATTGCAACATGCATGGATCAAGACAAGCTCACCGATGCTCATTTCAAGAAAATAAAAGAAGCAGAAGCAATGATTGAGCAGGTAAAGAGTTCAGTGATAGACACATCCAAAAATGTGAACATGTGCAAAAATGTCTACCAAGGACAGATAGACAAGATTGAGAAGGAAGAAAAAGAGATAAAAAGGATAAGGTTCAGACAGACTTAGTTGAGGAATGGTCTTGCACCCTCTTTAGACATCCTCAATTAGAACATAAAGGAGATTGATGCCACCATGATAAATTATGTTCATGGTCCCATCAATGACTTGGAGAAGATGGAGAAACTTCAATATGTATGCGCCCATCTCTAGATAGTTAACTCTTCGATAACTTTTTGGAAGAAGGAGATCCAGAACCTCAAGATTGCATATCTGGATGTTTTCCCTCAGTGAGTAAGTGTACATACAATTTTTTGATGCACCTTTGTCATTAATGTCAAAGGGGGAGTTGTGTATAGAATATGGAGTACATATATGTATAGGGAGATATAAGATTATGTATAAAGATGTATAGAAGACAAAATTTTTGCGTAAAGGAACAGTTAGAAACTTGGCCATATTCCTTTGTTGCCATCAATGACAAAGGGGGAGATTGTTGGAAAGTTGTCTATACTGAAGTATATGAATAGATATAGTGTTGTCATTATGGAAACAAAGTCATATAGTAGTTTGGAGTCATTGCGCTTAGTGTAAAGATCAGAATTCAGTTGAGTGCTAAAGACTGAACAACGTACAAAGTTCCAGCAGCTCAGAGCATCAGTGCACGTGTGTACGGATGAATTATGGTATGTACCTTGGAAGTTAAGGTTGTTAGAATATACTTATGCTTAGTCTATGAGCACATAAGTAGATATGCAAAGATGTGAAAGTTACAGTCAGTTGAAGTTGCACAACCAGTGTGTGCCAGTAGCGAACAAAGCATGGAGTTGACAATTAGCTTTTTGGTTTGTGATTATAATTTAATGTTGTAAAGGCCATGCACCCATTGTATTTAGGTTTATGACTTGTTTATATGTATAATTGTAAGCACGATTTAGCCAATTCATTTGGAAGTGTTGTTTGTAATTAGTTATAGGGACGACCTAATTGTTTTATTTGTATAAGCACATAAATATAAGGTGCGCCCATTGTATTCGGTATGGAAGTTGTAATAGAGTTGTGATAAGCAGAGAAGAGGTATGCGAAGTCAACATAAGATGTATTAGAGCTTTGCTAGAGGTCAAAGCATCAACACACCAAAGGAACTGATCTGACAAGTAGTGTCGCAGTGAACAGTTCACCTACAGATATAGTGTGTATCTGAAATTAGAAGGTTGTAGCCTTCACCATTTGAGGAGTGAGTTCTAGGACAATGAGTCCACTCCCCTAATAGGGATCATTGTAAAATACTCCTAACAGGGTTTGACCCTTAACAAGGTCTACTGTACTTAAAGCATTGTAAAGCTACTCCTAACAGGGTAAAGGATCTTCTAACAAGGATCACAAAACACTAGTACATAATATTAGTGGGTATCAAGTCCCACCAGGGTTTTTACCTATTTGGGTTTCCCTGTAACCATATTGGTGTCATGTGTTGACTTCATGTTTCATGTTTATGTGAATGTTTATTTCAGTACTTAAGCATTTAAGTTCAACATAAAGATTAAAGTGAAAAGTTAAAATATAGTGAACACTGATTCACCCCCCACTCTTAGTGTTCCCATTCCTAATAGCTAAAGTAATAGAATCTAACAAGAAGCCATCTACTTAAAAACCTTGGGCTACAGATCCTAACCAAAAATTCACTCCTCTTGGAGAATCCTTGGAGTCTGCCATGAAAAATTTGTTGGTTAACAACATCATTTACTTGCCTGAGATCTGACTATTTGATCCTAAACCTAACCCAAAATGGTGGAAAGAGACCGATTTCTATGACTTCCATCATAATAAGGGTTATAAAACCAATAACTGCGTACGCTTGAAACACCTCATACAAGACAAAATTGATAATGGAGAAATCATGATTGACAATCATTAAAGCAATAATGATCATACAACATTCACGAAGCCATTTCTGAAACATGGTAAAGAAGATTCTTCTTCTCAGCCTAATATGGGTGCTAAAGTCAATTATGCCTACTCTAGAAACAATGCTGTCATCAATATGGTTGAACCATGCCTATTTGAGCATTGCAATGTCATCAAAATTGTAAGAAAAGATAGAGAGAATCAATCAGCTAATGCAGTTACTCGATCACAAGCTCAGGCGCATCTGCAAGGACAAATCCCAGATTCATCAAATGCCCCTAAGATGCCTTTCAATATTTCTTCCGCTTCTAAATAGAAGACTGCCTCTAAATAATCAAATCCTAAAGACATGAGGCCAACATCATACAGTAGTGTCCAACAACTCCAGCATACAAATGCAAAAATCTCCATGTTTGAGTTGCTTTAGATATCTCTAGCTCATAGAGCCATTCTAAACAAAGTTCTGCTCAGATCCAATGTTCCTGACAACCTTGATTTAGATAGATTCTAGACCCTGGTTGGTCATCTGACATCTCCACAATATATCTCCTTTTTAGAGGAAAAATATAATTCCTTAAGTCATCCGTATAACTAGCCCTTGCACATTGAAGTCTTGATCCAAAACCATCGTGTCAAATACATGTTGATAGATGGAGGCGCTAGTCTCAATATTTGTTCTTACAACTTGATCACACAATTGGGATTCTCTGAAGCTACCATTGATCCTAAGAAGAAGATAAATATTAAAGAATATGATCAGCAAGAAAGATCTTCCAAGGGAACTATTGTCTTACCTATTAGAACAAGACCTATTATCAGAGACACCATATGTCAAGTTCTTGATCTACCTTTGGCTTACAACATCCTTCTAGGAAGACCCTGGATATATGAAATGAGAGCTATTCCTTCCACATACCATCAATGTGTGAAATTTCCTTATGAAGGAGTAGAGGTGATGATTCCAGTGGACCTATACACAACTTGCAATGCATTGAAAGAAAGTGCTGATAAACTTGTTCCTAATAATAGAGAATCTTCCACTAAGAAGATAGACATTGCTTCAACATCTAAAATGGAAGACATTGATAAAGAAGTCAAAATAAAAGACAATGGTATGAGAGAATACACAATAGAACCTATTTTATCTCTCACATCTCTCCCATTGTCCCCTAAATCTTATGGACAACCTTATGATAAAGTGAAACCTACAACTAAAGAGTCCCAGGTCATATTCAATGGAAGCTTTGTCACATAACAAGTATCTAAACAAGAGTTTGAGGAAGATGAAGCCATGCTTGCATGGTTATACAAGGATGAGCCTCAATCCCAATCAGTCCAAAAATGTGACTCCACTTCAAGAAAAATTCTTCAGAAGTCATATGGACTAGGGGACAAATTGATCACAAAAATGGGATATACTAGAAAAGGACCTCTAGGACTACTAGGTAAGGATATTCTATCACCTCTTGACCACCATGGTCAAACTAAAGGATACAATAGGTTTAGGATATAAGAAGAAGCCTTTCTATCTTAGCAAGAAGTCCCCACATGTCTTGGAATAGATTGAAACAAAGGAAGAAACACTAGAACAATCTGGCAGTGATGATTCTGACACCACCACTAAGGAGCTGATTCCTTATGAGCATTTGCCTAAAGAAATCAAAGACCTCCTTAACACTGAAGATGATCCAGTAAAAAGAATCAATGTAGTAGAAACACAAGAACTTACTATGTGCTATAAATGTGTCACACTTTTGTGAATCATTACATTCAAGAACACTCAAGATTGAGGTCTCAAACAATGATTCACAACTCTCTATTCCTGGAGTGCAAGGGTTTGTATATGAGGCCCTTAGATTGACCTAGTTATGCCCATGCAAGTACACCAAGAAACAAGAGATTCAAAGATGAATAGCAAGCATGCTAATCTCCATGATCATCAAGTTATTGCATGCAAATGAAACTAGTCTAGATGATAACAATGCAAGAAATAAACTATTCTATTGAAATGAATGCTTATACAATATTAATCTATGAAAGGAAACATGAATTTAAACTATTATGTGAATGCAATATTAATCTAAACTATGGATTGCCATAAGGCATGAGAGAAGAAGACAAGAAGAAAGAAGTCTCAAATATCCAAGCTCCAAATGTGCTCAAAAGCTTCTTCCAAGATTGCTCTCCAAACCTGCAGTATAATAATAACATGAAAATTTTGGGATCTGAAATGAGAAGGAGAGGGCTCCTTATATAGGAAAATGTGGAAGAGAATGCATCCTCAAGAGCAATGTGGGATAAATCCAAAAAGAGGAAATAAAGCTCATTTTTTAGAAAGTGTGGAGGAAAAGGGATTTTATTTATTTTTAATTATTTGTTTCCCTTTTTTCATCACAAAGAGCTTTAAGAAGATTTTTTTATTTATTTAAAAGAATGATTCTCTACTAATTAAATAAGATAACATTATTTAATTAAAAGAGAGATATCATTCTAAATAAGATAAAATCATTTAATTAAAAAAAGATTTTAATTAAATAAATTTATTTCATTTTAAAATATATTTCTTTCAATTAAATAAAGTTATTTTATTTATTTAAAAGGGAATATTTCTTTTAATTAAATAAAATTATTGAAAGAATCAGGAAAAAGATTTTTGTTTTGTTTTTGTTTGATTTATTTCCTTTTCCATCACAGATTTTGCTTTAAGTGGGGATTTTATTTATTTAAAAGAGGAATTATCTTTTAAATAAATAAGATAAGTTTATTTAATAAAAAGAGGAATATTTAATTAAATAAGATAAAATCATTCAATTAAAAGGGGTTTTAATTAAATAAGATTATTTTATTTAAGATATTTCTTTTAATTAAAAAGTCTATTTTATTTATTTAAAAGAGAATATTTCTTTTAATTAAATAAAATTATTGATGAAATGATCAAACCTTAGAAATATTTGAATTATTGATTTAATTGCGATTTGATCAAGGAATTGATTTGAAAATTGCAAAGCATTGATTCGAAAAATTGGTAAATTAATAAATGGGGCCCAAAGTCTAGGCGACCATTTTAAGGTGCATACACCTACTGTAGAACAAGAGACAGTTGCACCACAAGAACCAATTGATCTCAAAGGAAATCAAATAGATAAGGAGGAAGGTGGTAGTTATTTTGAAACAGATTCCCATGAGTATGAATTCAAATCAGAATCTGAGGGTAACCCTTCTTGGGGTATCCATCCTAAATTTACTCATGTTCTCAATTTTCCTAGAGGCATAGATGAAGAATCAAATGACTATGAATGCGGAGTCATTCCTGAAGAAGATGAACTTATCATAGAGAAACATATTGATGTTGTTCACCAATATGCACCTAAACCCAATGTAAGTCTAGAGAGAAATAATGAACTTAATGAGTCTGATCTACCGATGGCTGAAGTGGACTCCCACAATGACATTGAGCCTATTCACAAATTGAACATTTTGAGTTGTAATATCACCTTTGAACTTGAGAGTTAGGTTAGGACCAATGATGATAGATCCATATTCATAAACACTATTTCCCAATCTTTCATCGCTTTGACTATCCAACATCCTGAACTTCTTGACCAAACCTCCACAAATTTGAGCCAAGGTATCTATACCTTTTCAAATGACTAGGCCCTTGCTTGCTATCTCAATGCAGTTGAGCCTATGAGGACTTCCATTAGTGAATTGAGTGTTAGCATGATGGAGTCAGACATCAAGTATCTTAGTCAAAAGAATAAAAGTAAAAATAAAAAGAAAAGGAGTTCTAAGGGTGAAAACCACTTTGTGGCAGTTGCAGAACCTACAAAAGTAAAAATAAAAGATGTATCCAAAGGTGAAAACCTCTTTGAGGTGCCTAAGGATGAGATATTTGATGTCCTTTCGAGTCATTTATAGGAAAGATTTCCAGTTCTAATCGAGCCCACTCAATCCATCAACTTGGGGACAATAGAAGAACCACAGTTGATCCATGTAGCACAATCCTTATCAAAAGAAGAAAAGAAAAAATTTACCACATTCTTAACAGAAAAGAAGATCAACTTTGCATGGAAATATTCATATATGCCAGGGTTGGATCCTAAACTTATAATGCACCATTTATCTATAGCTCCGGGGTTCAAACCTATTAAGCAAAAATTAAGAAAGATGCATTCACATATTGCACTCTTTCTCAAAGCTGAATTAGAGAAACTACTAAAAGCTGGATTCATCCGTGTCATTGATTATGCTAAATGGATCTCTAATCTTATACCTATTTCTAAACCAAATAAATCAATCAGAGTGTGCACAGATTTCAGAGATGTAAACAAAGCATGCCCTAAGGATGATTTTCCATTACCTAGTATTGATATGATAGTGGACATGACTGCAGGCTTCAAGATGTATTCTTTAATGGATGGTTTTTCTAGATACAACCAAATAAAAATTGCTCTAGAAGATCAAGAGAAAATTGCTTTCACTGTGCGTGGGGTACCTTCTATTGGAATGTCATGGCATTTGGGATTAAGAATGCTGGTGCTACATATCAGAGAGCTATGATGTCTATTTTTCATGACATGATGCATCAAACTATGGAGGATTATGTTGATGATACTTTGGAAAAATCTTTGATAAGATCTGAACATCTAAATGATTTGAGCAAAATACTAGATCAAATGGAGAAGTTTAGTGTCAGACTGAACCCTAAGAAGTGTGCTTTTGGTGTCACTTCTGGAAAGCTCTTAGGCTACATTGTTTCAAAGAAAGGAATTGAAGTAGATCCAGCTAAGGTTAAAGCTATCATGGAGATGCAACCTCCCAAGAATATCAGTCAAATGAGGACATTGCAAGGAAGAGTACAATCTATTAGACGCTTCATATCTCATCTAGCAGACATATCACAACCTTTCACAAAGACATTACATAAAGGTGTGAATTTTTCATGGAATGAGGAATGTGAAAAGAAATTTAACCATATCAAGAAATATCTATCAAATCCTCCTATTTTGATACCTCCTATACAAGGGAAGCCATTGATCTTATATGTCTCCGCCACAGATACATCACTGGGGCATTACTAGCACAACATGATGAGAACAAGAAGGAAAGAGCTATATACTATATCAGTAGAACATTGGTAGCATATGATAATAACTATTCAATGATTAAGAAAGGTTGTCTAGCTATGATCTTTGCATCACAGAAACTGAGACACTACATGTTAGCTCATACCACACATTTGGTAGCTAAGATTGATCCACTAAAGTACCTCCTAAGCAAAGCTACCCTCATAGGTAGGTTAGCTAAATGGGTGATGCTATTAAGTAAATTTGACATTGAATATGTTGAAAGAAAAGCTATCAAGGGCCAAGAAATTGTAGATCAATTGGCTAACGCACCATTGTTTGATGATACACCAATGCAAATGGAATTCCTAGATTCCTCTATCATGTGTACACACAAAATAGTGTACTTCTATGAATCATTACAATAAAGAACACTCAAGAATGAGGTCTCAAAAATCAATCCATAGCTCCCTAGGCATGGAGTGCAAGGGTGTTTAAGAATGCTCTCAGCTAGAGCTATTAAGCCAATAACCTTGCTAGTAAACCATGCAATGGGAGATTCAAACGAATACAAGGGCAAGAATGGCAATATCCTCAAGAATCAAATGAAATGCAATGCAAGCTAGATTAAGATGAATATGCAAGCTAAACTATGGAAATGAAAGAACAAGTATTACAAAGCCTCCTACTTAAGCTAGATGAAATAATCTAAAGCATAAAGGAAACTAAGCTAAGTATGAAGCTATGAATGCCATGATAATGCAAGAAATGAAACTATGATAACATGTAGATGCAAAAGCCAAGAATGCTCCAAATCTTCAAAAAGCTCCAAAGTGACCTAGAAAACTTGCAGCATAACATTAGCATAAAAAGTTGGGGATCTAGAATGAAGAAGAGAGCTCTCCTTTTATAAGAAATGAGAAGGAATGGACCATGGAGATTAAGAGACAAAATATTTAATCAATGGTGGAGCATCAAAGAGGAGCAATCCATGTGCACAAGTATCCTCCAATGAGAAAATAAGAGTTGACTTTTGTGTCCATATGAGACTAAAAGTGCTTTTTCTTCTTTTTATAAAATAGGAATAATGCTTTATTTGTGCAACTTAGGATAAGAGGAAAAGTGGGGGGCTTTTTATTTAATGGAAAAAGGGAGAAAAATCCTTTTAATTAAATAAAGACTTTAGGATAAAATGGTTAGCCCATAGAAAATAATCAAATAACTGATAGAATAGGATTTGATCAAGAATAAACAATTGAAGATTTAGCAAAAGGGGCTAATAGTCTAGATGACCATTTTTAGATGATTACATTTGCCCCTCTTTGACTAATGTGTGATTGATCTGGGAACACATTATGTCAAAGAATAGATTAGCCAAGAAGGCAAGTAGAGATCTGACTCCAAAGAATGAAGTGCAGAGAGATAGCAAATCCTGCATGGTCAACCTAGTAGCGATAGTACTGAACACTTAGGAAAGGGATGGACAGTATCAGAACTTGAGACAAGAACTAACATGTCAAGCGCAAAGATAGATTGATCAGAGCAAATGGAATGGTCAAGAATATGCTCTGGAGAATAGCCGATAGGATGTGATGTGTCTGCCCCCTTGGGATTGAAATCAAAATCAGGTAGAGGGAATGCAGAAGCAAGAGAAACATGATAAAATCACTAGAAATCATAATTGAAGATGCAAGATAACAGAATAACCATCAAGCAGTGAAGATATGCCCCAGTCAAAACCTTAGAGAGATATGAATGAAATGAATGAAAGACTAGAAGGGTGAGAGAGATGGGGGTGAAAAGGGAAGGATGCCCCAATGAAGGTTGAAGGATCAGGCCTCAAAAAGGGTCAACCAACTGCGTGGAAGAAGGAGAAAGATGATCAAGGTGAACTCAGAGTTCAGTTTTCAAGCCTGAAATGAATAGAAAATGATGTGATATGAAAGACAAGAAGTGAAAGACATGATCGGGAAGAAGCGAAAGGTGAGCACAATTTGACTAATAAGTCCACAAAAGATGAAAGGAGAGCTCTCTCCATATGCAAGATGCAAAACTAACTAACATGAACCTAAAAATGCAAGCTACATAAAAAGTGGTTTACTTGCAAGGTCACAAAACCATTAGACTGTAATATTCATCATTGAGCATTATTGGTAGCATCGCAAGATCATACAATACACACTAGCATAACTATGTGGATCTGAATATGATCTATATCAGATAAAAATGTGGAAATCCCACCTAGGCATCAAAGACATGTAGGTTAAGATGACTAGTGCAGTGAGATTACCTAAGTTTGCTATGGCAAGATTATACTCGCATCGAGACACAAGGAAAGTCAAGATGACTATAAGTATGCACTTGTGAAAACAATCAAGGATGATACCTTGTAAGTCCTTAGTGTCAAGTGGATCAAGCATGAATGCTAATGACAGAAATAATGAACAAGATATACCCACAAGCAGAAAAAGCAATAAAACATGTTCTTATGCCCCAGTCTTCTAGCTCAGCATCATCAAAAACTATTAGGAATAGAACACTCAGAAAAGAAATCATCATAGACAACACACAAAGAAATAAAGCAAATGTCAGCAAGTCAAGTGTTTAAGTGCATGTGTGTAGGTCATAGAGTCAATCTTTGAGTATCACATCTGCTAGTGAGAAATATCATATCATGCTAGACTATAGGTAGAATATCTGATAAGTGTTGAGAAACACTGGACGTGAGGGAAGTGTTGAAAAACACCATTGGAACCAAGTTGCCCAAGAAACCCAAATGCACAAAGAGACCCAAGATAAGCTAGAACAACATATGCCCCCTAGACTAAGATAGGAGTCAATTCCAGGCTAGGAGAGGCAAAGCGAGAAGTGGAGTGAAAGAGTGCCACACAAAGCTGATAAATGTAGGTGCAAGGGTCTCAAGCAGTGCCTGTTTCCAGGTTTTCACCACTTGATAGATTTTTTTCAGGACTTTTTTCAATTTTTTTGTATTGTTGCTACCAAGGCGCCTGTTTCCAGGTTTTCACCAAGGCACTTTTTTTTTTTTGTGAGACATCAAAGTGCCTATTGCTAGGTTTTCACTAGGATGCTCATTTTTGCAGGACATTTTATGCTTTTAAAGATTTTTTCAACATCATATATGAATTTTTTTGTAATTTCTCAGGATCAATAAGTATGTACAAAGAGCTCAAGAACCTTAGGCATAGAACTTCTGCATTTGTAGAACATTGATAGGCTTGGTAAGCTCTGCTTCCTTTGATGTAGATAACTGAGAGGCACTGGACCCAAATGCTGCTATGATAATACAAGGTCCTAACCAATAGGAACTAGCCCTAAGCAATTTCCAAGCTAGCGCAGGATCATTAAAGTGTGATCTACATATACCGTCACGGACTTCAGCTAGCACTTTTTCTGACTCCTCTATTTCTAGACACTTAAGGATAGTTCTATCTAGACCCTTCCTATACAGGTCACCAGAGATGAGGGTAAAGTGTGAGGTATGGTGAAGGAGTTGGTACGATGGATTTGGAGGGATAATGTGATCTGGGAGATAGGAAAAGATGGTGGCATTGTAGGAATTGTAAGCAGGATAGTGTAATTCTTCCACCAGGAACTTGAAGTGGGATTTATGCTTTGTCAATTGTAAAATGGATGTCGAAGTAACTAAGGCATTAGAAGCTTTGATCTGAGTTCTAGGAATGTGTTGAAATATGACAGATGTGAAATAATTCTTGAAAAAGTTCACCATTTTTTTGTAGAGAATTAGCTTGTCATTTTTGATTTGATAATCATCATTTTGGAGTAGGTTTTTATTTCTACTTTCTTTAGGTTTGGATACTACCACAATGTGGTTTTTTTCCATCTGACCATTTCTCTTTTCTTTTGATTTGATGATTGAGATACTTGATTTCTGATTCAGTCCTTTTTGTTGCTGGTTCGCTGGTAGAAGAAGTAATAGGTTCAATGGCATGTTGATCTTAGGTGGACCAAGCTATGAGATCTGATTTTGCAAGATGAAATGAAGTGACTGGTTCAATAGCATTTATGCGAGGGATGTCATCTCTGGTGACAAGAGAGGTCAAGCCTATAGGGTAAGCTCTGAAAGTGTTAAGATCTAGACTTGTCATAGAAGGACCAACGTGGTCCACAAAAGCAATACATGGATTAAACTCATCAGACCCTACGTGAGAATCATCAACTACATCGGGTTGGTCACCATAAGTATGAACCACATCCACTTCCATATCCACTATGGAAGATCCGTCGGAGAGAGTATCCCATTCATATTCATTTGAATATGTTGTTATGCTTCTACTGGGATGCTTGCACCAAGAAGGTTTAGGACCTTTAGAAGTAGAGGCTTCAGTGTCATTATGTGTGAGATCACTTCTTTGCATTAACCACAAAATATTTATTCGTTGTCTAGTGCGGGGATCAAATTCATTATCACTAGACATAGAAGCTTCAGCTGAATCATGGGTAGGTATGTGTTCTTCTCCCCAAAGGAGTGAAGTAGAAGGAAGATCATCTCTTATTTGAGCCATAGTGTGTAGTGGTGACTCATCTGTATCTATGTTTGAATCACTAATCATGGGAGCATTGCTAGAACATGTAGGGAGGTCATCATTGGCACCATATCCTAGACTTGTTGTAATCTTAGAGGGTCAGCCATTAGTATGACTCAAAGGCTTGACTAGGGTGTGCCCATTATCATTTATAGGTCCGTGACCCTGATAGCCCATTTGCTACAAAAATTTATAGACTTTACCATAGCGCTTAGGAGAAATAGGAGTAGCAATAGTGGCAATATCTTCTTCGTCTCTATAGATCCATTCTCTAATGACTTGTTCTTCTCTTTCTACCTCTAGGGGTATAGATGCTTGAACAAAATTACCAAAAATCATCATGGTAGAAGTAGAAGGCTTCATCTTATCAGAAGGTCTCCCATATGATCTAGGAGAAGTAGGCATAACAACAATGGAATCTAGTGTGTACTCACCCATACAAAGGCTCATCATCTTAAAAGTTTTCTCAAAAATAGCTAGGGATGCAGTAGGATCATTAGAGGGTTTTTTGTGAGGAACAAATGTTTCAGTAGAAACAAGAGTATTGATAGCAATAGTATGATCCCTAGGGATCACAATTTTAGCTCCTTTATGTGGGAATTTGACACACTGATGGTATGTAGAAGGCACAACTTGCATGTCATGGATCCAAGGATGACCCAAAAGAATTTTATAAGAAAGTGGGATGTCCAATACTTGGAACATAATCTCTTTTGTGATAGGGCCCACTCAGAAAAGTAACATGACAAGACCTTTGGAAGATCTTTCAACTTCATCGTATGCTTTTATAGTAATTTTCCGTTTAGGATCTACAACAAATTCTCACAAACCCAACTGTTGCACCACATTGAAAGAAATAGTATTTAACCCTACACCATTGTCTATCAGGACTCGACGGACTCGGGTATGGTAGACCATAACTTTAATATGTAAGGCAAGATTGTGAGGGTGACTAATAGATACGTCATCTTTTCCAGAAAATGATAGATAATGAGGTGATGAGATGTGGTTGACCATAGCCTGGAACCTATTTGGCTCAATGTCATTAGGGACATTAGCTGTACGCAAAGCCTTTTCAAGGATCTCTTTGTGCAAAGGGGATAGCTCAAGCAACTCAAAAATAGATATTTGTGCGGGTGTCCATTGCAACTGATGGACAAGATCATAGCTAGACAAAGCTAAAGGAACTGCTGGTTTGGAAGATGAGGCTTGTTTAGGATCAGGCACAACTTTAAGGACTAGTTTAGCTTTCCCTCTAGTAACAGCATTCAGTGTCTCACTTTGGGAAGATGAACTACCACGTGGTTGCAAGACCAACTTTGGCATACCATGATTGGCTTTATTATCATCTTGAGGTATCATCATAAGAACACTCTCAACGGGCTCTACCATGTTGATCACATGTGAATCAAAAGTATATGTATAGTTGATCTTAGCATCATGATTCTTCTTATGTGCTTGAGAGGTTTCACCTTTGTCATACTTAGGTAGAGGATCTTTGAAAGCTGTGTGATTAGAATTTTTAACTAAGCCATCTATGAGAATTGTGTTGTCATCAATGAGATCTTGTATAACATCTTTAAGCGTGAAACAATTGTCAGTCTTATGTCCCTTGTTTCTGTGATAGTGGCAGTAATGATCTTCTCTCTACAATTTAGGCTTAACTGGCAGATCATAGGGATGATTTTTCTTAGGAAGTGTAAGATAATTATTGGCAACCAAAGTCTTAAGAATCACATCATATGGTTGAGCCAATGGGGTATAGACCCATCATCAAAATTTCTTCTTTGGCTTATCTGCATTCTGAGGCTTAGGAGCATTTTGAGTGTTGGCAACTTCTTGTAGTTTTGTTGCGTAGATGGCATTAGAGAGGTTGAAAGCAGGCTCTTTAGCTTTAGGGGCATCTACAACCTCATCATTGACAACATACTTGTTTCTATTCCAAAGCTTGTTTTTGTCTTTGCCATTGCCTCTAGTATCCTTATTAATAACAATATCTCCCTTTCTTATGACCACATCCTCAATCTGATATGCGCTTTAAACCATGTCATTGAAAGAGGAGAACAATTGTTTCCTTAGGTCATAATACAGTTCTAGCACAAGAGTGTTGACAAAAATGTCAATCTTTTCTCTCTCGGGTAGCTGACGAGGATACCGAGAATATAATAACCTCCAACATTGCAAATAAGTAGCAAATAACTCTCCTTGGTTTTGTCTCAAAGCACCAAAATCTATCATGGTGATAGGCTATTGGATATTGTATGAATAGTGTTGTGTGAAGCGCATAGCCAACTCATCAAAAGTCTTCAAAGGAGGTGTCAACTTTGCAAACCATTCTAAAGCTTGTCCTCTTAAGCTTCGAGGGAATAATCATAGCAAAAATGTGTCTTCATGAAGAAAGTCCATGCTAAGAGTGTAAAAGTGACGCACATGGTCATGGGGATCACCATTTCCATCATACTTGTCGTACTTGGGAACCTCAATATCCCTAGGAAATGGGACCATGTATAGAATTTTATCAAAAGGAAGAGCACAAATTGATTCTACAAAAGAGACCTTTGGAGGCTCTCTTTCTATTGCCATTTGGGTAAGGCGTTGATTTTTCTGACGTAGTTCTTCTTGAAGGACTTCCAATTCAGTTGGTACTCTTTGTTGGACAATTTGTTTGACATCATAGCTGAGAGAAAGCTTGTATCCTCTAGAAGTCATATATTGGAAATATTGGTCGCCATTGTGCTCTAAAAGCTTAAGCATCTTTCGTTGGGAGTCCTCATCTTGTTCAAATGCAATAAGATCCTCACTAGAAACCTCATCAACAACCTCTTCCTCATGGTGAGAGGGTGGTGGTCTAGGAGGTGAAGAAGGTACAACAAACTTTCATCTTGGAGGAGACCTTGGTGGTGTGTTGTTACCGTTGTTGCCACTGGTGCCAAAGAAAGGTCTATTTTCATAGCTACTAGTCTCGAGTTGTTCATGGGACATTTCTCTTAAAGTCATGCACCTAGCAGCTTCCATTAAGCTTTTACTATACTCTCTATCCAAGAGTGTTTGTTTATCTCTTTGCTCAAAGTGTTCTTGCATACGACGATATCTCTCTTGTTCATTCATAGTAAGTGAGACACTGTCTCTGTTTTTGGGGGTTTTGAACCCGAAAAAGAGGAAGCGTCCTTTATACCACGAGGTAGACTTAGAACCCTCAGAACTAGAATTGTCATTACGAGCGGGCGCTTGTGAGTGTTTGGTTGGAGAAGGTAACTACGTGTAATTGAACGGAGGATGATTCTCCTGCTCAAATTGAGACCGAGTTGTAACCTGCATGAAAAGAGTTGTTGGTTGACTAATAGAACGAGACAAAGTTTCTAAGATATTGAGATAAGCAAAAGCTAATAGAGATCACTTGTCAAGATAGAACAATAGAGATGGCTCATCAAAGGTGCTCAAGAACTTACAACAATCAATTGACTTAAGCTGAGAGATGAGAAAGAAGCTTGATTAGAAAGTAGCTATAGTGGTAACCATGGTGTGACAAGTGATCAAGAGTAGCATTTGTTAGGCTCAAACCCAATAGTTTTAACTACTTTTTTTTCAGTCTAGAACAAATCTAAGCATGTAGACAACAAGCCAGCTTCAAATAGGAATAGGAAAAGACACTCTACGATTGGTTAACATTTAAGTTTCAACAACTCCAAATTGCAATAGCGACAAGACAACAGAATGACTCAGGGCAACACTTTCTAGGCAGACAGGGTGACACTTTAAGACCAGGTGACACGTCTCACTACACATGGTGACACTTTCTAGGCTAATAGTGTGACACTTTCCAAGTGAGCGGGGTGACAGTTGTGCAGGGATGAATTGTCACGAGCTATTTCTCAGAACAAGGTGCGACACTGTTCAATGTTGCGCGACTCTTTGACCAGTGAGGTGCAAAATCTCAGTTTTTGGGACCATTTGTTCAAAATTTTCAGTTTGAGGGTTGATTTTTTGATTTCAATCTCAATGACAGCAATAAATTGACAGGTTTGCAAACATTATGAGATCAAACATGTCATAAAACACTTGAAACAAGGGCAAAATCAACCTTGCCAAGACAAACAATTGTGATATCAAAACTGAAAATCTATGAGCATTACCAAGATGTTTGAGTATGCAAGAACATTTTGCATAGGTACATAACAATGAGAACAGTTCAAGCACTTTGTAGCCTATAAGGACAAAGGCTCAATACTTAGCAACTTGGCCCACACTTGATGTTCCATTGCATCACACAAAGTGGTTGCCCACAATAGATGTTGGCTTTGTCATGGAGGTGTCAATGACACAACCAAAGGAACATAGATGGTGAGTAATCTTGGGGTGATCCGGGTTATTCCAGTTGGATCAATCCTTGCACCAAGAAGCTAAGTGGAAAAATAGGGTGGCTTCTATCTATGGTTCTTAGTAAGAGCTTCCATTTGTAGTACCCCTCTTGCTCCTCAAAAAAGACTGGGACCTCGCAGCCTCAAGAGTACCTTAAGCATTCTTGCTCAATACTTTCCTCATGGTCACAATCCCATAAGTACTCACATCAAGCAAAGACAAGCACTATGTCTAACAAGGTTTTGTGTCCTTGATAGCTTTGAGATTATAGTGGGTTGGAATAGCTCGGTATTAGCTTTTCCCCACTTGGGTCATTCCTCTTGATTTCTCAAGAGCAGGCCCGCTAAAGGATTCTAAGAACTAAACAAAAAGTGGATCAACTTATGAGGTTCAAGGTTTTTGTTTCACCATAAGGGTGAAGAGCATACTTCCCTATCTCAAAGTTTTCTCCCAAACACACCAAGAAAATGTTCAATTACCCTCTTGCTTTCAAAATCCAAAGATGGGTCAAGATTTTTTGGTTCACCACAAGGGTGAAGAGCATACTTCTCCTACCACCCAAGAATTCCTACAACAAGATCTTAAGTGCCTAAGAAATGAAACAACTAGTAATTGCCACACTTGAAATGAAATAAACAAAAAGAACTTGATTGGGTTTTTATGCTTTGGGCAGCCCTAAAAAAACCGTTAGTACCCCTCATGCATTTGAAGCTTTGACATGAGTTCTTTTGAGCAAACAATTTCAAGAAATGAGAGCACCTACAAGCACAACTTGTTAGCTCCACAATGGTTAGCACATCAAAAATCAAATAATCTGCAAGTAAAATAACTCATGAAATAGAAAAATTTGAAAATGAACCCAACATGGTTAGATCAAGCTCAGAAAGAGCTTTCCAACAATATATCACACTTAAACTTTTGATACCATTTGTGAGAATTTCTAAAAAATGGGTATACAGTATACTGGGGCGACATTATCTTTCTGTGTGACACTTCTTTGTACTTGTAGGTGATAGAATGTTCTTAAAAGTGTGACATTATCTACCAAATAGTGCGACACTCTTAACTGGTAAATTGTCATGCCGCTATACAAGAAACTGTCGCACGACACTAGTGAAAAATGTTGTACGACACTCTCAGACAAAAAAATAGCGCCTGAAAATAAGTTAAAAAATGATGAAAAATTTGACGGAAATGCAAAAAATAAAAGACAAAATGCTAATGTTCTGCCCCACGGTGGGCACCAAAAATGTATACACAAAATAGTGCACTTCTATGAATCATTACAATCAAGAACACTCAAGAATGAGGTCTCAAAAATCGATCCATAGCTCCCTACGCATGGAGTGCAAGAGTGTTTAAGAATGCTCTCAGCTAGAGCTATTAAGCCAATAACCTTGCTAGTAAACCATGCAATGGGAGATTCAAATGAAGACAAGGGCAAGAATGGCAATATCCTCAAGAATCAAATGAAATACAATGCAAGCTAGATTAAGATGAATATGCAAGCTAAACTATGGAAATGAAAGAACAAGTATTACAAAGCCTCCTACTTAAGCTAGATGAAGTAATCTAAAGCATAAAGGAAAATAAGCTAAGTATGAAGCTATGAATGCCATGATAATGCAAGAAATGAAACTATGATAACATGTAGATGCAAAAGCCAAGAATGCTCCAAATCTTCAAAAAACTCCAAAGTGACCTAGAAAACCTACAGCATAACATTAGCATAAAAAGTTGGGGATCTAGAATGAAGAAGAGAGCTCTCCTTTTATAAGAAATGAGAAGGAATGGACCATGGAGATTAAGAGAAAAAAAATTTAATCAACGGTGGAGCATCAAAGAGGAGAAATCCATATACACAAGTATCCTCCAATGAGAAAATAAGAGTTGACTTTTGTGTCCATATGAGACAAAAAGTGCTTTCTCTTCTTTTTATAAAATAGGAATAATACTTTATTTGTGCAACTTAGGATAAGAGGAAAAGTGGGGGGCTTTTTATTTAATTAAAAAAGGAGTAAACTCCTTTTAATTAAATAAAGACTTTAGGATAAAATGGTTAGCCCATAGAAAATAATCGAATAAATGATAGAACTAGGATTTGATCAAGAATAAACAATTGAAGATTTAGCAAAAGGGGCTAATAGTCTAGATGGCCATTTTTAGATGATTGGATCATGAACCTATCTTCTAGATCATGGAAGTTAGTCTTTGATGGCTCCTATACATAGAATTGATCTGGAGCAGGCATATTTTTCATCACTCCTCAAGGATACTCAATCCCTAAAGCATTCAGAATCAATTTTCCTTGCACAAACAATATTGTTGAATATGAAGCCCTCCTTAATGGCATGAAGATAGAAATTGAGTGGAGAGTAACATAACTACACATTCATGGAGACTCACAACTTGTAATACACCAAGTCAATAATGTGTATCAAACGAAAGATGGAAAGTTGATCCCATACAAGAGAATGGTAGATGATCTAAATAAATATTTCATATCTATCACCTTTGATAAAATACCTAGAATAGAGAATAAGTCTTCCAATGCTATGGCAACGCTATCTACTTTATTACAATAGCCTGAACATGAGCTACACTATGAGTTCTTGGTGGAAGCACTATCTTATCCTAAATATGATTCCCCCAAAACCTGCATGATCTACATTGTTGTTGGTCATGATTCATCTAGATACAAAAACCTTTTCTCCTATCTCCAAGATCAAATCATTCCCGATACCTTCAACCGCAATGAGAAATGATATGTTATCCGAAATATATCCTGGTATGTCATCATTGGTCACGATTTGTACAAACAAGGTTTAGATGGTACACTCCTTAGATGTTTAGAACGGGAAGAGTCTCAACGTGCATTAGAGGGAGTCCACAAAGGTATTTATGGATCACATTCAAATGGTTTAACACTAGCTCGAAAACTTATTAGTGTTGGGTACTATTGGCCTGAAATGGAAAAAGAGGCTATCAAGTTTGCTAAGAATTGTCAAAAGTGTCAAGTACATGGTAACTTGATTCATGCACTAGGGAGAGATCTAATTCCCTTTAATACACAATGGCCTTTTCACCAATGGGCATTTGATTTTATAGGAGCCATACATCCTCATTCTTCTAATGGACATACCCATATTATTACAGCTACAGACTATTTTACAAAATGGGTAGAAGCAGTTTCTTTGACTCAAGCAATCGACAAAAAAATTTCAATGTTCATCTTGAACTACATCATATGTTGGTATGGTATTCCACATTCTATTGTCATAAATAATGGTGGTCAATTCAAGAATAGAGACTTAGATGATCTATGTGCCAAATTCAAGATTACACAACATTGGTCATCAATCTACTATCCTCAAGGGAATGGACAAGAAGAGGCTTCAAACAAGAATCTATTAAAAATCTTGCACCGTACAATTAATAAAATAGGAAGAGACTGGCATCTCATGATTAATCCAGCTCTCTGAGCCTATAGAACAAGTATCAGAATGCCCACTAGGGCTACACCATTCACTTTAGTTTATGGGTCTGAAGCAGTACTGCCTATTGAGGTTGAAATCCCATCACTAAGAATCAAAATGCATGGTCTAGTAACTGATGATGACTACAGAGTGTCTAGGTTGAAAGAACTTGAACTACTAGATGAGCACAGACAAGCAGCATATGCACAGCTTGCATGTCATGGATCCAAGGATGACCCAAAAGAATTTTATAAGCAAGTGGGATGTCCAATACTTGGAACATAATCTCTTTTGTGATAGGGCCCACTCAGACAAGTAACATGAAAAGACCTTTGGAAGATCTTTCAACTTCATCGTATGCTTTTATAGTAATTTTCCATTTAGGATTTACAACAAATTCTAACAAACCCAACTGTTGCACCACAGTGAAAGAGACAATATTTAACCCTACACCATTGTCTATCAGGACTCGGTGGACTCGGGTATGGTAGACCATAACTTTAATATGTAAGGCAAGATTGTGAGGGTGACTAATAGATACGTCATCTTCTGTAGAAAAGGATAATGAGGTGATGAGATGTGGTTGACCATAGCCTAGAACCTATCTGGGTCAATGTCATTAGGGACATTAGCTATACGCAAAGCCTTTTCAAGGATCTCTTTGTGCAAAGGGGATAGCTCAAGCAACTCAAAAATAGATATTTGTGCAGGTGTCCATTGCAACTGATGGACAAGATCATAGCTAGACAAAGCTAAAGGAACTGCTGGTTTGGAAGATGAGGCTTGTTTAGGATTAGGCGCAACTTTAAGGACTAGTTTAGCTTGCCCTCTAGTAACAGCATTCAGTGTCTCACTTCGGGAAGATGAACTACCACGTGGTTGAAAGACCAACTTTGGCATACCATGATTGGCTATATTATCATCTTGAGGTATCATCATAAGAACACTCTCAACAGGCTCTACCATGTTGATCACAGGTGAATCAGAAGTATATGTATAGTTGATCTTAGCATCATGATTCTTCTTATGTGCTTGAGAGGTTTCACCTTTGTCATACTTAGGTAAGGATCCTTGAAAGCTATGTGATCAAAATTTTTAACTAAGCCATCTATGAGAATTATGTTGTCATCAATGAGATCTTATATAGAATCTTTAAGCGTGAAACAATTGTCAGTCTTATGTCCCTTGTTTTTGTGATAGTGGCAGTAATGATCTTCTCTCTAGCAATCAGGCTTAACTGGTGGATCATAGGGATGGGTTTTCTTAGGAAGCGTAAGATAATTATTGGCAACCAAAGTCTTAAGAATCACATCATATGGTTCAACCAATGGGGTATAGACCCATCGTCGGAATTGCTTCTTTGGCTTATCTGCATTCTGAGGTTTAGGATCATTTTGAGTGTTGGAAACTTCTTGTAGTTTTGCTACGTAGATGGCATTAGAGAGGTTGAAAGAAGGCTCTTTAGGTTTAGGGTCATCTACAACCCCATCATTGATAACATACTTGTTTCTATTCCAAGGCTTGTTTTTGTCTTTGCCATTGCCTCTAGTATCCTTATTAATAACAATATCTCCCTTTCTTATGACCACATTCTCAATCCGATATGTGCTTTCAACCATGTCGTTGAAAGAGGAGAACAATTGTTTCCTTAGGTCATAATACAGTTCTAGCACAAGAGTGTTGACAAAAATGTCAATCTTTTCTCTCTTGGGTAGCTGACGAGGATACCAAGAATATAATAACCTCCAACATTGCAAATAAGTAGCAAATAACTCTCCTTGGTTTTGTCTCAAAGCACCAAAATCTATCATGGTGATAGGTTGTTGGATATTGTATGAATAGTGTTGTGTGAAGCGCATAGCCAACTCATCAAAAGTCTTCAAAGGAGGTGTCAACTTTGCAAACCATTCTAAAGCTTGTCCTCTTAAGCTTCGAGGGAATAATCATAGCAAAAATGTGTCTTCATGAAGAAAGTCCATGCTAAGAGTGTAAAAGTGACGCACATGGTCATGGGGATCACCATTTCCATCATACTTGTCGTACTTGGGAACCTCAATATCCCTAGAAAATGGGACCATGTATAGAATTTTATCAAAAGGAAGAGCACAAATTGATTCTACAAAAGAGACCTTTGGAGGCTCTCTTTCTATTGCCATTTGGGTAAGGCGTTGATTTGTCCGACGTAGTTCTTCTTGAAGGACTTCCAATTCAGTTGGTACTCTTTGTTGGACAATTTGTTTGACATCATAGCTGAGAGGAAGCTTGTATCCTCTAGAAGTCATATATTGGAAATATTGGTCACCATTGTGCTCTAAAAGCTTAAGCATCTTTCATTGGGAGTCCTCATCTTGTTCAAATGCAATAAGATCCTCACTAGAAACCTCATCAACAACCTCTTCCTCATGGTGAGAGGGTGGTGGTCTAGGAGGTGAAGAAGGTACAACAAACTTTCATCTCGGAGGAGACCTTGGTGGCGTGTTGTTACCATTGTTGCCACTGGTGCCAAAGAAAGGTCTATTTTCATAGCTACTAGTCTCGAGTTGTTCATGGGACATTTCTCTTAAAGTCATGCACCTAGCAACTTCCATTAAGCTTTTACTATACTCTCTATCCAAGAGTGTTTGTTTATCTCTTTTCTCAAAGTGTTCTTCCATACGACGATATCTCTCTTGTTCATTCATAGTAAGTGAGGCACTGTCTGTGTTTTTGGGGGTTTTGAACCCGAAAAAGAGGAAGCCTCCTTTGTACCACGAGGTAGCCTTAGAATCCTCAGAACTAGAATTGTCATTACGAGCGGGCGCTTGTGAGTGTTTGGTTGGAGAAGGTAACTACGTGTAATTGAACGGAGGATGATTCTCCTGCTCAAATTGAGACCGAGTTGTAACCTGCATGAAAAGAGTTGTTGGTTGACTAATAGAACGAGACAAAGTTTCTAAGATATTGAGATAAGCAAAAGCTAATAGAGATCACTTGTCAAGATAGAACAATAGAGATGGCTCATCAAAGGTGCTCAAGAACTTACAACAATCAATTGACTTAAGCCGAGAGATGAGCAAGAAGCTTGATTAGCAAGTAGCTATAGTGGTAACCATGGTGTGACAAGTGATCAAGAGTAGCATTTGTTAGGCTCAAACCCAATAGTTTTAACTCATTTTTTTCAGTCTAGAACAAATCTAAGCATGTAGACAACAAGCCAGCTTCAAATAGGAATAGGAAAAGACACTCTACGATTGGTTAACATTTAAGTTTCAACAACTCCAAATTGCAATAGCGACAAGACAACAGAATGACTCAGGGCGACACTTTCTAGGCAGACAGGGCGACACTTTAAGACCAGGTGACACGTCTCACTACACAGGGTGACACTTTCTAGGCTAATAGTGTGACACTTTCCAAGTGAGCGGGGTGACAGTTGTGCAGGGATGAATTGTCACGAGCTATTTCTCAGAACAAGGTGCGACACTGTTCAATGTTGCGCGACTCTTTGACCAGTGAGGTGGAAAATCTCAGTTTTTGGGACCATTTGTTCAAAATTTTCAGTTTGAGGGTTGATTTTTTGATTTCAATCTCAATGACAGCAATAAATTGACAGGTTTGCAAACAGTATGAGATCAAACATGTCATAAAACACTTGAAACAAGGGCAAAATCAACCTTGCCAAGACAAACAATTGTGATATCAAAACTGAAAATCTATGAGCATTACCAAGATGTTTGAGTATGCAAGAACGTTTTGCACAGGTACATAACAATGAGAACAGTTCAAGCACTTTGTAGCCTATAAGGACAAAGGCTCAATACTTAGCAACTTGGCCCACACTTGATGTTCCATTGCATCACACAAAGTGGTTGCCCACAATAGATGTTGGCTTTGTCATGGAGGTGTCAATGACACAACCAAAGGAACATAGATGGTGAGTAATCTTGGGGTGATCCGGGTTATTCCAGTTGGATCAATCCTTGCACCAAGAAGCTAAGTGGAAAAATAGGGTGGCTTCTATCTATGGTTCTTAGTAAGGGCTTGCATTCGTAGTACCCCTCTTGCTCCTCAAAAAAGACTGGGACCTCGCGGCCTCAAGAGTACCTTAAGCATTCTTGCTCAATACTTTCCTCATGGTCACAATCCCATAAGTACTCACATCAAGTGAATACAAGCACTACGTCTACCAAGGTTTTGTGTCCTGGATAGCCTTGAGATTATAGTGGGTTGGAATAGCTCGGTATTAGCTTGTCCCGACTTGGGTCGTTCCTCTTGATTGCTCAAGAGCAGGCCCGCTAAAGGATTATAAGAACTAAAAAAAAGTTGGATCAACTTATGAGGTTCAAGGTTTTTGTTTCACCATAAGGGTGAAGAGCATACTCCCCTATCTCAAAGTTTTCTCCCAAACACACCAAGCAAATGTTCAATTACCCTCTTGCTTTCAAAATTCAAAGATGGGTCAAGATTTTCTGGTTCACCACAAGGGTGAAGAGCATACTTCTCCTAACACCCAAGAATTCCTACAACAAGATCTTAAGTGCCTAAGAAATTAAACAACTAGTAATTGCCACACTTGAAATGAAATAAACAAAAAGCACTTGATTGGGTTTTTATACTTTGGGCAGCCCTACAAAAATTGTTAGTAGCCCTTGTGCATTTGAAGCTTTGACATGCATTCTTTTGAGCAAACAATTTCAAGAAATGAGAGCACCTACAAGCACAACTTGTTAGCTCCACAATGGTTAGCACATCAAAAATTAGATAATCTGGAAGTAAAATAACTCATCAAATAGAAAAATTTGAAAATGAACCTAACATGGTTAGATCAAGCTCAGAAAGAGCTTTCCAGCGATATATCACACTTAAACTTTTGATACCGTTTGTGAGAATTTCTAAAAAATGGGTATACAGTATATTGGGGCGACATTATCTTTTTGTGCGACACTTCTTTGTACTTGTAGGTGATAGAATGTTCTTAAAAGTGTGACATTATCTACCAAACAGTGCAACACTCTTAGCTGGTAAAGTGTCATGCCGCTATACAAGAAACTGTCGCACGACACTAGTGAAAAATGTCGTACGACACTCTTAGACAAAAAAATAGCGCCTGAAAATAAGCTAAAAAATGATAAAAAATTTGACGAAAATGTAGAAAATAAAGTTCAAAATGCTAATGTTCTGCCCCACAGTGGGTGCAAAAAATGTATACACAAAATAGTGCACTTCTATGAATCATTACAATCAAGAACACTCAAGAATGAGGTCTCAAAAATTGATCCATAGCTCCCTAGGCATGGAGTGCAAGGGTGTTTAAGAATGCTCTCAGCTAGAGCTATTAAGCCAATAACCTTGCTAGTAAACCATGCAATGGGAGATTCAAATGAAGACAAGGGCAAGAATGGCAATATCCTCAAGAATCAAATGAAATGCAATGCAAGCTAGATTAAGATGAATATGCAAGCTAAACTATAGAAATGAAAGAACAAGTATTACAAAGCCTCCCACTTAAGCTAGATGAAGTAATCTAAAGCATAAAGGAAACTAAGCTAAGTATGAAGCTATGAATGCCATGATAATGCAAGAAATGAAACTATGATAACATGTAGATGCAAAAGCCAAGAATGCTCCAAATCTTCAAAAAGCTCCAAAGTGACCTAGAAAACCTACAGCATAACATTAGCATAAAAAGTTGGGGATCTAGAATGAAGAAGAGAGCTCTCCTTTTATAAGAAATGAGAAGGAATGGACCATGGAGATTAAGAGAAAAAAAATTTAATCAATGAGGAGAAATCCATATGCACAAGTATCCTCCAATGAGAAAATAAGAGTTGACTTTTGTGTCCATATGAGACAAAAAGTGCTTTCTCTTCTTTTTATAAAATAGGAATAATACTTTATTTGTGCAACTTAGGATAAGAGGAAAAGTGGGGGGCTTTTTATTTAATTAAAAGAGGAAACTCCTTTTAATTAAATAAAGACTTTAGGATAAAATGGTTAGCCCATAGAAAATAATCGAATAAATGATAGAACTAGGATTTGATCAAGAATAAGCAATTGAAGATTTAGCAAAAGGGGCTAATAGTCTAGATGGCCATTTTTAGATGATTACATCATGAACCTGTCTTCTAGATCATGGAAGTTAGTCTTTGATGGCTCCTATACATAGAATGGATCTGGAGCAGGCATATTTTTCATCACTCCTCAAGGATACTCAATCCCTAAAGCATTCAGAATCAAGTTTCTTTGCATAAACAATATTGTTGAATATGAAGCCCTCCTTAATGGCATGAAGATAGAAATTGAGTGGAGAGTAACATAACTACACATTCATGGAGACTCACAACTTGTAATACACCAAGTCAATAATGTGTATCAAATGAAAGATGGAAAGTTGATCCCATACAAGAGAATGGTAGATGATCTAAATAAATATTTCATATCTATCACCTTTGATAAAATACCTAGAACAGAGAATAAGGCTTCCGATGCTATGGAAATGCTATCTACTTTATTACAATAGCCTAAACATGAGCTACACTACGAGTTCTTGGTGGAAGCACTATCTTATCCTAAATATGATTCCCCCAAAACCTGCATGATTTGCATTAGTTTTGGTCATGATTCATCTAGATACACAAACCTTTTCTCCTATCTCCAAGATCAAATCATTCCCGATACCTTCAACCGCCGTGAGAAACAATACCTTATCCGAAATATATCCCGATATGTCATCATTGGTCACGATTTGTACAAACAAGGTTTAGATGGTACACTCCTTAGATGTTTAGAATGGGAAGAGTCTCAACGTGCATTAGAGAAAGTCCACAAAGGTATTTATGGATCACATTCAAATGGTTTAACACTAGCTCAAAAACTTATTAGTGTTGGGTACTATTGGCCTGAAATGGCAAAAGAGGCTATCAAGTTTGCTAAGAATTGTCAAAAGTGTCAAGTACATGGTAACTTTATTCATGCACTAGGGAGAGATCTAATTCCCTTTAATACACAATGGCCTTTTCTCCAATGGGCATTTGATTTTATAGGAGCCATACATCCTCATTCTTCTAATGGACATACCCATATTATTACAGCTACAGACTATTTTACAAAATGGGTAGAAGTAGTTTCTTTGACTCAAGCGACCGACAAAATTTTTTTAATATTCATCTTGAACTACATCATATGTTGGTATGGTATTCCACATTCTATTGTCATAAATAATGGTGGTCAATTCAAGAACAGAGACTTAGATGATCTATGTGCCAAATTCAAGATTACACAACATTGGTCATCAATCTACTATCCTCAAGGGAATGGACAAGAAGAGGCTTCAAACAAGAATCTATTGAAAATATTGCACCGTACAGTTAATAAAATAGGAAGAGACTGGCATCTCATGATCAATCCAGCTCTCTGAGCCTACATAACAAGTATCAAAATGCCCACTAGGGCTACACCATTCACTTTAGTTTATGGGTCTGAAGCAGTACTGCCTATTGAGGTTGAAATCCCATCACTAAGAATCAGAATGCATGGTTTAGTAACTGATGATGACTACAGAGTGTCTAAGTTGAAAGAACTTGAACTGCTAGATGAGCGTAGACAAGCAGTGTATGATCATCTCAGAGTATATCATAAGAGAATGTCTAGAGGTTACAACAAGAAAGTCAGACACAGATAATTTCAGGTTGGTGATTTAGTCTTGAGAGAGAATCCTAAAAATCAATCACATATAGAACGCAAGGGGAAGTTTGAACCCAACTGGTTGGGTCCCTTTGTAATCACTGCTACTTTTGGTTCTGGAGCCTATCAACTCTCAACAACTGAAGGAGAACAGCTTCGAGAGCCAATCAACATTCTCCATCTGAAGAAATTCTATGCCTAAGGCATTCAGTCTATGGTAAAATGTCTTGAAAAAATCTTAAAAATCTGAAAAAGTCCTGAAAGAATTAACATCCTGGTGAAAACCTAGCAATAGGTGCCTTGATGATTCACAAAAAATAAAAAAATATCAAAAGTACAAAAAAATTGAAAAAAAATGAAAAATACAAAAAAATGAGAAAAAGAAAAAGTGCCTTGGTGAAAACTTGGAAACATGCACCTTGGTAGCAAAAATAGAATATTTGGCAAGATGGTGAAAACCCGGCAAACGGGTGGCACTTGTTTCAAAACGCTCCATCTATCATTGCAATCTTGGTCTTTCCCAGCTTTCAGTCTTGCTTTAGTTTGTACATATTTCCCGGTTTGTTTCAACATTCCTATTTTCAATAAGCCGGTCTATACACCAATTGGCTCAAACGTCTGTATCCTATCAATGTTCAAACTTGGGGGCAATCAAAGTCATATCCTATGGCCTCTAGTGTATTCTAGACGAGTCATATCCAGTCAGAGTCCTTTGAAGCTTCATCCGAGTCAGTCTGTCAGTCTCCTCTCCAGAAAGGATTTTGCATCTACAACAATGCAATCAAACACAAATTGAAAACAATCTATGCTTTTACATGCTTTTATCTCCTTGTATTCTTACTGATTCACATTGAGATTTTTTCATATTGTGTCCCTTAGAGCTCTTCGATGATGTCCTTTATAGGATTTAGAGAGTGATGACTGGGGGCATAATATTTTCTTTGTTTTCTGCTTGTATGTGAAAATCTAATGACTTTGGAAATTCTGGATTGAAATGGTGTCCGTCTGTAAGAGCCTCTATCTCGTATTGGATGGCCATGCATACCTCGACCATTGATACCCAAAAAATTCAAAGAAGTTTGATCTAACTATTGTCTTTTTGAGAAATTTCTTACTCCTACTATGAAATGCGATATTACCTAAGGATGTGAATGATAAACGGTCACTACGGGTAATTCACACTGGATTTAGAATGATCTCTTGACTGCTTGATGTGTTTGTTCTGCAAAGCATATTCTAGTCATCACGACGTTTATGTTTTGATGCTTATACAAATTGCTATATCAAAATGGACATGATATTCAGGTTATCCTGGTATTTGTGCCTTGGTGCTTATATCTAATCCAACATTCTGAAAACAAAATCAATATTCATATGTCCATGGTTGTCTAGCCAGTGGGCATTGTATTGATTCTTGCACATACAAATCAATATTCATATGTCTATAGTTTCACAACTAGTAGGCATTGTATTGATTTATCCGGTTACCTAAAAAGTTCAATGATGACAATAAATCGACACATGATTAGTGACTAGGTCCTAGGTCTTAGGTTTGCATTTCATTCTGCATGTCATTTTGCACTTTGCATGATTGCATGATCTCACAAATTGCTTGAACACTTTAAACAATCCTTCAAAATTAAACTTAAAATAGACATGAAGAGCTGAATCTCACACAAAGGTTTCTTCATAGAACCCATTTCGATGTTTTGAACCCATTTTTGGGATCAAAATTGAAATCTAAGATCATTTACTATGTCAAAATCGTGATTTAAAATTTTCAGACCCAGGACGGTCAACTTCTTGCATAATCAACCTTCAATCATCATAGAAATCTAGAATTCAACATAACTAATTACCTAACATCAAACTATCCAAATTTCAACTTGGTCAACTATGGTCAACTCATGGTCAAACCTAGTCAAACTTGGTCTTCTGGACCCTCAAACGATGCAGAACGCATTCCTGGACATGTATAACCACTTCTTAAATTAATTAACATGCTTCTAAACCATTTAACGCTGAATTTTCTTGTCAGATTTCAATTTTAATCCCGAAGGGGGCATGGTATTACACATCAATCAAATTTCTTTCCTCGGTGATCAAGACAACAACCACGTCTAGTTACTGATTCATCAAAAGTCCTCGTCGCTTGGGGAAAATCTATCATCTCTTGGGGCATATCAGATTCATCGAGATCCATATCAATCTGGTATCCTAAATCTATCTTGTAAACTGTATTAGCTTTTCGTAACCAATGGTTCATTAGCGCCATTTCCTTGGTTCTTCATAACTGATGGGTTCAAGATGTGATACCAATATGGTTTTCCTGAGACAATCAGGTCTGGAATCGGTCACTCACTTCTTTGCAATCATAAGGTTCAAAATTAGGCGTTTTGGCACTTTTTCATAATCATCGGTTCATCGTTGCTATAGTTGGTTCATCATCTTTGGTCAATTAGGACCTAAATCTTGCATCTTCAAATCTTTCAATCGGTTTCTATCTCGGAATCGGTTAATCTTTCAAATCACTCTCAAATATCTTTATCATACACAGATTATTCTTTGAACCACTACGCTCCGCACAGTGATTCAAAGAGGGGCAAAATGTAATACCCCAAAAATGGGCTATAGGTTTATTAACCTCCTACATCTTCAAATCGAACGAAATCGACACAAAAGTCCTAACCTAAGGCACATCTGCACATTATCGAATCCTAATTGATTTTATCCTAAATTCTGCATCGGGGAATATTCCTAGCAATGTTCCTATTTATCCTAATTATCTTGATTTAATGATTATTTGGCGATAAATCTTATTTATCCTAAAGTTTGATTAATTGAATATTCTGAATATTTAATTAATTAGATTGAATACTGTCACTTAATTATTTAATTAAATTTAATTAAATTTATTCCTAAATTGTATTATTTCATTTTGACAATAAATCAAAAATCTCATGACTAATTGATTAAATTCTTATTTATTTAATTAATGTCAATTGTCAATTTTTAATAATATAGTTTTAGAATAAAGTTTGATTTAATAATTGATTAATCCAAAAATCAGTTGTTTTAATTAAAAAATCAGTTAAGTTGAGAATAAATCACTTTATTTTTAAATTAATTCAAAATAAATCATGCACAATCAGAAAAGCAGGCAACTAGAAATTAACAATCAATTTTAAATTGAAACTCAACATCTGATGATGAATTGAAATTTGATCTAAACTCTATTTTGAGTTAAACACTACTTTTGCATGATTTTTGTGAGTTAATTATCTCTGATTTCCTGATAACTCAAAAATCAACCTGAGTTTATCAAGAGTGATTTTTGGCTTTTCTCATGCACCCTCAAGCCCTGGATTTCTATAAAATCAAGGCTCAACTCTTCATATCTCATCAACACTCGAATTTGCACAATTACGCTGGCGAATTGGTGATTAAAAGATTAAACACTTGCGACAGACAATTTGTGAGATCTTTCATAGTTGATCATAGTTTTTCATAGTTTTCATATCATAGCATTCATTTTTGTTCATATCATTCTTAGATTAAATCTGCATCCAATTTCATTCATCTAGCTTAAGGTTCATACAGTTTTCATATTATTGCACAGAAAATACAAAAATATAGATTAATCTGCATTCATACAGTCTTTCATTCTTTTGCATTCAAATCCTTCGTTTAGGTATTTCATTGTCACTTATCTCGATTTCAATATGAGAACATCATACTCACACCTACTAGAAGGCAGTAAATCGCCTGGTTAGCTTAGTTTCATTTATTTGCAGATTTTGATTTCGCTAACCTCTAATATTTTACTGAAGTGTTGTGTCTGTAGCTAGGTACAAAATTCACACACACAGTTAGACATCAAAGTTTTGGTTAGGCATGCAGAACATATTTTGTAGGTACAGTTTTGGTGTATGGTGTCAAGTGTACTTATTCCTACTATTGGAATATATTCTTTCAATACATAGGATTGTAGATGAGTGGAATTTTTGTTAGTACTTGTTGACTATTATGTTATAGAGTTCTTTTGGGTAATCCTATTACCTAAACATTCTTGCAGTTCATCAAATGGTTTTTGGTATAATAGTTAAATATTGTATTGGACAAGATTCATCTAGTCTTATCTATTGGTTGGTTCAAAATTTTTGTTGTTCAAGTGTTGGACTTGGTTGTGATGCTTTGATGGTTTCATAACTTGCTTACCTTTCAATAAATATGATATGAAATGTATGCATCTTAAGTGTGAATTATATTTAGGTCCTGTGGTAACGTGTTGTAAAGTGTTTCTTAAGTATGACCTCAATTTAGGTTTGGTGGTAGCGTGTTAAATACAAATGTAATTTTATTTTATTTTATGGCTAACATGTTTTGTGGTTTCGCCAATGTATATGGCTGCTCTATCAGATGTATATATAAACAGAGACATCTTGTTGTACATGATGAAAGAGTGTATGTATATATGCAAGAAACAAAGCTATGAAGGTGATATAGTGCGAGTCCATTTCAATAGATATTTGGCAATGGTGTGTAAGTAGAAGGAAGTTAAGTGAATATTTATTGTAGTATAGAGGGGTCTTACATGCTATGTTGCAGAGGTTTAGTATATGTTAGTAGAAGATCTGTATCAGATCTCTGTTGTTAGTGATTATTGTGCTTTCAACCACAACTATTTTTTGCATAGATAGATGCAATTCTATGAGTTCACATTTTGCTAGTAAATTATTTTGTAATACATCTTTTATATAAGGGTAGTTAGCCCTATCGACAATGAGCCAAATAGTAGTGAGAAAATCGATAGTGAGCCCTTGTAAAAATCACCTTAACCGATGTCACCTTAATCAATGTTTACTTTCATGAGAATTAGCTTCTCTGAGATTTTTTCCAGTTTGGATTTCCGTGTAAAGTCAGGTGTTCATTGTGTTGATGGTTTTATGCTTTCGTATTTATATCTATTATAAGTTTATGATTGGTTTAAGTAATTATCGGTTCAATAAAAGTTGAAGAAATTTCTTATAAATAACTAATTCAACCCCCTCTTAATTATTTGGCTTGTTCAACAAGTTTTGGGGAAAGGAGGTCATCTCGTCTGCTAAATAAAGAAAAGAAAGGAAAAAATCTATGAAGTATTGCCAAAAATGGATTTCAAATATGAACCTGAAGAGGGTGATTCCATTAATAATTTTGTGGATGATAACTATGAAGAGGGAGAAGAGGAGTCAGGAGAGGAGGAAAAAGAAAACTTTGTAGATATACAGTTAATTTGAATGTTTTGGAGGAAGCTATGCGCACTGTTTGTAATTCCCCTTTTCTTACTAGTGAAGAGTTTGTGGAAAATGCCCCCCTTCCCCTGGCCTAGGTACTGAAAAGATATCCCTTCTAAAATTCAAGATCAAGTTAATGACATCCAAAAAATAGTGTTTTCTCTCGAGGATTTCGCTACTCTGTCTACCATTACCAAAAAGAAATTTAATACTTCTATTTCTTCTCTTTGAAGGTTTTGGATGATTTTATGAAAAAGGTTGTCTTTGGTGTGGTCACTTGAAAGAGCAAAATGAGGAAGATCACGAAGAAAAGGAAGACTAAGAATCAGAGCAAGGAGGAAGAGCAAGACAAGGTCTAGATGGGTGAACTAAAGCATCTCTCAAAGGATTGGGAGAAGATTTTTAAGTTTAATGATAATAAAGATAACAATTATTAGTGCTACTTGTTTTGTTTATTATGATGGACTTTGGTAATTGTTTTAGTTTAGCTAATCTTTCAGATTGTATGTATCTTAAGAGCAGGGACTCTATTGGTACAATTTCTCTAATAGATTTCATAGGATGTTAAATCATCATACCGATGATACTGTTAATAGTAGTGCTAAGATGAGGTTAGATGTGGATGCTAAAATCCCTATTCCATTTTTTATTGATTTTGGGTAGTGCAAGTTTTTGGATGCTTTCACTTGTAACGACCCGAAGCAGAATTTCTTGTTTTATTATGTGTTTTAGTTTATAATTGCAATTGGGATTAGAGCCCTATCCATAACACAAAATGTCAATCATATTATTATTATTATTATATCACGATAAAGCTGTATAGAGAAAGTTTACAGAACTTAAAGCAATTCTTTGTTATATTTGCCAATTCAGAGAGCACGAGGCAAAGGTAATTATGAAGCAATGCACGTGATACATTCTTTGTAGAGATGAAAGTAGAACAAAAACGTCTTTGTTTTTCCATTTTGACTTCAATTTTTGATTGTCATTTTACCAAAAGTTTTATAAAAACATGCAGGCGCTCAAAGTAAAGCAAACGACGTCGTATAAACCAGCAAAAGCAATAAAGGCAAACAATTTGCTTTTCCCAAATTCAGCTCTCTAAAAAACTGATCACATAATAGAAAGTGCAAAGTGATGAGACAAATAATGTCATTCGTGTTCTCCACTGAACTTAGAAATCATATACAAACAGGAGTTAAAACAAGCGAGGGACAAATATAAATTTAAACAGTCGCCAAGTTATTGTTGATAGAAATGTCAGACAATCTATCAAACAAAATAATTTCAAAACTTGGTGAAATACTTTATCATTATCGGATATATTCTCATAACGCCCAAGTGAGCACAGCAAGTGGCGGTACTGAAATATTGCACTCTAGTTCTGGGCTTGCATATATTATTGTTTATTTAGATATAAAATATGCAACAGAGCTGTTACAATCATAGATCTTGCTAATTATTTGACAACAATCTATTGTTTCATTTGGTTCTTTGAAGAGTTAGATCTGTGGACTCTTGAAATTATCTAGACAACGATTTATATTAAGTTCATTAATTTCTTATTTTTAAAAATAAATTTTACAATATATGCATTTTTCAATTTTAATAGTGTACTTCGCACAAAAAGTATCATCTCTAAGTGAAATGTTGTTTTCAGATGATAAAAACCCTTCAACGATTAATGCCATTAGCCTCTCAAAATAAATAATATTTTCAGAAAAATATTCATGGATCGATGAGTTTGACTCAAAAACTACACAATTGAATCTTTATAGCAATATCGCAAAACATCATCTAGTGAATCCTCATCCTTGATATACACTAAGTTAACTTCATGCGATTTATTCTCGATATTTTTTTTAAGAACTTAATTGACCCAGGTTCTACAAGTCCAAGTTGAGTGACCCTATGAGAAAGCATCATATCTAAGTGAAACGTTGACTTTAGATGATCAAAACCCCTCAACATTCAATGCCAATACCCTCTCAAAGTAAGAATACATCCCTAGTGTCTTTAGAATGATAATTTTCAACAAAAGCGTCATGTACTGGATCATCATCCTCAATACAAACTAAGTTAAATTCATTTAATCTATTTTTTATATTTCCTTTATGTACATAATTGACTCAAGTTCTATAAGTTCAAGTTGTGTGACCCTATGAGAAAGCATCGTCTCTAAGTGAAATGTTGACTTGAGATGATGAAAACCCTTCAACATTCAATGCCACTAGCTTCTCAAAATAAGAATACATCCCTAGTGTCTCCAGTTCGATAATTTTTAATAAAAATATAATCTACTAGATCCTCATCCTCAATATAAACTAAACTAACTTCATTTAATTTTTTTTTATGTTTCCTTAAGTACATAATTGACTAAATTTCTATAAGGCCAAGTTGTGTGATCCTATGAGAGAGCATCATCTCTAACTGAATTATTTCCTTGATATGATGAAAACCCTTCAACAGTCAATTCCACTAGCCTCTCAAAATAAGCATGCATCCCAAGTGTCTTCAAAATAATAATTTTCAACAAAAATATCATCTACAGTATCCTCATCCTCAATAGAAACTTAAGTAACTTCATGCGATTTGTTTTGATGTTTCCTTTAAACATAATTGACTCAATTTCTATAAGTCCAAGTGGTGTGGCCCTATGATAAAGCCTCATCTCTAAGTGAAACATTGAATTAAGTAATGAAAACCTTACAACATTCAATGCTACTAGCCTCTCAAATAAGTATACATCACTAGTGTCTTCAAAGCAATAGTTTTTAACAAAAACATAATAAACTAGATTCTCATTCTCAATACAAACTACATTAACTCCCTTTGATTTTTTTCTATATTTCTTCTAAAAACATAATTGACTCAAGTTCTATAAGTCCAAGTTGTGTGACCCTATGAGAAAGTGTCATCTCTAAGTAAAATGTTGGCTTGAGATGATGAAAACCCTTCAAAATTCAATGCCACTAGCCTCTCAAAATAAGTATAGATCCCTAATGTATTCACAACAATAATTTTCAACAAAAACAACATCTATTGGATCGTCTTCGTCAATAAAAACTAAGTTAACTTCATTTGATTTTTTTTATATCTTCTTTAAGAACATAATTGACTCAAGTTTTATAAGTCTAAGTTGTATGATCCTATGAGAAGGTGTCATCTCTAAATGAAACACTAGCTTGAGATGATGAAAACCCTTCAACATTCAATGTCACTAGCCTCTCAAAATAAGCATACATCCCTAGTGTCTTCAAAATAATAACTTTCAACAAAAATATCATCTATTGGATCCTCATCCTCAATCTAGAAACTATTAAATTTAGGTGATTTATTATTTTTTAGTTCCCTTAAGAACATAATTGACTCAAGCTCTATAAGCCTAAGTTGTGTGACCCTATGAGAAAGCATCATCCCTAAGTGAAACGTTGACTTGAGATGATGAAAACTCTTCAAGTTTCAAAAAATATAGTTGGTGGGTGGAAGAACTAATGTAATGGCAGGTGGACATTCAATGCCACTAGCCTCTCAAAATAAGTATATTACCTCCCTAGTATCTTCAAAATAATAATTTTTCAACAAACACATCATCTAATAGATCCTCATCCTCAATACAAACTAAGTTAACTGTGAGTTAACTTCATTTGATTTACTTTTTGATATTTCCCTTAAGAGAATAATTGACACAAGTTCTATAAGTCATAGTGTGACCCTATGAAGAAAGCATCATCTCTAAGTGAAACATTGGCTTGAGATGAGGAAAACCTTTCAACATTCAATTCCACTAGCCTCTCAAAATAAGTATATACATCCCCAGTGCCTTCACAAGAATAATTTCCAATAAAAATATCATCTACTAGATCCTCATCCTCAATACAAACTATGTTAACTTTGTTCGATTTGTTTTTGAAATTCCCTTTAAGAAAATAATTGACTCAAGTTCTATTTAAGTCTAAGTTGAATGCGATCCTATAAGAAATGACCATCTCTAAGTGAAATGTTGGCTTGAGATGATGAAAACCCTTCAACGTCCAATACCACTAACCTCTCAAAGTAAGTATACATCTTTAGTGTCTTCAAAACAATAATTATCAACAAAAACATCATTTATTGCTCATCCTCAATACGAGCTAAGTTAACTTTTTTAAATTTGTTTTTCATATTTTCTTTAAGAACATAATTGAATCAAGTTCTATAAGTGCAAGTTGTGTGAGCCTTTTTCTTATAATAATAACATTCAATTTATTTACATTATTTGATCAAATATTTTTGTACTGCTTCATGAGTACAATGCATTCTCATGTTGAGAGTCAACTTCTATATCTAAATTACATTTGTTATCTTTTTTTGTTAAAAAAATTGAAATCATATTTTGTGGGGTTTGATAAATTGTTTGACTAAATGTACATATATCATTATTGTATTTTGAAATAAAATCATTTAATATTGTAGTTTTGGCATCATCATCCACTAGAACCTTGAGTTCTACTTGTTTTTTTACTATGGTAAAAATGGGTTTTGAAGGGGCCTCGAAACCCTTTACATCAACAAGAAAGATGGGAAGAGAAAGCACAAAGAAAAAATGAATAGTTGGAGGGACAATAGGACACCATTACAAGGAACCCTCCAACAAAGCAGACCAAAAAGACCAAGACAAAAAAATAGACCCGAAACAAAAAAACTACCACAAGCAAACCACTACCCACAAATAGTCCCATTGTTTTATATATTCAGCAATGTCATCCTTTAGCTTAATCATCTTGCGGATAGAATCCCTCAGGTTAACAATATCCTTGGGATGAATGCTCATTTTCTTTCTGTTGCTCGCATGGGTTCTTGAGCCAGAACCTTCAGCAGGGGCCACAACCTCTTCAATGTCATCCATAATCTTCACAACCGAACTACCCTTATTGCCTTCTAGCAGCAGCAGGGCCAACAAATCCAAGTCAAATTATTTGTAGTAATCTTCATCCCTTAAAATATTTTCTACATCAGATGGTTAAGGGTCTCCTTGACTCTCTGAAGGTGACTAGAAGTGGTCTGCATCTAAAAATTAACAAAAGTATTTATCCTAGTCTCCAGCTTCTCCAAAAGAGCTTGGTCATGCCCATAAGCCCTTTCATTGCTCCCTTCAACCGTTTGCTTACCTCCCTTAGTTAGAAGAAAATAAACATTATCTACCCTTTCCTCCAACTTGGCATACCTCAAATTAATTTCCTTAATCTCGTTATAGGCTCAGGTAGCCATCTGTAAGTCAAGGTCATACCGAGCCCTAGCAAAAGAAAGAAAACCTTTCACCTCTTTTTGATTATCACACTCTTTATTCTCATGCTCCTCATCAATCTTCTCACCATATTTTAAAACCTCTTTGATAATAACCAAAGTATCCATATTAGTAGAAATCACAGGTGAAGATAGATTACCCATATGAGCAAAGTCCTTTTAATCAACAAGGGCTTGAATTATCCGACTGACAAAAACCACCCCCACCTCAGTCTGCACATGGGGAGAGGCCTTTTCATCCTCTCTGGCATCACCCTAATGACTATTCCCAACCTGAGTATCCTGACCATGCAACTCAAATTGAGGAACATTAGAGCTACCCAAATCTTTAATATCCCCACCAGATACCTAAAAATGCTCCTCTTGCAAAGTCACATTATCCACATGCACAATATCAATATCAATATCGTCACTAGAAACCACATTGTCATCTTTGCCACCAATGCCTATATCCAGGTTATCATCAAAACCATTAGTATCCATTTCCCCAGATTTGACACTTAGGGCATCCTCGCTATCAACATCAGACGACTGAGTAGTAGAAGCACCTTGCTTCAACTTGTCCTTGATAGCTGACTTCTCATCCTTCCCTTTCATCTCATCATCACTATCCATGCCTTTCTCCTCAGTCAAGAGTAGAGTGGATTTTCTCTTGTGAATTTTAGGAACTTTATCCACCTTGTGCTTCTTCTTCTTAGGAGACTCCATTTGAAGCTCATAGATAGTTCTCTTCCCTTTGATATCCTGCACAGTCTTAGGAATGGGCTCCAAAAGCTTAAATTTAGCATAATTATGAATGAGGATAATCAAACCATCATGAAGCATATGTTTAGTACCAGGGTAACTCCTATTATCCATAATGTTAATACTCAGAGACTTGAGGAGAAGGTAAGGATATGAAACCTTCTTTTGGTACTGAAAATGGTTGACAAGAACAAAATGAAAATTATACACCCTAGTAAAACAGACTTCTAACACGAAATACTACATAATGGCTTTGAGAATTTTGGCCTAGAGCAGCTTGACATTTTTAATGCTATAAAAATCCCCTTTCTCTTTAACAAGAAGAGCTTTCTCTTTAGGGGTTTTAGGGAAACTGAGGGAAGAAGCTTGAGCTTCTTTATGACCCCTATAATACTTAACACCAAACTTCTCAAGACCAGTAATCTTAGAAATAAGATCCTCGGTATTTTCTACAAATAGATACTTTACCTTCATCCCAACTATTTGTAAAATATTTGGAAATATCTTTGTCAAACCCATGAATTCTCTCCAAATACAAAGTAACACCACCTTCATTCAGTTTCTACTAAACAATAGCCTCCTTCTTCCACTTGCAGATACTCGACTCTTGTCTTTTTAAGTCTCCTCCCATGGATGTAATCTCGGAGCTAAAAATCTAAGGGTAACAATGCTTCATAGAGCTATTAGCACGATAATTAAGAAGCTCAGAAAATAGAGGAATGCGCACAAGGCCAACAAGAAATAAAATGACCCAAAAGGCTTTCGAATTAAAAACCAAATTAATTCTTCTCTGCCCTTTCCAAGAAATGAAGGCATTTGTACTACATAACATGAAATTAACTGTCCCTTTCATCATAGCTTCATATCATTCTGGGACAATGATTGATCTACTCGTATCTTATAAGGTTAATAGTTTTCTTATTTAAACTAGTTTCACCCTACCAATTAATGATGTCATCCCGTCAGACACCCAAGTTGGCCAGCCTGTCAACAACTGCATTAATTCACGGTAAGCATGGGTGATGTGTCCATCTCTACAAACCTGCTTAAAAAATCATTTATTTGCTCCATTATATGTCTTATAATCCATAATGGTTTGTTACAACCCTTAATAATGTTCATCGAATCTACCTCGAGCCATAATTTATTACAACCTTTTTTTGTCGCCACCTTAAAAATTTGAAGAGCAGCCATGGTTTTTGCCACATGGCTAGTCTGTATGCCAATCTAGAGATGCCACAACGATAATGCATATTCCATAACAATCTCTAAGGATGCCACCACAACCCGCCATGCTAGGGTTACCTTTAGCCACCCTGTCAAAATTGGCCTTTAACCAGCCAATAGGAGGAGAATTCCACATAGCCCCATCTCTCTTACATGCAAGATTCTTTGTTATTGCTAAAAAATTCCAGCTACTAATCACTTCGCTATGTAGAACACTTTCCAAAATAGACAGACATTGATTACAAGAAGAATGCACATTCTCAATGATACTCATTATCTTTTCACCAAGGACAGAGGAATTAGAATAGGCATCTCTAAAGATCATGTCATTACGCTCTTTCCAAATCCTCAAAATCAGACGAGGAGAAGAAAAATACTAGATCAACTTAACCAGCTTGTGAGAAAAAGTTGAAGACCATTGAGAAGAAAATTCTGGAGAGAATTAGGCAAGATCTAAGAAACTTCAAAAACAACAAAGACCAAATCTCTCTAGTGTAAGACTAGAAGAGAAAAAGGTGGGAGGAGGACTCAACTTTCTTCAAACAAAGATAACATCTATTGGGAATCATAAACCCTCTTTAAGCAATGTTTTTACAATGTTGGGTTTCTTTTAGACCCCAACAAAGATACGTACAGAGTGTATAGTACCTAGCATGATCAGTACCACATATCAACATGATGTACATCCTGAGGTACATTGTCTCTATCATGTGTAGGCATCTAGGGGTAAAATGTGCAACCATCTAGGGGTAACATGTGTTAAATAGTAAAAATTAAGTACTTGAGTATATTACAAGTGCATGTAAAATAGAAACTAATAATAAAATCTAAAATTATACATTTAATAAAGTACTTAAAAAGAATAAGATCTAACTATACATACATAACAATTAAACATATCATCTTTAAAATAAATTTAAATATCTAAATATCTAATTTGTCATAATAGGGGTCTTATGTCATAAAAGGTCATCTAGTGATACATAATGGGTCCTAATCTATATTAAGTGTCCTAAGGGGTCATAATTGGGTCCTGGTGGACCATCCTAAGGGGTCATCATGTGTCATAATTTATAATTCAAGTATCCTAAGGGGTCCTAAATGGTGCTAAGGGGTCAGAACTAGGTCCTAATGGACCATCCAAAGGGGTCATAATGTGTCCTAAATGCATTTAATTTAAGTATCCTAAGGGATCTTAAATGGTCCCAAGTGGTCATAGGACCTCTTAAAGGGTACGAATTGGTCCTAAGTGGTCATAGGACATCGTAAGGGGTCCTAATGTGTCCTAATGCATAATAAGTATCATAGGCCATCTTAAGGGGTCGTAAGGGACTCTTAAGGTGTCTTATCTTATAATAGGTCATCTTAAGGGGTCTTATGTCATAATAAACATGTCCTAGGATGCACTAATGGGTCTTAAGGGGATTTATGTCATAATATATACTTTTAAGGGGTCTTATGTTACATAAAAATATGTCTTGAGTAGTCTTATACATCATAATAGGTCGTCCTAATTAGTCAAGTAAGGGAATTTATGTCATATTAATAAGAATTTTTAAGGGATAAATTATCTTTTAAAATGTCATCTTAGGGGGTCTTATGTCATAATAGCTTCTATTGACATTTTCTATATTTTTTGATATAACTAACTAAAAAAATTAAATCAAACATTTAAGAAACATTTTTTATAGTTTTTTAACCATAGTTTTCTAATATTTTATAAGTTGGGTTTTCTAACATTTTTCTAACTAGGGTCTCCTAAATAGGGTTTTCTAACTAGTGTTTTCTAGCTATGGTTTTCTAACTAGGGTTTTCTAACATTTTCTAACAAATGGTTTCTAAAATTGTCTAATAGAAAATAAAAAACTAAGATAATTGAAAAACACATAATTTACAATTTAAAAAAACAAAGAAAGGAAGAATTATGTGTACCCGATATCGAAGACAGTTGGAAGATGTAAAAAATTCTCAGGATATGTTGATGTCAAGCTAGGACGTTAGAGGGTTCAATCCAACACCTGGGGGTGTATATGAATATGTATCATCTTAAAATGGAAGCACTTCCATGTTAAGAGCGTTTAGCCCTCTAAGTGAGTGGTCTAGGTCATGTCAAGCACCTTGAATTAGCTCTTTGCTCAGATCATACTTGATCTCCTCCTTTTACTTCTATCTGTCCTTGATTTTCACTTCATCTCTGTATTTCCTAGCATTTTGGGTCAGGATCTTGAGGTTTTTGACCACAAGGTCAAAGTCGACCTTATGGGGTCAAAGTCGACCTCGACCCTGACCTAGTCAGGATCGACCTCAACCCTGACCTGGTCAGATACAAGCTCATCCTTGACCCCTTGTCCAAATTTCAAATTTCCTTGATTTCCGGGTGTCGGGTTTTGGGGATATTTGTTTTCCTGCCTCCGAGTCGGCTATTTCGGGTTTCGGAATGGTAAATCCTCAAATTGCATTTAATCTAGGTATATTTTCTAAAGGTTAGGACCTAATTGGGATTTAATTCTCCAAGGTGGCCCCTCTAGACGATTGTGCCCTAGTTTACTATAAAAGGAAGCCTTCCTCTCTCATTTTCTCCATCAAGTTTCCAAGTGATCTTCTTTGGCCATCAAGTAATCAAGTTTTGCAATCTCCTCTCTCAAGCTCTCAAGGTGATCAAGCAAGCATCCATTCAAGCATTTAAGTCCTCTTCTCCATCCAAGTTCTCCATTGAAGATCAAGGATTCAAGCATTCAAGCCATTGAAGGGATTTGGTTCAAGCATTCAAGATTCATCATTCAAATCCTAGATCTAGCCATCACGATGGTGTGATCTTCCTTCAAGATCCTTTTGTTCATCTTCAAGATCCATTCATTCTTCTATCAAGTTAGATTCCAAGCATACAAGCATGGAGATTTTGTATTTACTTTCATGGTTTTGATTTACATTTGCCATTGTTGTGTTCAAGCTTTCATATCAATATACTTGTTTACATTCAAAATACAATTACATATATATCGAATAGCATAGCTTCATTGTTAGATCTACTTCTACTACATGCTAGCAGTCTTATTTCAATTTCAATATCAAGGTTGATTCCAAACAGGGGTTTGACCAAGGCAAACCCATCAAACAAACAACAAAAACCCTCTTTTTCTTGTAGGTACAAGTATAGAATTGCAGAACTGAGCTTGGATTTGGATACCTTTTTCACCGAACTTCCGAGATCTACGAACAAAATCAAAGTCAACCTTCAGAATAAAAATGTAGCCTTTGACCTTTTATGAGGGTCAAAGACTACCTATTGTAAAAAAGACAAAATATTTCTGGGTTTTCTTCGTCTCGACATTTCCGGTCTGTAATAGGTTGCGGAATTCCTTGAAACTATACACAGGCACTAGAAAATAGGTATTTCCAAATTAATTTCATCATGAGGTATGTATCTTATTTTATTTGATTTCAAGCATTATATCCCTTACAATTCAAATGTATGTGGAAAATATTGGCTTTGGGGTCTCTTTTATGTGCAAACCATTGTTCTAGGACCCCATCCATTTTTATATTATACGTTTTGGTGAACCCGACATAGTTACCCCTTTCTTTTATGGATTTAGATGCCCCATTGTGTTTGATTTCCTTTTTGTGCTTATAAGTTTCATTTGAATGCATTGGGATATATCTAGATCTATTTTCTATGCATTTCTTTATTTGTTATCATGTTGCACAAGTTTTTTCAAATATTTTACAAAACTTCTTCTATAACTTTTGGATTTTACAAAATTCTCCACTTACCTTACCATTGCATGATGCTACATCTAGAAAGACTTTATCTAGTGCACGTGATGTTTCTTTTTCCTCTTTTGAATTTCCTTGTAAGGATATATTAGAGCAAGAAGATAACTTTAATCTATCTCTCCATCATATTTCTCTTTATAGAGATGAGTTGAGGATTGATGTTAATTCTTCTCCTAATATATGTCTTTTCTATGAACCTACTTTAGAATATAATTTACCTTCTTTCCCCTCTAGGGATCCTACAATGTACTTTATTGATAGGAATGATAATCCCCCTATTTGGGATGAACCTTTGGATTTTGATGTTGATTACTATCTTCCTCATGACACCATTGTGGATGATCCCTTGGATAAAGACATTGATTTATCCCCTCCTCACAAAGAAGCTTTGATACAAGAGGGTGATTTATTAATGGATAACATATTCATACATGATGATAACTCTTTTTCTAAAACACATGTAGACATTTTAGTGAAAGAAGATGATATCATAGATTCTTTACCTCCATTTGAGATTCCTTCTAGTGATGAGGTATTAGTGGAGAATGATATGAATTCTGTTAATGCTTTCCCTTTTAGTGATGATCCTATGGAGAATCAAGATCTTACCTCGTATCCTCCTAGGATGTCCTCTTTTCTTCCTTCTTGTGAATCTATTTGTAGTGTTGAGACAACTAAAATGGTTTATCCTAAACCCTTGTTGACTGTCAAAGGTTGTCCTTGCATTACTATCAATGGTAAACCTATGGAGTCTTTAGAGTCTTTCAATGACCAAGATTTGATAGCTCACACATATCATACAAGGAATAACCCTCAACCTAATCCGATGGTTTCTACTTCTTTTCCACCTTCTCAACCTATTATTCCTCCTCTACCTCATCTTCCTAGTAAGGAGTATGATTTGATAACCCAATTGCAAAATACTCCTGCTAAGATTTCTTTATGGGAGCTTCTTCAAACTTCACCTACCTACTATGAAGCCTTGCAAAAAGCTCTAGCAACTCTTCCCACTCCACCTCCTAATCAAGAGAACATTAATAACTTCTTACAATGCATGCATGCTACCCCGGGTCCTCTTGACATTATATTTACTCAAAAGGATTTACCCTCTAAAGAAGTTTAAAATCAATAGGATGCTCTCATGGTTGTTGTTTCTATCAATAAAAGTATCATTCATAGGACCTTGATTGATAATGGATCTGGGCTTAATGTTTGTAGCATGGACATGCTTAAAGCGATTAACGCCGATCTTTCAACTATTCAACCTGACAATGTTCCTATACATGGCTTTGATAACATTGCTAAGAAAACTTTAGGAATCATTACCTTACCTGTTAAAGTAGGACCTGTCATCCTGAATACACCTATTCATGTTATGCCTGGACCTCTCAATTATAACCTTCTTTTGGGTAGACCTTGGTTGCATGAGATGCATTCCATTCCTTCCACCCTTCACCATAAAGTCAAGTTTATATATAACAACAAGATGTATACACTTCATGCGGATGATGCGCCTAATCCTTGTCTGAATATTCAAAATCACACTACTCCTATTCCTAATAGTAATCCTTCTTCCTCTAATGCTCTACCTGAAGATGATTGGGGAACCTTGGATTTTACTCCTACCTTTATGGGAGAATATAAGGTTAATGATCTTGATTTTATGAAGCAATAAAGAGAATTTGAACAATGAGTTTTTACTTCTAAACCTCTTCATAATAACTTTGTCATTGCTTCTACCCACAATGAATCTATTAAATCAACTAAGGATGATATTATTACTACTAAGGTTCCATTGACTCCTTTTGATATGGATTCTTGTTATGGTCTTGGTTATCATTTCCTAGTTAAACACAGATTTAATGGTCAAGGATGTGGTAAGCATAAACAGGGAATTCAAATGTCCTTACACACTGGGGGGCATGAGCATTCTTATGGATTAGGATTTAATCCTCAACAACAAATCAATTTTAACAACATCTCGAATAACACTTCAAAACATGATGAAACTATGAAGGAATTTGACCAAGAAGTTCTTTTGCCTAAACTCTTTCGAGCTAAGATAATTACTAGACCTAAACGCAAAAAGAAATGTAGTCCACACTTGAAGACTCTTCCTTTTTGTTTATATCATAGATTTCATGATCACTCTACTAATGAATGTCAAGCTTTACATTATAAGATTAGGCAGCTCATTGATGGTAAGGTTATTCATATATCATACGACAATGAGTTGTATTTCAATCCTGTTTTCAATAAATAACATTTATGTTCCTATTAGGGAGCTCCACATTATGTAAACAATGTTAGCCTAATACTTGGGGGCTGGTTATCTTGCATAGTGTCATGAGTGATATAATAGGTCCCCTTCCATCCTTGTTCCTACGCTTGGGGGGCAAGGATGCCATCTCCTTCTTTTCTGTCTTTTCGGGATGCACCTCTTTCCTTGGGTAAGCAATATTTATCTATTATGCGATATCCAATCATACATGAACATTTTGGTTTGCATTGAGGATCTTTTTCCTTGATGACAACCAATTTCATTGTTTGACATTGGGTTTCCATGGTTGATATATATCTCACGTTGGAAACTGAACAATGTGCTATCCCTCACAAGGGTTACTTTTTCACTTCTTGCATGATATCTCTTTGCATTCGTCCCTTCCATTGCCTCATAGGAGCTGTGACCTTCTTGGCTTGGACTGGGTGTTGTTTGTGGATATTGTCTTGATGTTGAAGAAGGCTTTATCCTTGTTCTTTCCTTTTCCTTAACAAATCAAAATAGTATGTTTTTTCCATATTAAGGAGGGGGCATATATAGGGTCTCCCTTGTACTATAGTGTTTTTAATTTTTACATGCTAAATCTTGGAAGGTAACACATATAAGTTGCTAAATCCTGAAAAGACACGCATCTATATGCTAAATCTTTCAAAGGTAACGCACATAAGTTGCTAAATCCCGAGGAGACACACATTTTTTCAAAAATTTTCAATATGCTAAATCTTGGAAGGTAACGCACATAAGTTGCTAAATCCTGAAGAGACACACATTTCCATTTTCAAATATGCTAAGTCTTGGAAGGTAACGCACATAAGTTGCTAAATCCTAAAGGGACACACATTTCCAGTATGCTAAATCTTCTGAAGGTAACACACATAAGTTGCTAAATCCTGAGGAGACACGCATTTCATATTCATAGTGATACAAGAAGGTAGATCTATGGGTATTCCAAAAGCAGTCAGAAGACACATTACAATTGCAAGCATAGTTTATGGGTGAACCTGTTGGGCTCTCCCTCCAGGGTGATTCATGGTAAGGTGGACATCTTACCAGAAGAGGTAATTACTCTTTTCCCTCTCTCTCTTTTTGCTTTCATGCTAGTAGGATTGGATCATGAAACTATGTTATTTATAGTGTTTTTCTTGTCTTTCTTATGTAAACATTTATGCTTTTATGATAGCTTTCCAAATATGAGGTTACTATAAGAAATGTTTCTTAGCAAGGTTTCTTATGCTAGTTGATTTGGGTTTGTTTTAGTACTAACCCCTCTTTTGTGTCCTTTTGTTTTTCACACCCTTGTGCGCGTATGTTGAGTTAGAATCCTTAGCCTAGGGGCTTGTGTCCCTAACTAAGTGTCATTCTATCTCATTTTGAATCCACTGGGATCTTTTCTTCCTTCTTCTTTACCAAGAGTTTGCATCGAATCCATACTCTTGCTAAAGTGGGGGCTTAATGTATCGTCTTAAAATGGAAGCACTTCCATGTTAAGAGCATTTAGCCCTCCGAGTGAGTGGTCTAGGTCATGTCAAGCACCTTGAATCAGCTCTTTTCTCGGATCATACTTGTTCTCCTCATTCTACTTCTATTTGTCCCTGATTTTCACTTCATATCTACATTTCCTAGCATTCTGGGTTAGGATCCTGAGGTTTTTGACCACAAGGTCAAAGTTGACCTTATGGGGTCAAAGTTGACCTCGACCCTGACCTAGTCTGGATCGACCTCAACCCTGACTTGGTCAGATACAAGCTCGTCCTTGACCCGCTGTCTAGATTTCAAATTTCCTTGATTTTCGGGTGTTGGGTTTCAAAGATATTTGTTTTCCCGCCTCTAGGTCGACCATTTTGGGTTTCAGAATGGTAAATCCTCAAATTGCATTTAATCTAGGTATATTTTCTAAAGGTTAGGACCTAATTAGGATTTAATTCTCCAAGGTGGCCCGTCTGGAGGATTGTGCCCTAGTTCACTATAAAAGGAGGCCTTCCTCTCTCATTTTCTGCATCAAGTTTCCAAGCGATCTTCTTTGGCCATCAAGCAATCAAGTTTTGCAATATCCTCTCTCAAGCTCTCAAGGTGATCAAGAAAGCATCCATTCAAGCATTTAAGTCCTCTTCTCCATCCAAGTTCTCCATTGAAGATCAAGGATTCAAGCATTCAAGCCATTGAAGGGATTTGGTTTAAGCATTCAAGATTCATCATTCAAATCCTAGATCTAGCCATCACGATGGTGTGATCTTCCTTCAAGATCCTTTTGTTCATCTTCAAGATCCATTCATTCTTCTATCAAGGTGGATTCCAAGCATGCAAGCATGGAGGTTTTGTATTTACTTTCATGGTTTTGATTTACATTTGCCATTGTTGTGTTCAAGCTTTCATATCAATATACTTGTTTACATTCAAAATATAATTACATATCTATCGAATTGCATAGCTTCATTGTTAGATCTACTTCTACTACTTGCTAGCATTCTTATTTCAATTTCAATCTATAAGGCTGATTCCAAACCGGGGTTTGACCAAGGAAAACCCATCAAACAAACAACAAAAACCCTCTTTTTCTTGCAGGTACAGGTGCAGAACTGCGGATCTGAGCTTGGATTTGGATACCCCTTTTCACCAAACTTTCGAGATCTTGCGAACAAAATCAAAGTTGACCTTCAGAATAAAAATGTAGCCTTTGACCTTTTATGAGGGTCAAAGACTACCTTCTATCAAAAAGATAAAATTTTTTTGGGTTTTCTTCGTCTTGACATTTTTGGTCCAGAGCAGGTTGCGGAATTCCCTGAAATTGTACACAGGCACCAAAAAATAGGTATTTCCAAATTATTTCATCATGAGATATGTATCTTATTTTATCTGATTTCAAGGCATTATATCCCTTACAATTCAAATGTATGTGTAAAATATTGGCTTTGGGGTCTCTTTTATGTGTAAACCATTGTTCTAGGACCCCATCCATTTTTATATTATACAGAATACAAAAAAAAATGGTGAAAATGACTGTTCATCACTGGATTTTATAAAAAAAATCACAGGGTGTTTGTTCGAACACCCCCTTTGAACGAATCCCCTATGCAAGGGCTTCATTCAAAGGGGGGTTTTGAACGAATACCCCCTGCATAACGTGTTCGAACGAAGGGCTAGGAGGCCTTCTCTTGAACACTAGTCTTCATTCGAACAGACTAATTTTTAATTTTAAAAATTGATGCTGATTTTCCTTCGTGCCAAAAGTGGGAACCAATTTTGTGGGCTAACCCTAGAGTTGGTTTTTATTTATATTATGTAAAATATTTTAGAATATAAAATTATAGTATTTTCTAGATTTTTTACTTCTACATTTTACATCATTTTCATGATCCATCTTTAGGGTGGGCTCTAGATCATAGATCATGATAAAAAATTAATTTATTATCGAATATGTTCTCCCAATGTATAAAAAATTGTATAGAAATTCCATGCATGTTCCCAAATAGTTTGTGAAGTCCTATAGTAAGTTCATCATCATCTTCAAAAATAAGTCCTTGCTTCATATGTGGACGAGGATAATTTATCCACCACAATCTACAACTCTAGGGGCATTATACAACACCTACAAAAAGTCAATAAATATCATTCAAATTGTATGAGTTGACATTTTATTCTTTCAAATCTTGTTTATCAATTATACTTGGTATAACTCTCCTCAATCTGATGATGGGTCGATGAATGTGATCTCAAATGTCAATACAAAAACATATATAGTTGATCCTAAAAGAAAAATAGATCTCTGAATGTAATCCAAATGTGGATAAAGAAAATACATAGTTGATTTTGGAGGCAAAATAGATTATCAAGACATCAATGCAAAAACATGTGCAACTTGATTCTAGAAACAATCTTTTGATTAAATCATCGATAAATCATTTCTTAAAAACATATGAAGCAACAAACAAGTGACCTATGATTTGGGGTATTGCCCAATATCTCCCTGCTACGTGATGTATAAACATTAAAAAGTTGTCATCCATGACTTAAGAGTTTAGTTGTAATATTATCTTGGAAAATATCAACCCTTTGGATCAATTAAGATATAATGAGATTATTACATGGCTTGGAAGTTGATCATCTACAATGGGATTTACTTTACTCTCCACTATGATTGGTGATTTGGGAGAAACCATTTGAAAATATATAATTGAAGCCATTATCAATATAAAAACTCTTCCTTAAAGAGTAGACAATAATGAAGGTCTCACAACTATATCAAAGGCATTTTGGGTTGAAAAGATGGTATTCACAAAATATGAGATACAAGTGTTAACCAATAGTCAAAAAAGAAGTTAAAGAAATCCTTCCCCAACTCTCCTTTGAATAACTGGCAATGCTCTTTGGTCAACTTCCTTGCTTGGCAACCTAATAATAATTAAGATCTATGTTCTTATTTTAAAAAATGTAAATCAACAATATTCAAATTTAACTTTCGAAATAAAAAAAAGATAATATGATGAATTAATTGAAAAAACAATATATTTTAATTGAAAGTAACAACCAATTAAATAATGATAATATCAATAATATCATTATATTATGATAGAGAAATAATAAATAGATCATATGTATATTTCCCTTATCAAGATTATAGAATTTAAGAATATTCTTAGAATTTATATAGATAAAGTTTACTAACTCAAGCAATTCTTAGCTTTTTTGACTAGCACCAAAGTTATGAGAGAGGCCATGTAGGCACTCAAAGTAAAGAAAAAGACGTCGAATAAACCAGCAAAAGCAATAAAGACAATGATTTTTTTCCCCCAAATTGCAGATTTCTATCTAAAACAGATCACATGATACAAACTGTAAAGTGATGCATTAAACATGCGATAAATAATGCCACTCGTGTTCTCCTCTGAACTTAGAGATCAAATACAAACAGGCGTTAAAACAAGCATAAATTTAAACACTGGCTTTATGTTGGCTAAGTTATTGTTGGTAGAATGGTCGGACAATATATCAAACAAAATAATTTTAAAACTTGGTGAAATATTTTATCATTATTGGATATATTTTCTCTTACTTTTCACATAATTTTTTGGTCAGCCCATAACAATTCATATTGAGATCATTAACTCTTTCTGGTCTTAAAAAC